>JAZKJV010010119.1:0-600000 GCA_037367405.1 Ottelia alismoides | reverse complement strand
CAACTGTTTAACCTAACTTTTCTGACACATCCAAACCTCTATTTGTATGTAGAGTACATCCATCAAGAGGATGGTCAAATATCAGTCTTTACAGAGGGATTTCCATCTCCTTCTCAAGCTGGAGATCATTTCTTAACAATTATTTGATGGTGCTTGATGAGTCCTTAGTCTAACTCTTTAGATATCATCCAAGCACCAGCCTCTATGACTCAACCATTGAATCAAAATTTATACGATTATTAAGATGTCCATGGTACATAGCCCTAATTGTACTAAATGACCTTATAAGTGCATTCATTCATTTAATCTCAGATAAGGAGTGACAAAAATTAATAACCTTTATTGATAAATCAAAGATTACGATAACATTTATCGTAGAAATGGTTTGTCTCGGGCTCACATGGCTAACAATATCACACTAGCCCTCAAAACCATTCAGGTACAATTTTTAAACCCATGCTAATTACATGTCGATCGAAAACCTTTTGGGGTAAAGGTTTGATAAGGGGATCATCAACATTAATCGAAAAATTCCACCTTGGTGTTGACAATGTGACCATGCTCTTGAATCTCCTGAATGATGTGGTATTTCCTTTCCACGTTCTTGCTCTTCTGATGCCATCTCGATTCCTTCACCTTATCTATGACTCACATGTTATCGTAGAGTAGCGGGACGGGAGTATTAGAGGAAACTGCGTTAAGTTTCAGGATGAACTTGTGTAACCACAACGCCTCCTTAGCAACATCCAATATGGTAATGCATTCGACTTTTGTTGTTGAATCAATTGTAGTATCCTACTTATTGCTTCTCAAGCTCACTACACAACCGTTCAACAAGAACATAGACCCAAAAGTTAACTTGTGATCATCTATACTAGATTTGAACTATGAATCTGTGTATCCTAAGACATGGAGATCATGATCTCTATAGACCAAGATGTAATCTTGTATCCATCTTAGATACTTAAAGATGTTCTTCATTGCATTCCAGTGTTGTTCTCCATAGAAGGATTGGTAACAACTTACCACTCCTGCTGCATAGCAGATATTTGGCCTTGTGCACATCATGACATATATTAGGATTCCAAAAGCTCATGCGTAAGGGCAATCGGCATGGATTTCTTATCCTCAACACTTTGAGGAGACATCCCTTTAGATAGCTGTATACTATGTCTTAAGGGAAGGATGACTTTCTTGAAATTCTCCAAGAAGAAACGTTCCAAGATCTTCTTATTGTATCCATGTTGTGACAATCCCAAAATCCTCTTTTCTCTTTTTTTGAACAACTTCAGACACAAGAAACAAGAGGCTTCTCTAAGATCTTTCACCTCGAAGGGATTGGAGAATCAAATCTTACACTAGTCATCATTCATGTATCATTCCCAATACTAAGGATGTCATCTAGGTAAAGCACGATGAACACAATGACGCTCCCAAAAAGCTTATTGTACACATATGGTTCATCAGGATTCTGAATAAAAGCATAACTCTTTATGGTCTTGTCAAATCTGACATTGTAGCCATGAGAAGCTTGTTTAAACCCATAGATGGATTTCTTCGGCTTGCATACCTTGTATTCCTCAGTTATGAAGCCCTGAGGCTATTCCAAATAGATATCCTCCTTGAGATATCCATTGAGTAATGTTGTCTTGACGTCCATCTGTCAGATGTCGTAGTCAAGATATGCATGTATAGCTAGTAGTGCCATGATGGATTTAAGCATAGCCATAGGAGAGAATGTCTCATTGTTGTCGTTGCCTTTTCTCTATGTGTATCCCTTGGCTACGAGATGTGCCTTCAAGGTTTCTACCTTCCCATCAGTCCCCTCTTTCTTATGAAGATCCATTTACACCGAATGGGTTTTACCACTCTAGGTGGATCCTCTAAGGTCCATACGTTGTTCTTACATGGAGTCCATTTTAGATATCATTTCTAGCATCTATTTATCCTTATCATGATCCGTAAGTGCTTCATCAAATGAAGTTGGGTCATTGTTAGTTTTACCTAGCACATGGAACACGTACCTTTCAGGTGGTACAACCATACAACCATCATCGAACTCCTTCGAAGTGGTGCAAGTGTTTCATCTTTATTCATATCTTTTTTTTCAGGTTCAAGAAGCTTAATATCCTCAAGGTATTCAATAAATTCCCCCGCTTCATTTGTGTCTTGACTCTTAAAGAAGTCACCCTCCACAAATTTCACATCTCTAGCGATGAAAATCTTTTGAGTCTCAAGGTCATAAAATTGGTATCCAATACTTTCCGTTGCATACCCAATGAAGTAGCACTCTCTAGTGTGAGATTCTAGCTTACTTGCATCCGTGTTCTTCGTATGGATCAGGCAACACCAAAATTTTAAGTGTTTAACAATGGGATTGGTTCAAAACCAAAGCTCATGAGGAGTTTTGGGTACATATTTGCTAGGAATCTTATTTAGGATATAGATTGCAATCTCTACTACATATCCCCAGAAACTAAGAGGTAAACATGCTTTACTCATCACTGAATAGTCCATGTCCATGATGGTCCTGTTGCATCTTTCAGCAACACCATTAAGTTGGGGAGTTCCATGAGTAGTTTGATTGGATACAATTCCTCTCTCTTTTGACGTATTCCTTGAATTCATCTGAGAGGTACTCTTCGCCTCAGTCAGATTGAATTTTTTTAATCTTCCTATTGAATTGGTTCTTAACCAAAGTCATGATTTCTTTGAACTTTTTAAGGTTTCAGATTTATGACATAATAGAAAGATAAACCCGTATCACGAATGATCATTAATAATTATCAAATAATATTGATATCCATTTCGAATCATGGTATTGAAGGGACAACACACATTAATATGCATTTGGTCACAAATACTCTCGCATCGTATAGCCTTATTACGAAAGAGTGCTCTGGTCATTTTATCTCAAATGCAATGTTCACAGATAGGTAAAAGTTTGACATGTAGAAAATCTAAGGGTCCATCCTTTATCATTATATTATTACTGAGTGTTATATTTATGATAGATTCATCAATGCACAATTCATAGAGTACACTAGAAGCTAGAATTTCATCAGGATTATATTATCATAATGACTTATGATAAGTTTCTCACAGAATAAGAATGGATATCTATTTCTTCCTAACTTAGATACAAATATAAAGTTCCTTCTAACATCTGGAACATAAAGACATTATTTAAGTACAAGGACACTCCCACTAGATAATGATAGTTTGCTTGCCCTAATGGTGACTGCTGCAACCAGTGTATCAGATCCCCTCTGGATGACTATCTCCCCATGATCAAGATTTCTGGTATACTAACATAGATGCAATAGATTGCACACATGAAGAGAAACACCCAAATCTATGACCAAACTACCTTCTTTTCCTACAATAAAATTGATTTCAATGATGAAAGTATATTTTATACATGCTAGGGCATTATCTTTACCTTTCTCCCAGGTTTTCAGATAATTTGGAAAATCTCCTTTCCAGCGCCTTGGTCTCTTGCAATGATGACATACATCTATTTTGATGGATGTCAAATGTGTGGAAGCTTGAGAAAATGAGTCAACACTTTGACTCTTCTTCTTCACTTTGGGATAGACTCTTCCAGAACCCATGCTTCCGACTGCGCACTATGCAGTTCACATAATCGAACATCTCTTTTAGATTCATCATTATATCATGGGCATTCTCTATGTCCATATGTTGCTTCCGAAGCACATTAGATAAAGAACTCCATAATATAAATAAAACCAACGAGTAGTCCTTACTAAAATTTCATAAAATTTTAATTCTTCCATTGACATAGGGTGCGTATGCTTGTTATCGTGAGCACATAACCAATGCACTCTACAAAGAGAACAAGCTTCAAATCACAGATCTAGCTGGTAGATGCCCAATGGGTTCTTGCGGAAGGAGGAGTCTCGGAGAAAGACTAGACGCGGAGTCGGACATAGCAAAGAGAGAGATCAAAGAGCCAGAAAGAATTGTGTAGTAGACACAGGAAGGGCCTAGACCTTACGCCGACCGCCAGGTCGAGAGGCTTTCCCCTATGGTCCTGGGAACACTCGGGATCAAGGACAGGAACCCGCGGGAGTATAGAATGCAGACTTCCGGACGCAAGGGTACGAGCCAAACTCCTTGTTCATGAGGACTATGCGAGGGGAGGGACGAACAACGTTGCTATGAGAGAGAACCGCTCAGCTCCCTCTCCTCGGAAGATTGGAGCCTATGCCTTGGTGAATGAAGCCCGTCGACCTGACTTGCTAGAAACCCGTGCAAAGAGGAGGGGGCCTGCGGCAAGTACAGCGGTTGCTCTTGTGCTGGTGGTTGCGGTGGAAGAGCGGACTCCTCTTGAGGAGACCCGGAGTCTGCGGAGGAGTGGAGCCGTTGACTTCATCTTTTAACCCGGCTGGATCAAATGAAGAACCTAGAGAAAATAATGGAATGAATAAATCAAAGATTGGTTCGGAATAGCTTAGTCCAGTCAAATGGTTGACCTCCAGAAGCCTGTTGAATGGGTTCATGGATTTCATATCTGAGATTAAGAATGCGTTATATTATAATATATAAATAATTATATATTAAAATTTAAATTCTTTGATTAAGCATTGATAATCAATATAGTCTTATGTTCTAAACTCTGAAAGTTTACTCCCTTATTAAACTTTCAAAGCAAGAGATATACTCACTGCTATGACTCTAGCAAGATCTATGAACTCCTTTTTAACATTGTTACATCTCAATTATATGCGAAATTGCAACTTGGGTAAAAAAAAGAAGTGATAACACATTCCTCCTTGTAAGTCCAACTTACATTTCCCAATTCGAACTTTAACACACAAGCCCACCACCCCTAAGGTGATGTTGACCTGTTGTTAATTGAATCAACCAACAACAGGAAAAGAACTTTATATGCACAATCCATACCGCCTCAATTACTTGAGGAACAATATTGTGGTCACTATGTATACATCCTTACTCTTTCGAGAAGCAAAGAGCCCGATGCATGTGCGCTTGTACGTAGGAGATATTACTTCAGATAAGCATCTCCAACATACAATTCATGGATATGGAACCATTCGCCTTGGCAAGCGACCATGGATGCCATTTCTATTATTTTCCATATCTCATTCAACTTTTAATTAATCATTATGAATCATATTATTTATGATTAATTCTTCTAAGGGAATTAAATCTCTATTTATAATATAGAGTCTTTTAGTTAGATATAATCAATTTAATCAAATTAAATTAATTAAAAATCTAATTCAACAAATAAACAGTTATGGTTTGCTTGATATTAATATATAGTATACACCGTCACAATGTACAATTGTATTATTCTACTTAGTTGTTCAAAGTATGCAGAGACTTCCCATGCTACCCGTCCTTGAAACGAATCAACCCAAGTCAGTGAGATAATCTAATAGAGAGTACTTCCACTGTAGTGCATGGTGCAAATTAAGTAACTCATTAGCATATCCATGACCTAGACACCATCACCAATTCATGACAACACAATGGGTACAAATTGTATGAAGAGATTTTATCGATCACAAGCTCTTGGTAACCAGCATGATACATATCTAGTAATTAGTCAGAAATTTTTGGCATCTTAAAATAATTTTGAGATCCTAAATTTCCAATCATATCAAGCAAACATATTTTGCATGTCAAAGTTGACATGCAATGATTGTAGGTTAAACCAAGATTTCGCCATGAAACAATCATTCGATGGTGATTGTTGTTTAATAAAAAATTTCATAAATATTAAGAATCATTTTAACCATGGTAATTCATAATTTTATTGATTTACATTCAATGATAAACATATTAAGAAAGTAATCTTGATGATCCAATCATCATTCGACCCATCTCTACTAAATATGGAATACCTAGGGCTAAATGGGTTGGAATCACGTGAAATAAGTTCGAGCGATTTTATTTTTTAATTATACAATAAATTAAAGTCTTTATTTCATGTTTCATGATGGGAAAATAGTAATAAAAAACAAATTTATTGCAGATCATGAATACATGTAAAAACAATGTTACTGCAGGAACTTTTCTAATTTTAATTTATGCACCTTTGGTGCCAACTATTATATAATAATTTGAGGACATATTTAGATATTCTAAATACATTTTTTTATCCATAAAATTCATCCAAACAATGTTAAATAGTGGCTTTTTATTTTAACAAAAAACAATTCGAAACATGCATCTTATACATAAACAACGAGTCCATGCACATCCAATATACAAACTCTTGTTACCTTAATGTTTGGATCAAATCCAAGACCTTTAGTCAAGTCTCTGATACCACTTGAACGCTAGAGTTTAGGTCTTAGCGCGTCATGGAAGTATGTAGATTGCATCAAATATGATCTAAGGTACCTACTCATACTAGATGCATCATGTAGTGGAATTTAAAATTTTTAATTAGATGAAACCACATGATATGAGAACACTTCTCCAATTGCTTCATAAAGTTCACAAACGAGTCAAAAGTTAACTCTTGAAGCGTGATTGCTAAACAAAGATACCTCTTGTCTCAAGTCTAATTCGACGAAGGATGCGCTTATAGGCGTGTAGATGAGGCATGCTTCCTTCAATCCAAGTTGAAGATATGGGCATATAGTCTCCTAATTTCATCCCATGAAATCAATAACCTTTCCCACGAACAAGATGCACTAAATAATATAGAGATTCACGAGCAGTCGATCCAACAACACAATGACGACTGCGAGGCTCTCTAGATACGGACGCACTGATCAATACCAAAAAATGCGTTGCGTAATAATGCACTAGAGAGAATCCTTGTTCCAATGAGAGGGAGAGAAAAAATGACACAATCCTATGCCCTCCATCAACTGGCCTTCCATCTATACTTTTAAGTCTGACAACTAAAGAGACGGTGGATTGGATGCAAGAAATGGTTTATTCCTAGTATTAAGGATTGGGTTCTTAGGAGAGTCTCTTAGACTGGAACTTTTGGTGACATTGCGACTCTACTCTTATAACTGCAGTCCACACTTAAAGTCATATCCCTTATATATATGTATACAGAGAGAGTCTGATGATTAGGGAAATTGGATACCTTTTGACTAAAGCTTGGTTCAACTTAGAATTTTAGGATCTCTAAAATCGAGAGTTCTTGAACGGATAAAGTCTTGTATTCACATGCACAGTCAGGGGTTATTCTAACTTAATTATTCTTTATTTGCTAGAGGACTAGCAAAGTTTAAGTATAGGGGGGTGATGAATCCATGATTCATCATCTCAATATCTTGATCTTAGCAAAATCCACGAGTAAATTCCCTAATAAATGTCTATAAAATCAATAAATTAACAAAATGACTCTTGTAAATAAAACACACTAATTATTGTATATTAGATTGTAAATATTTTAACAATAAAAGCCGTAAAAATAAAGGAGTTTTTCACCTGTAAATAGCCCAAAAAATTATCTATTTTTAATTATATCATTTCAACTCCTTTTTAACTGATTTTTTCTCTAACTTTTTTATAAAAATGTATATAAAAATAAAAAAATATAAAACAAATTTTACCTCAACTAAATGCTCCTAGATCCCAAAGAGAAAAAGCCGTAAACTCCAACTTCCAAGCCAAATTCTCGCTCTGTATGAACTCCAAATTCACCAAACTCATTTTAAAGTTCAAGTTAAAAATTATCTATCCAATGGAAATGGTTTCATTAAAATTGGAGGTTATTTGCAAAAGTTGACTTTTGGGAACTAGATGTACATTGTATATTATGTATATGTTCATTCTTTCTTTATTTTTTATTTTATTTTTCTTAATTATTAAAAATACAAAAAAATCGTGGTGGTGTTGTATTTTGATTGTAGTATTCTATTGTATTTTCCTGTTGTACACAACTGCTATTAAAAAGACAAAAAAATATAAAAGGAAAAGCAAACAAAAAATATGTACATAGTGTTTGTCTTATTTTGTAAATTCCCCATTCTTTTTCTTCTCTTTTATTTTATTGTATTTAAAGTAGCCTACTTTATTTCATTTTATTTTCCTTTTATTTTTCCCCGTTCTCTACAATAACTTCTATTCTACCACCAACTCCCATTCCACCCCACATTCTTCATCTAACCTCCATTCAACTCCACCAATAATCTAACCTCCATTCATCTCCACCATCTTTCTAACCTCCCTTTCTCTTCTTCTTTATAATCATATCTACATTCTCATTTTTTGCCTATCCGCCATTCTAATAGAAAAAGGAGAGAGCTTGGAGTGTTTTGTTGGTGACAACGACGAGGCATCTTACTCAAGTGACGACCTCCTTCTGGCGAGATCCGCGGAGCTCCACTCCACGTCACGAGTTCCCCATCGAACTTGCATAGCCTCTCCGATTTTATTTCGCCAATCGGATCAAGGCGATGACAGGAGTCCAGCGTAGCTGCTCCGCCAATCCGGCAAAGAATCAGGTAAGTATTTCTTCTCATATCCCCTATTATTTTGTTTATCTCATCATTTGTTCCCTTGTATTTCAACACCATCTTCATCATTCCCTCACCATAAGATCCCCTTCATTGTCATT
The DNA here is from genome assembly GCA_037367405.1 of Ottelia alismoides. NCBI lineage: Eukaryota > Viridiplantae > Streptophyta > Magnoliopsida > Alismatales > Hydrocharitaceae > Ottelia > Ottelia alismoides. The sequence continues at coordinate 591,422 of JAZKJV010010119.1, read as the reverse complement.
TTTATTTTGCATTCTCTGTTTAAAAAAAATCTAAAAAATATATAAACAAAAAAATATTATAACAACAGAAAACATAAAAAAAATCAAAAAAAATAAAAAAAATTTGCAGGGAAGCAGCCGCCCACGGCCGCCGCCCCCCTGCACCACCATCTCGACTCCGCTCCGCCCGCCTGCGCGGCCGCGCTGCCCTGCCACACCGCCCAGCAGCCTGCCGGCGGCACCGCACACTGCTGCCAGTGCGACCGTGCGGCCCCGCCATCCCGCCGCAGCGGCCCTCTCCTCCACCCACATCCACCTGCAGGTGGATGCCCTTGCCAGCCGCCCCTCTCCAAGTCCGCGCGGTGCCACCGGCGTCGCCGTGCGAGCGCCATGGGCTGCGCCTCCGCCCGACCTCTCCTACCGCCGGCTGCATCCACGACCGCCGCCCCTCACTTTTGGGTTCTCCCCATCAAGCCCCAGTGAGGAAGAAAGTCCCTTTTGATTTTTCTATTATTTTGTAAAAATTGCGTTATTTTATTTTAAGTTTCTATAATTACAAACATGTCCATGTACATACTTTGTTGTATATATTCTTTTCTGAAATTGCACAGATACCCCTGTGTACGCATTTTAATTTGGACACTATTTATGCATCATTTTATTCAGTAAAAAAATGTCATGGTGATGAGCAACTAATTTTCTACTTTTTGAATATTTGTTTGTATTTTTGTGAGTTTTGGGTAATTAACTAAATTTTCTAACTGAAATTTTATATATTTTACCCATTCTGTTCTATTAAATTCATATCTAACTCACGGTTGGTCCAAAAATTCCACAAAATTTAGACATGATGCCTTGATATATGATCAATATACTATCCAAATTGCATCCAAAGTGGAGTTGTCTTGTGCCTGAAATAAATCATAGAGTAAAATTCATATTTGATTTTTAATTAAATCCACATACATCCTTTTTGCAAAATTTCAACTCTTCTTAATTGTTTGTATAAATATATTTTTTAGATAATTCGCACTCTGATTAATTTGCAATTGTGGATTTATTAGAAATTAATTACTCATTGTCACTCTCTTTCCACTAAAAAATCCATAAAATTTCAAATTTTGTCAAAAAATCCAAAAAACTTACTGTAGCTTTCTTGCATCATGTTTTCATTCCAGTAATTTTTTCATAATCTTTGCTTACTGTTTGTGTGAAAAATTGTGAAAATACCCATAAAAAGTGTGAATTTTTAATTGTTGCATTTTAACCCCTAAAATTCTAAAAAAAGTGTATTGCATTCATCTTTGGATTAGGATTTTAGAAAAAATACATTTAGGCTAAAGTGAACTGATTTGACATTAAAATTAATTTGGTCGTGTTTGTGTTTTCTAAGTGTCATAATTCACTTGCATTTGCATTCTATTTGCATAAAAAATATAAAAAATATCCGCACTGAAATCTAGACCTAAGTTTTCAAATTAAAACCAAGTTGTTCCTTTGCCTCACTGAGTTCGACCCTGGACTTGCACGGGATATAAATTAATCCGAGACACTCTTCACGGAGATCTTCTCGGTTCTGACTGAATCACTAAGTACGCGTGCTACAACGTGCTCGAATTAATTACTGTATTTAGTGACTCATCAGAAATGAGGCGAGGTTAGGCAGTTTGGATGAAGACGTAGGTTGCTGGAAGTTGATGACAAATGGGTGGTTGTCTGATTGTTTGATCAGACGATTGAAAATGAAGCACGAGTTAAAGGCTAGGATCGACTTGATTGAGATTATCAAGAGGTCCAGATTGAAGCGTAAACGGACAAACGAGATGAAGGGGAGAGAGGATCAGACAACGTAGGAGGAGATGAGTGGTGACACAAGAACGGGCCACTTGGCACGATCTAAAGGTGCCATATGGCCTAATCAGAATTGAAGAAATTTGATAATTCAATGATAATTAGGAAAGAATTAATTAGAGGGAGAATTAGGAAAAGTGGTAAACATGAAAGTTTTAGATCTTGATAGATCTACAACTTTCATGTAGAGTCAAAGAGATCAGAGGTCATTTGTACATAATTAAAAATTAAACACTAAAAAACATTATAAACCATTTTTTTCTTTTTATTATTTTTCGTATTTTTATATTGTTTTATGGTAATTTATTTATACATAATATTTATTCTATTTTTATTTGATTTTTAATGAGGAATAAATACATAAAATATTACACCATAATAATATATAACAATTAGTGACATTTATACACAACACATAAATTAGTAATCAGTTTTACTAGTCAATGAATCTTTGTGATTTAACTTAAATACGAGAGATAAATATAGTAAATTAAGCTGATAAATCTGGGATTTATCACCCCTTATACTCAAGCTAAGCTCGTCCTCGAGCCAATAAATAAAGAATTTATTGGAAAGTTAGTTTAATTAGTGAGATCCCTGACATGTGTGAGTGAAAATACAAGGCTTGATTTGACCTAGAACACTAGATTTTAGGAATCCTAAAACTCTATGTTGATCCAAATATTAATCAAAAGTAATTCAATCATCTAATTGTCAGACTCTCAATGTATACATATAGATAAGAAGTATGACTTAGTGTAGACTGCACCATGAGAGTAGAATCAAAATGTCACCAAAAATCCCAATCTCAGAAACTCTCCTAAGGACCCAATCCTCAACTGTAGGGAATAAATCTAGTCTTGCCTCAATCCACCGTCTCTTTACTTTGTCAGACTTCAACGGGATAGATTGAAGGCCAGATTATGGAGAATGTTTGATTGTGTACTTATTTTCTATTCCTTTCATTGGAACATGGTTTTCTCAAGTGCCAATACTCAAAACAATTTTTATTTTGATTTTTGCTTATCTGTGTGTCGTTTAAAACAAGTTGGAGTCATCAGCACTAGTTTTCCTGGGAATACACGGGGTGTGCCTTTTTTTAGTATCTAATATACCTTCTACACCCAAACTTGTAGCATTTACGATGCAGAGCCCTTTTTGGGTTCTATCCCGACTCCTGGTCCTAATATCGGTGGTCGAAGTGGACACTTTGAAATGGTTGGGAGCACTTGCCTTTGGTGGAAGCTCTTTGAATTTTGACTTTGTATGGTTAGAGCTTTTCTTTCATCATTTCTTTCTTTTCTTTGTTTTTGGCTAGCTCCACTGCTTTTACCAAAAGATTGGTGCACATTGATTAACTTATTAATTTAATGTCAACAAACCCTATCACTTTAGGTCAAGATCAAGAAATAGCATGAGAACATGTCCCATACTGTCTAAGATACTGACACTCAGGTTTCATGAAGCCATAATTAATTTTATCTCATCCTCGAGCATCATATAAATCAAGTCCAAACTCAAACTTCTAATCTCAATCTCCTCAGTGATACTTTGACTCATCTCAATCATAAATGTGGTCGTGCATTTTAGTGATAGTCAAATTCTTTTAAGGGGATTAAGCATGAAATATAACATGCATATCTTCAAAGGGAGGTGAATTTTTAAGTCCAAGACCTTAATGATTAAGACATAATAACTCTAAGTTTTAGGGTCTCCTTGAACCCAGTGTTATAGATCATCTCAAGCCTTGAGTGCATAGCGAAAAATGTCAGGGAAAGACACCAATTAATAAGTTAGCTAGTTAGTTAATTTACAAAATAATTAAAGAATTATTAGATTTATTGAGACAAAGACAACATGCTGGGTACCTTTGACAAAACATCGTAGAGAAACAATACGAAGAACATACTAATATACCCAACTCAACACTACAAACTTCAGTACCTTAAAAATCAAGATTGGATCTTTAAGGTTTAAGATCACAAGCTGCCTTACGTTTTAACTGTTTCTTTCCAAATGGAGAACACTTCAGAATCTGAGTACGAACGATCTTCATTAATTTGAAATTTCACCCTTCCAGAGTGATGCCACTCTTCCTCAAAAGTGATATCCCTATCTACATGAGAAGCCTCAAAAATCTTCATGATTATGGGAGTGCTAATCAAACCTTTAAATCATGCAATAGACTTACGATTTTTCCTTAGAAATGAAAAAGTAGAGTCGGCATCACTCTTTTCAGTGAACTCTTTATCAACTTGATATTCTAATATATATATTTAAAATCTAGACTTTATTCCATGTGTAACTCTGAAAGACTCTAAAGCAAAACAACCTTATAATGGAAAAGAAGAAACGATTCGACGAATCGTCATGACCTCTGAGAACCTTAAAACTCAAAGGATACTGAAGAGACACAACAAAATTTATTATCTGGTTTTTATTGAATTTATAGAGTTAGTTAGTCTCATTTACACCCTTAGTTTTGAAAAGACTTTTTAAAAATTTTTGCAAACAAAGTCACCTAGATATAGGTTTTCAAAATATTTTACAAATGAGTTTCAAAACAATGTCAATTCGTCTTTTCGCAAACCATCTAGAAAACTTGAAAACCATGTCAAGTATGTATATAGTCTTCAAAATAATTTCAAAATATTTTATACAAAACTCAGTTCAAAGATACATAATACGACACCCATAACCCCAATAGCTTGAAAAATTTTAAAACTATGAGCTATGGCTAGAGTATATATGTAATATATACGGTAGACCCCCTATACTTAGTTTTAGTTATGTCCTTCTCATAGCATAAAGTGATATGAAGACATAGGTCAGCAAAGCATAAAACAATCTACAAGAGTCGAGTCGAGAATAAGACAAGTGTAAGAATGAGTCACAATGAATATACAAGAATGGTCCCCCTTATACTTGGTTTTTGGAAGATCTAAGTAAAGATATCAAGATAAATACAACAGAGAACCTGAAGCACAAGAGTAAGTAAGAACAAATCCTCCCCTATACTTAAGCTAAGAATAGACTAAGTGTAAGTCGGATAATGAATAAGAGGTTATCGGAAATTAGAAGAGTAAGAATCATCTAGAAATGAGACTTTTGATTTCAATCTATCTTGACAATCATGCCTGATCTGATAAAAATTAAACTGACTCAATAGGCATGAAGTTAATCAGTTCTACATGACTTATCCTTTCCTTGGATTCTATAAAAGGCTTAAGTAATTGCCCATTAACCAGAAAGAAAAGTTCATTTTATGGAAGCTCTGAAATCTCTACACTACCATTCTTATGAACTTTCCATACAATATAAGGACCCATCCACTTTGGCTTTAGTTTCAACTTTGCATTAAATAACCATACCTTTTGTGTAGGGAAAAAGTTCCTGCATCTAATATGCGCATCATGCGACTTCTTAACTTTGTCCTTATAGATCATGTTGTTTTCATATGCTCAGTTGCGAATTTCCACTAGTTCATTTAAGTTGAGGTCTCTACATAACTTCCCTAAGTGACTGCTCCAGTTTATCTTCTTAATTGCCCATTCAGATTTGTGTACTAATTCAGTGGGCAAATGACATGGCTTGCTATAGATCATCCTGAAAGGTGATGTGCCAGAGGTGTCTCGTAGGTTGTTCTGTATACCTACAGAACTTGGTCCAATAACTGAGATAAATTCTTCCTATATGGACGAACTAACTTTTGAAGAATACTCTCCACCTCCCAATTTAAAACCTCTACCATGCTGTTTGATTGAGAGTGGTAAGGACTAGTTATTCTACACTCAAATCCATAGTCCTTTGATAAATATTTCATCATACTATTCACAAAATGGCTACCCCCATCAGATTTCAAAACTTTAGATACCCTGAACCGTGACATAATATGATCCTTAATAAACTTGCAAACAATTTTACCATATGTGACTCGGGTTGGAATAGCATCCACCCATTTGGACAAGTAATTAACTGCTAACAAGATATACTCAAAACCTAGGATATTAGGGAAGGGACCCATGAAATCTATGCCCCAAGCATTAAAAACATCACAAAAAATTATAGTCCGCATGGGCATCTCATCTCTTGAACAAACAGACCCTCCCATCCTTTGGCGAATAGGGCACTACCGTACAAAATCTACAGCATCTCTAAACAAGGTCAGCCAAAAGAAACCACATTGTAACACCTTGTGAGCAGTTCTTTTTCCAGAATGGTGACCTCCAGCTTCAAATGAATGACAATACATGAGGACACACTAATATTCCTCCTGAGAAATACACCTTCTCCAGATACAATCCTATCCATCAAAAAAAGGAACAAATCCACCCAATGGTATTTCTTTGAATCTGACTTGAGTCGGTCTATACTGCTCCTAGTCCAACCATAGGGAACTTGCTTGGAGACAAGGAAGTTCACCATGTTGGCCTCCCATGGAAGTGAGTTAATAACACAAATAGACTCATCTGGAAAGGTCTCTCGAATAGGCTCAGTATCAAGGGAATCCTTTATTCCAATCCTTGAAAGATGATCAGCCACTATATTCTTCATCCCAGGTTTATCCTTAATTTCCAAGTCAAATTCCCTGAGTAACAATATAAACCTAAGAAGATGCGCCTTCGCATCCTTCTTTTCCATGAGATACCTAATGGCTGAATGATCAGTATATACTGTCACTTTAGAGCCTAAAATTACAGTCCGAAACTTCTCTAAAGCCCAAACTACTGCAAGCAACTCTTTTTCGATTACTGATAATTTCTCTGTGCTGGGTCCAATACTTTACTTACGTATGGAATAACAAACGGAATCCGATCTCGCCTCTGCCCCAATACTGCTCTGATAGCAAAATCTGAAGCATTAGTCATGATATCAAAGGGAAAAGACCAGTCAGGATCCTGCGGATTCGACGAATCGCAGATCTTTTTATTAAGGAGCTCAAAGGCCTCAAAACACTTGTGATCTACAAAGAACTCGGTGTCCTTTCCTAAGAGCTCTGTCAGGGGTCCAGAAATCTATGAGAAATCCTGAATAAATATTCTATAAAATCCTACATGCCCCAGGAATGACCTTACTGACTTGATATTGGTTAGTGTATCTAGTTTCTTGATCACATCTACCTTGGCTGGGTCAACCTCCATTCCCTTCTTGGAGATGCCACGCCCCAACATAATACCCTCCTTAACCATGAAATGACTTTTTTCCCAGGAGAGTACCGGATTTACCTCCATACACATCTAAAGCACTCTGTCCAAGTGCGCTAAACAAGAATCAAATAAATCACCATGAACCGAGAAATCTTTCATGAAGACTTCTAAGAAATACCCAACCATTTTGGCAAACATGGCAATCATGCATCTCTGAAATGTACCTGGGTCATTGCACAACACAAAAGGCATGCATCTGAATGCGTATGTGCCAAAAGGACATGTAAAAGTGGCCTTTTCCTGGTCCTTAGGGGCGATAGCTACTTGATTGTAGCCAGAGTACTTGTCGATTAAACATAAGAACTCTTTCCCCGCTAATCTCTCCAAAATCTAATCTATAAAAGGTAGCGGAAAGTGATCTTTCTTGGTTGCGGCATTCGAGCACCTATAATCAACACAGACACGCCATGACGTAGGTACTCGTGATGCAATCTAATCTCCCTCCTCACTAATGACAATCTGAATCCCGACTTCTTCGGGACAACTTGTAAAGGTACCACCCATTTAGAGTCTGAGATTGGGTAGATAAAACCTGCTCCACACCATTTCTCTTTTTCTTTCTTAACAACTTCCCGAAGATTTGGATTACGTCTTCTCTGAAATTCACGAGAAGGTTTGGCATTATCCTCAATGAAAATGTGGTGTGAACAGAGTGTTGGGTTTATACCCACGAGATCCAACACAGTCCATCCTATAGCCTTATGGTTTTTCTCTCATACATCTAACAACTTAGTCTCCTGCTCGATGGTCAACCTAGAAATAATGATGACAGGAAACTTATTCTTTGATCCCGCAAGGTAAATGTACTTGAGTGTAGGAGGTAGTGGTTTCAACTCTGCCAAATATGAATCATCAGGTACATTAGGCTAGACTACCACTGAATCTGAATCAATGCTGTGTAGTGGAGATGAATCCTTTGTAATGTTGTCCACCAACATTGAAGAAAAAGGAGTCAGATTTCCAAATAAAGACGGTAATTAGACCAAATCCGCATCTGACTCATCATCTAATTCCCTCGATTATTCCAAAGGAAGAGGAACTGACAAATCCAAAGGGACTTCTAAGTCATAAAGATATTAGGGTGATGCATAACTCAAGAACACTAGCATTGTATCCATAATTACTGTGTATACACTATCTTCTCCTGATGAAAGTATTTTATTCAATATCGTGGGGTTCTATCCCCAAATTCCAACTGTATTAATCACATCGCAATCTACCTCTAAAAGAGAAGAGAAATCTGTGCTGGATTCTGAATCAGCTTGTTGCCATTTCATTTGCTTTATCTATAGTTCCACTTTCCTACCTGGAGAACTGAACTTTATCATCTCTTTCTGATAATCAAATGAAGCTCTGGCGGTCTTCAGAAACCTCTCATTTTTAGTTCTTTATACTTGAGGGAGCTTGCTCATTCTATAGGGCATAAATGGCTTTCTCTATCTAAGTGGGAAGGTCGCCCAAGGATGATCTATGAATCTCTCCAATGATAAGGGTATCCATATCAAGGACAATAAAGTCCACTTTGTAATCTTGTCCCTCTATCAAGATAATGACATTATTGACATCACCTTTATCTGTTTTCATTGATTTATCGGCAAACTGAAGTAATGCTTTAGATTTACGTAAAGGTCCCAAATTCAATTTCTCATATAAGGCAAAAGGTAATAAATTGATCAAAGAACCATTATCTAGGAGAGTGCGTGCAAACGCTATGTCATCAATATGACTCACCATGTAATGTGCACTTAAATCTCTCTTCTTCTATGGCAACTTCTGGTTCTTGATTCAAAATGTAGTGGCAACCGAAAGAACATGGGTCTTGAAATAGATGTTTGGTTTCTTCCTTCTAACTCGGCTTGGCGTGCATCTCACCTTTAAATATTTCTGGAATGCAGGATTACTGCCACATACTCGTCAATATCACTTTAACCATGATATTATCTCTACAAAATCGTGCCATTTTAGGATCATCTTTTTGAATCTTATTAATGATGCGCTTTCCTATCGTAAGAGCATGGGGGAAAGGGATGGATACAGATTGATGTGAATACTCAAACTCATGAATAGAAACATGCTCTTTATTTAAATAAATTGGGTTTGTCATAGATGAATCTTTAACAATTGGAATAGCAACGGAATTATCTACTATATGATTGGGAATGCATGATGAATGAGCATTCTCCTTATCCGAAGGTACAAGGTCCTTCGTAGATTCTGAATATGATATGTGCTGCTCCATTCTTGTTCTTCTCCATGATTTCCACTTTGAAGATGTTGCTTTATGGTGATCCTTCCGAAGGTGCCCGGTGTCATCATCCTCTGAAGTCTCCTCAGGTTGAGTCTCAGAGTCGGTTATCTTTATTTCCTTTGCCTGATCAGGTACGACCATTGTCTGTCCGCTCCTAAGAGACATATGATTAACATAATCAGACGGAAAGATCTTGTGCCCGGATTTGGAGAATTTGAGTAGTATACATGATCTAACATATGTTGCTATTGAGGTTTGTTCAAGCTATTGGGATTACCTTGAACCTGGGTAGGAATGGATGTAATAGGAGCATTGCGCTCATCATCTAAGCAGGATAAACAGTTTAGGTCAACCCTCAAATCATGCACTTCATTACGATATGAATGTAATTCCTCTAAAATCTGATGCTGAAAATCAATGGGACTAGAAGATGATTGTTGTGGATGTGAAGCAAAAAAGGAAGAACGTGAAGACTGGCCCTGATGACCATAAGAGTGTTGCTATGCTTGGGTATGGTTCTTAGTATTCGGGCCCTATTGGTCCAATTGGTATGCCTGCTGACGCCCATCCTGCTGCCTTGGTGCATGATAAGGAACATCTCTAGAGCTCTATAGTGCTGGAAGTGGTGTAGGAGTAAATGATGTGTTATAAAAAGTCCGGGGATGTTGATATGAGAAATACCACACACCATTTACTTCCTACACTAGGGAAGGCTCCTTGATAATTGTTTCTACAAACAGTGGTTGCTCTTGACTTGAATGGGATAAAGGTTGGTCCTCTACCCATGGTTGTGGTGGCCCTGCTATTTGTTTCTCTAGAATATGATGAACACGGTAAACTGGAGCAGCAAATGCAGTCACAGTAGGTACCCTCATCTTGGATACCTTCTCAGAAATCTCAACCATCTGTTTAGGCTATTTGGATTGGTTACTTTCCAACTCATTCATATGCCTATCTATCCTCTCAACTATTGTGAGTTTATCTTCTATAAGGCTCATATCAAAAGGATCCATTGTAGCCTTCATTCCCCCATTAGATTGGAATGGATTGGGGGTTTCTAACTGATCTAGACTAGCGATTTGTGCTCTACTTATATCAGCTATTTGTTCGAACACTTTCCAGACAGTGTCCGCACCTCTTGATGTATAGCTGCCTCCACATGCAGCACTAACCAGACCCTTCATCTCAGGGTGTAAACTGCTATATAAAGACTAAACCAAGATGGTAGGCTCTAAATCGTGAGAAGGACATTTCTGCAAGAGGTCTTTGAATCTCTCCCATGAGTCACAGAAAGCTTCATTAGGAAGTTGGGAGAAACTCGTGATGTGTGAACGCGTCAAGTTGGTTCTACTCAAAGGGTAGAACTTCTTCAGGAAGAGGTCCTTGAAATGTACAAAGGTAGTTATGACTACCCCTAAATTCTTCATCCAGTAACCTACCTTTTCCTTCAAGGCAAAAGGAAGGTCTTTGAGACTAATGTAGTCTTGACTAACCCTAGAATGTCTAAGATTAGAATAGACTAGCTAAAAGTCCTTAAGGAATGCATATGGCTCCTCATACGCATTCCCAAGAAAATGTGGCAGCAAGCAAAGGAATTGTGGTTTCAATTCATATTCAACTTCAGGTTCGGCTGGGGCCAACAATTTAGTCATCTGAAATCACCCATGATTATATGCCACATCCATTGGTGCATCTCTACCTAATTACAATTGGCCTAATTGAGATCTCATCATCGCTTGATTCTGCCAATCTAGCCAACACAACATGGATTGGATCTTCTCGCTCTTCCTCCTCTCCATTCCCATTCTGTTTCTTAGGAGGCATCTTTAATGTGTATTCGTCACATTGATCAAACAAAGGGTCTAAATGAGATGTAGATGATGATAGCGAAATCAAATTGATTTCAACAAGACAATGGTCTTCCTCAATGAGTAAAGAAGAGAAGGGATTGGTTGAGTTGCAACCACCCCCAAGGAGGGAATCGTGGTGCGCCATTTCAAAAAAGGGTTGTTTCCAAACTGGGATGGTCTAATTAAAGAAGGAGAAAGAGGGAACTAGACTGATGAAGATGTGATATGTGGGTGGTTCAACGATAAGCTTGCAAAATCTGAGCAAATATCCGACCAATTATCCATTCGAAGTTCAAGATATAGGAAATTGGAGCATGCTCATTACAAAAGAATCTAGTTCTACTAGCCATTTTGAATGTGCGGAGTTACTCACACAAAACAATCAATACAAACCCTTGTGATTTCACAAACTCAATGCTAAAGATCGAGATGATGGCCTTATAATCTTGACGAATTTTAATTGGTGATCAAATACAAACCTTGTCAGAGTTACGAGCTGTTAGGTACCTAATATTTCCTTACAAACTATCCTGATTCCTATGACTAGTTTCATCAACTCTTAGCCAATATGGAAGTAATTACGGATCTTATAAATACGACTACCTATTTTCTTGAGGACCGAGCCTTACACGATGTCCTCTAAACCTTCCACTCTGCTAAGGAAATCCAGACCGTTTACTTGCTACCCGTAGATCCTCGTTGAGAAGTGGCTAATCATTTTTATGGAACCAATAGTTCGTATGAAAATTCATGGCATGGCTCTATCCTAATGCTGTCTCTCTCTCACTTGATAAGTACCTACAGACAAATGAGGGCTTTATGCTCCCGTTAAATAAGATTGATATTATTCCAATTTGTTTAGGTCAACTTGCATCAATTCAGTCCTGATTTTAAGAGTTTGGTTATATCTGGAATTTAAGTGACCACAAACCTTGCCTAACGTAAAATCCCTTTTCCTTTATCCTTAAGTTGATGAAACTGAGGGAGAAAGCAAAAAACGGAATGCAGTCGAGAATACCTACAACGCTTCCCAACACTCTCCATGTGGATGCAGAACTTATTTTATAAATCTAGCTATATGATGCAAGTCGAGAAACCACACCTAAGTAGTAGTTCTATTAGAGGTGAAGAAATCAATTTATTTGACTAAGTAAAACGTTTGCTGCGTACGTCTATGTATCTCCTAAGATTTTTTCAATTGTGAATCTTATGATATTTGTGTAGTGTGTCCTAAATTACGAAATAGATCAAGCAAGAATGTCCTATGATCTTTCTGTTTGGCGTAAAGCACTGATCTAAAATGTCACACAAGTCGAGAACCACTCTCGACACAACCACACACAAGAATAAATAAAGTTATCAGGCTTTTGTTTACACGCGTGAGATATAAATAGAGAACTGTTGTAAATAGGCAAATTAGTTACAACACAATGGAATAAATTTTTAATTAAGCTAATTCATCTCTCTACCTAAATATTATCTCGTGGGCTCTCTAGCAAGTTTCTCCAAGCTTCTCGCCTCTACGATCCTTTAGAATTTGTGGGCTCCACGAGCCTACCACAAAACAATATAAATCTATTTAGGAAACTTTAGAGAGATAGAAATACTTAATTAAAAAGACATCACAAATACGAAACAACAAGAAAGGAAATAAGCTCGAAAATAATTAAGCCCTAAAAATACCAAATAACTATTTTCTCCTAAAAATAATCAAAAAATGTGACGCATCCTCAGCAACGACACCATCTGATGAAGCACTAAATGCATGTATTAAAATCGATCTGTTGTAATACAAGAACTTAGCTTCTCATATGAACCAAGAAGAATCTCAGTGATGAGGTTCTTGGCTTTAATTTTTAACCCGAGAAGTCCAGGGTCAAATACAAGGACGCGAGCAATTTGTTGATTAATAGATATCAAGTAATTTAAATAGCAATTCTAAGATAAATTATATTAAGTGGATGCATAAATCACAACAATAAAGATTTTTTATACATTTTTTATGCAATTCAATTAAATGCAGACAATAATGCATAATCAACATGAATATGAACCATAATATGACTAGACACACAAAAGATAACTTGGATTAAGCACAAGAATACCCTGAATTGCTTGAATATTAATTAAGGCATTAATTAGGCAATAATGTGATGCAAATCTCAGAACTTCTCAACATAAATTAAACCTCTTATTTCACTCTTGATGCTTAATAGACCTACTTATAGTGATTAAAAATAACTAACAGTTGATCATTAAAAATTGAAGAGATTAACATGTTCAATGGATCACACGACGTACATTTTCAATAATTTTCCAAGATTTAAATGAGCACTTTAAACAACGAATAATTACGCCAAAAGCTAGAGCATCAAATTATTTGGATATATGGATAAAAAGATATTCAAAAAATAATCCATGGTATAAATGTAAAGAAAATTTCCAAGTTTTATTACGAAGAAGGACAAACAGGGACTAGTCTGAAATTAAAACAACCCGCAGGGGTTAATATGTAAGTTACACAAGGGCGGAAGGGTTTATCTGTAATTTGTAGAAAGTTGAGGGCATGTGCTGGAAAATTTCCAGTAACTTGCGTAAAGCACGTGACCGTCTAGGCTCGGACATGGAGGCTCGATCCACTGTTAACTCTTGATACTCCGCTGGAGGGTAGGAATGATGCTCGGACTGAGGCTCGACTCCCGGCCTAAGGTCTGAAACATTGCTTCGGATAACAATGTGGCTCGAATACGACCGTTGGATTAAACCCAATATAGGATATCCAACGACATTGTTTCCTCAGTTGTTCTTGGGATCTGTCGCGTACGGCGGCGATCTAGGTTGCGCTCCGGTGAAGTAGAGCATGCTCATCCTTGCTACTCTTCACTACCTGATGGTCAGACGACCTGCTTCAAAGCTCTACAAAGATGGTTGATGCTTGAAGAAGATGTGAATCTTCTTGAATTACTCTGTCAATGAAGCTTCACCAGAGAGGAAGTGGAAGACCAGAGCTATGCTTTAAACTATGATCATTGAACCCACTTGATATCATGCAAGGTTAGCAACTAAAGAACAAGCACCTGTGAGTTCTATAAATGATAATATGAGCATAATGAAGGGATACACAAAGATGATGGATTCAAGCCCTAATTCGTTGTCTCCTTCATACAGAAGAAGACAATGGCATGGGGTGATCTACACGATGGATAATGTTTCCAAGAAGAAACATGTGCATGACAGATATATGGCGAGGATGACTCAGTATCCAGATCAAGAAATGATGAACAATATATGGTTCAGAAAATTGGTTGAAATTGAAACAAATGAGATGAATGAAAAGCTCGAGTGACCTAGATATGGACATATGAATCAAGGATGATTCCTGAGTGATGTTGTTGGCTTGGAGTAGAGAAACAATACTCCAGGTCTTCGTCGAAGGTCTAGGCCAAGATTCGAGCTCTCTCAGCCTGAGAAGTGGCTGAATCATGACTAGTTAGGATGAGGATCGTGCCAGACTTGTATGGTCGTCTTCGCTTTCAATCACGTCCTCTCACTGTTACTGGAGGATGGAAAAGCTAGGGTACATGTCTCAAAATGGCGGATAACCGGAGAAGATGGCCGGTGGAGGGGTATTTGAAGAAGATATGGTGGAGGTTGCAAGAGGTTTCGATGGAGGTTTTACCCTCCTGAAACCGATGATTAGGTTAGGTTTGAAGAAATTAGGGGAGTTAGTGTGAAGGAGGGATGATAGATGTAGAATTTAGCGAGGACGGTTTGCGGAGAAGCTGGCTGGTGGAGTTGGAGAAATGAGGAGAGGTTAGGCAGTCTGGATGAAGAGGTAGGATGCTGGAGGTTGATGACGAACGGGTGGTTGTTTGATCGTTTGATCAGAATACTGAAAATGAAGCACATGTTAAAGGTTTGGATCAACTTGATTGAGATGATCAAGAGGTTCAGATCGAAGCACAAAGCGATGTACGTGATGAAGGGGCGAGAGGATCAGACATCATAGGAGGAGATGAGTGGCGACACAAGAGCGGGCCATATGGCACGATTTGAAGGTGCCACGTGGCTCAATCAGAATTGAAGAAATTTGATAATTCAGAGAATATTAGTAAAGAATTAATTAGAGGGGGAATTAGGAATGAATGTTGTAGATCTCAATGAGATCTACAACTTTCTTGTAGAAGTCAATGACATCAAAGGTCATTTGTACATAGATAAAAATTAAACACTAATAAAATTTGTATAAAACAATTTTCTTTTATTTTTCTTATTATTCTTTTTTTGTATTTTTTTATTTTATGTTAATTTATTTTTACATAATATTTATTCTTTTTTATTTGATTTTTAATTAGGATTAAATACATAAAATATTACACCATAATAATATATAATAATTAGTGACAATTATACACAACACACAAATTAGTAATTAGTGTTATTAGTCCATGAATCTTTGTGATTTAACTTAAATAAGAGAGATAAATATAGTAAATTAAGTTGATAAATGTGGGATTTATCACCCCCCATATTTTTATTATTTGCACATGGTCATGTAATTATTTAATTTAGTATAAAATTTTATGGACATTTTACATGTATGCCCTTGGTACTTGTTAATATAACACTTTAGTCTAGTGCTAAGTCATCTCATGTGGACCCCCACATGAGGGGACATTTTGTAGCTGTACCCTTGCAACTTTTGTATTTAATATTTAGTCTTAAAAATCATGTTGCAGTGTTAAATTTCTGGATATTTTGCACGTATAGCCCTGAGCTTTATTTTATTGGCTAGACCTAAAAAAATTTCCAAAAAGCCAAAAAATATATGTTACTATCTTATATTTTTATTTATACAAATTAACGTGTATTAAAATTAATTTTGAGAAATTTTAAACCCTTTTGTTATTTTTAATTATTAAATCAATTCAACCTATTTAAAAATTCCATGTTTTTATCCTTTTCTAATTTTAAAAATACCAAAAAAATTAAAACATTCTTAAAAATATTTTTTTAAAGAACATTTTTTTCTGTTGTTATTTTAAATTTTATTTCTCTATATCTATAATTATATTCCTTTATATAACATATATATATATATATCTAAATATCACTATAAATAGTATATATAATTCAATTTTAAAAATACGCTAATTATATTATAAATCCTTAAAAAAACAAAAACTATTATTTTGGGTATTTCTTGATTGTTGTATATTTAATATATATATATATATTACTTATAGTATATATATTACTTTATATACCTTTATATATAAATTAAAATGTAAATTAAAAACTAGCAAATTAATAAGTATATATATTATACATATTATTTAAATAAAATCCCATAAAAACATTTATTGATATTGCACATACTTATATACATATACACTTGCATTTTTTTATTTAAATAATTTGTGCTACGTATCGTGTTCCCTATGTTCGACCCCTACCTGCTTGTCCACTATAGACACTTGTTTCATAGGGTTATAATAAATTAATTTCCTCATCCATATTTCATTGATTGATTCTTATTTTGTGGATTGATTGTTGAAATTATTAAAGGTTGTTGAGGGTTATCATCGCAGTGACTTAATGGTCCCGTATTGTGTGGACGACAAAACAATCCCTTGTATTTCCATATGGTCTTTCATAAGGTTAAGATAGAGATGATCCTGGATCCTAAGATGACATATTCAATGTCATATGAGAGAGAGCCAATTGCACACAATATAGAGGACTTGATTTTTTAGATGAGATCAGAGACATAACACTTTTTTTGGATGATATTAGTGCCCAAGAATTCCTCTCCCAAGAGGAAGGCTTGGAAAGCACAATCAACATTTGATCCTTTGTAGATGATGAGTCGTAACATGATGATTTGACTGACTTGTTCGATGATCCATCCCGAATAGAATATTACATTTTGAGTCGCTTGTAGCTATGGTGGATAGTTCACAGTTGATAGATCATTCATCTACCACTAGTGTAGTTTTTGAGGTTGTTATAGAGCAGATTCAGACTGTATTTTTATTTCAGAAACACCCCTCCTAGTATTGTAATTATTTATATGCATTTTTATTTTCTTAAAATAGCTCTTATGCTGCAACAATTAGGGAATTTTTTTGTAAGCGTTGAATATTGTGCTGATATTCGTTCCTCTTTTTGTTTAGCATTTATTGAAATTTTCCTATTTATTAAAATTAGATAAGGAGCCATTTATTCCTGTTTGCCTAGAATAATACAGAAAATTTATAAAACCAACATAAAAAATTCCAAAAAAATTATATCATATATTACCATATAATATGACTCTAGGAAAAAAAATTAAAAATATAAAAAGAAAATACTAAAAAATCAAAACCCTAAAAACTTTATAAACCAGAAAAATTCTATTAAAATC
The DNA here is from genome assembly GCA_037367405.1 of Ottelia alismoides. Classification (NCBI taxonomy): domain Eukaryota; kingdom Viridiplantae; phylum Streptophyta; class Magnoliopsida; order Alismatales; family Hydrocharitaceae; genus Ottelia; species Ottelia alismoides. The sequence continues at coordinate 573,881 of JAZKJV010010119.1, read as the reverse complement.
CAAAAATTTTTGTTTCTGTTTCTCTTTTTACTTATCTTTTATAGTATAGATTAAAAATAGTTTTGGGAAGTTTTGTACATCTTATCTAATTTTAAACACAAAGTAATTCGGAGTATTTATTATATGTACTATTTCTTTAAAGTCGGTAGAAACAGTTCACAAAGCGTGCAGAGCGGGTGGGAGTCTACATAAACCAGTGACACTGCTCGCTCCAAAGTAGGTTCTTGATTGGAGGAAAGAATGCATGGGCTTGGCCATGACTTGACTCGTCTTGCTTGTTCGATGCACATCTAAGGCCAACTCGACAGAGAGAGGAACTTTCTATCTGTCCTGCTTGCTTTCACAAACCATCGGCTAGGTGCAACAGTCAGGATGATCTTCTACGACATATATTTAATTAAATAAAAACACCTAAAAAATAACAAAAATTATAAGAAAATCACAAAAATAAAGAAAAATATTTAAAACACAAATATTTTTTTTTTGAAAATTTTGAGTATATATATCTATATTTAAAAATATAAAACTTATATATATATAGATACTTATTATTAATATTCTTAATTATAAAGGCCTACAATTATCTTTAAAACCTTTAAAAATAAAAAATGATTGTTTTTTATTTGTATTTTTTGTATTTATTTATATATATATTGTATATTATATTGAAAAAAAGGAGCCTACACCGGCTGGTGTAGGTAACTCCCTACACCTGACCTATTTTTTTCATTATTTTTTTGATTTTTTGAACTGAAATCTTGGGGGAATCACATCACTATATATCACCATGGTGTCATTCAAAATTCAACTTAATTCGAGACTCTTATCATCTCCATCAAGACTACCAAATTTTAAGGGTCTTAGACTTGCTGAAAATGACCCCTTCGTGATGAACGTAATAGGAATGTTTGTTTTGCATGAAACTTGAAATAAATATTCTACTCAACATATTAAGAAAATCCCCCCAAGTTTTAATTCAAAAAAAGTAAAAAATAATGGAAAAATAGGTCGGGTGTAGGGAGTTACCTACACCCCAGGGTGCAGGATCCCTATCCCCCATTATATTATTCTATTTATTACTATTATTATTACTATATATTACCACGAGAGGTCTCTCTACATCTCTTGTAGGATCCGTTGTCGCAGACACCAAAGAGCCTCCAAGATCGGACTTTTAGGTTTCTCTTCTAGTATTTGGCATTTGGTTCTTCACTCTAATAGCAATTCCTATTTAGGGCGATTTCCTTCATTTTTCATATTGTGCATATAGATTAGGTTTATAAAATTCTGCCTTGCATCCCGCATGGAGAGTGCTGGGAAGCGCTGCAAGTAATTCTATCTCAAGCATTCATCTTTTAGAATCAAGGTTGATATTTCCATCTTTGAGTCGACTTGCATCACTTTGTCACTTTCTCCCTCTGATTTTGAGCACCTATAACCTAAAAGAAAATAAAAAAAATCGTTAGTCGCTTTGAATTGAAAACACTCAAAAAATTAAAAATCAAAAATTAAAACAAAGGGACCAAGAGCAATGCATGAGTCAGAATGTGGTTAAAGTCGGTTACTGACCTCCATTTAGGCAATCCAACAACTGTTGACCGACCAAGCACTTGCCCTAGTCGCTTTCCAAGAGACGTTAAATGATCTGAGGAGAAGATCAAAAGAGAGAGGAGGAAACCCATGAGGGCGTGATGATGAAGATTACGCTCTATAGATGGATGCCACAGAGGCGAAGGAGAAGAAAATAGAGGCCGACCCAAACACACTTTGAAGTAGACATACAACCCTGGGGCCGGTCACATCACCAAGTGGATTCAGATCCCAAGATCCACACACTTTCTGAGCTAAAACCTCAGTTTCTTTCTCTATTCCATTGTTTCCACGAAAATCCGGCCGAGGAACCCTACATCTATCTACAATAGTTTGGACGCATCTGCAACACCACTCATTCTCCCAACAACTAGTTGGGTGTAATCAAGATGACTGCTTTCCCCTTCAGCCTTCAAAGCAAAGCTCTCCACTAGATCAACCACTTAGGGAAGGTGGTGACGACCTGAGAATATATAAAATCCGCATTTTTGCAACAGTACTATCCTCTTGTCCACCTCAATATGATGCTCTCCAAGATAGAAAACATCTCCCAAGGACCCCAAGAGTTTATTCATGAGACCTAGGAGAGATTTAGTGATATGATAGAGAGATGCCCCCATCATGACATACCGAAGATTAGTCTGGTCCAACACTTCTTCGGGGTCTTGTTGAAAGCAGTCACCATGTGGTTGACGTCGCCTACGAAGTTTCTCACTTAAACAAGGACGGGGACACATTATGGTAGATATTCTAGGAAATGGTCGAAGGAGAGGCCACAATTTCCTGCTCTCATTCTTTCCAACTCCCGCCACGACCACAGATCCTCTGCAAGAACGTTAATATGGTAGATACTCATGAAGTGGACAAGTATGAGAACTCTGACTTGAGCATTATAGGGAGTCACCTATCCAAAGTGGACATTATTGAGAAGAGCTCCCATAACCTAGAGAAGCTCGCTGGGATCGAGCGACGCATGAAGGGTTTGGACAAGCTCGACATAATCACCAAGCAACTAGAGATGGTGGTGAATACCATCAATGCCTGCAACGTAGTGATAGCCGCACTTGAGCCTCCAACTGAGAATAAGGAGTAGACAATGCACAATCGTCTCAGCCGAGTCCCAGTCAGCCTCTAGTCCAGCACTTATTTTACGTGCAGGCACCCGAGTAGCTACAACCACAACCGCAGACATAGATGGTCGTCTATTAGACATCTGAGTTCCAGCCTCAGTACATCAAGCCATGTTTCCCACCTCCACCACTCATCCACGAGGTGAACAGCGTTTGGAGTAATGATCAACAACTGAACCGTCCACAGGGACAACCATATGGTCAGAACCATGCCAACCAACCATTTCACCACCAACAAGGAGGGTGGACCCACTAACCCAACCAAGCCCAGCAGTAGCAGCCTCCGCAACATGGTTACAACTGGAGGCAGAACAACTACCAACATCAATCTGGATACCGTCGACAATACTATTAGCAGCCGGTTGCTCCATATCATCATCACTACTTCTCCCAGCGATACTAAAAACAATATACTTCTCTTCCTCCTCATTAATACTCTCAGGGTTACCGGCAACATCCTCCCCCACACTATCGCCAGAGTCAGCAGTCTTATCAGACCGAATCTTCTGGCCGCTTCAATCAACCCTGTTCTAGACTGTTCGGCCCATCTCATAAAGAATATGGCTGAGATGAGAAAAAAAATCAATGATTTGATGACCACAAAGACTGTCGTTCCAACCCAGGTCTATGAAAATGCAAATAATTTCCGTCACAAGGAACAAGTAGTTTGTAGTATTCAACCTGAATCATGTATAAATTCTATTGTTTTATCTAATGTGTTAACTCTCAGGAGCGGTAGGACACTCAAGTCATCTTCAACTACCAAGGGAAAAAGCAAAACATCTAATGGCGAATCTTTAGCTGATCCAAACAATGGGGCCAGAAATTTTTTGGATGGAGCAGCACCGCCCACACCAAAAAGATGAAAAATGAAGAAAATTCAAAAATACAAAAAGATGACAGAAGTCAAGGTGAATCCACGCCCTTGATGGAGAAGCCACCTAATGAATCCATGATTCTCACTCGTTTCTCTTTTTTTAGCTCTTCTTCTTGGCAAAATACCATGTAGATATCTATAAATATAATAACTTAGCTTTCTGCAGGATATTATTAATATTGTATATTTAGCATGTATTTTTGGCAAAAATAAAAGAATAAAGAATAAGGAAAAGATTGTTGTATTTAGAATAAATACAGAGTGACCCAAACCCCAAGAGAAGGTCAAGACTTGATCTGATCACAAAATAAAATAAGTAGAGAGAGATAGGTTTCACTCTGTGGTGTATATATCACCTATACTTGTACATATTATTTATTTATTTTTGATAAGACCAAAATTATTTTATTTTTTTATACCATTGTATATAGTTCTAATAATATTATAAAAATCAAGAAAAATAAGAAAAATAAAAATAAAATGATCAAACCTTTATATAAAAGATACATGTACATATCACATCCACTATTTATTATATACCCTTAATAATTTGTAAAAATGAAATAATTTTTTTTAAACTCCTAAAAGTATGTTGTGTATAAATATTAAAAAAAATACTTGTACATAATACATTGGTATAATATACATGTGTATACAACTATATACTATATATAGATTAATTTTTTTTTTATAAAAATAATTAAAAATCATAGAAAAATACTTCAGAAAAATAATAAGCAATTTTTATTTTATACACTTTTTATTTTAAATTCATTTGCTATTTTTTTTGAATTCCCTTCATTTTGTAATAGCTGAATTTCTATTAGACCACGTAGGTTTGTTGACCCCAGTCAACGTCACCCCCCAAACTGGGTAGGGTCTCATTCCTCTCGCTGGAGCTTCTTCTCTGACTTTTCCTGCCCGAACCCAGCCGCCTATTTCCTCGATATCCGGACCCGAGATTTCTTGTACACCCGAGATACTCGCAGATTCTTAAAATCACCCGGATCCTCCTAGGGTTGCGCTCCACCTCTTGATCTTTCCAAACCCTCTTCCACACCTATAAATCACCTCTTCAGCTTTGCTAGCCCTCCAACTCGTCCCTCGAGCCCCCTTTCTTCCCTAGACACCTTATGTAGAGTGGCAACCACTCGAGGAGCCGTTTAGGATTGTCTGGAGGAGCTTGGAGGCTCGTAGCTCAGACATGACCGGTCTCCTTCGTCGTGTGAAGCCTCTCGGACAACCGCAGCTTGGTTGAGGCCAAGAACCCGATGCTCGCCTTCGCCTGAAGCTCAGGAGTTCATCCGAACCTTCAGGTATAGCTTGCATCCACCTCAGTTCCCTGTTTGATTTAAATCATCCATTTCATTCTGCCACATGTTCCTTTGCTCCGACCAACCAGTCGGAGCTCCATCTCACCTACTTACACACACCAATCGACATGCTTAATCATCACCCATCTTCTCCTGCAGCCTTTCCCTTGAATCTTCCTCATCGGAGCAAGATCAAGTCGGGTCTCCATCCCACGCATTCATCGGATACCCAAACCACATCCCCTATCGCTTCTTTCCTTTCCAGCTGTAATAACTAGGACTGGAGCATAGCCCTGAGTCCTTTCTACTCTTCGCGGGCCATCACGCGCGCAAGAGACCACTTAGAGCCCTCAGTTCCACCAGCGGAGCTGCTCCAGGTCCCCCTTCATTGTTACGCACATCCATCCCTCGCCACCTCCATCTAAGCTCTCCACCTGATGCGGAGTACCTACACGACACAGCCTGACCTCTCTAATCTTCCATCGGAGCGTTGGATCCCATCTGATGCTCGATCAAAGTTCTCCCAGGTCATATTCTTGTTGTCCCTTCACCCGTCATCTGATGGACCCCCTCCTGCCAGATTGCATCTGAGCTGCCATACAGTGCCAACTTTTTAGCCGTTAGATCAGAGCCCCTGACGCATCTGCCCCGCACGTCCACAACTTCCTCTACATCCATCAGATCTGTCATCAACAACAAATCTGAGTCGTACACCATAGAAAGCCTCCACGTGCGCCATGTGTCCTTGCCAAGGGTATATTTCCCTTTTGCCCTCGCATGTTTAGATATTTTGCTTTAATCTATTAAATAAATGATGTAGTTAAGAACTGTTACAGTTTGGACCTCATTTTTTTAGATATTTGCACTTTAGTCCCTCTAAGTACGAAGCACGTGTGTGCTCACGTGTATTTTGGGTCATTTGCACTTTTTACGTTGGACTTCTCTGTTATTATAGAATGAATGTTATCATTTCAGAAATTGCATTTATACCCCTATACATAGTATTTTGAGCATGTGCGTGATTTGTTTGGGATTTTTGTAGAATCAACCTTAAGTTTTCAACCCATGTTATCCAATTGGTCCAAAACTTAAAGTATTTACGAAAAGGTCCTCGTAAATTGTGATTAATTACATACCTTTTAGTGGACTTAATAAATAGTAAATTAATTCGAAAAATTTCCAAAAAATTACCATTACCTCCTGTTAGTGTGTCTTATTTTTTGTGATTTTATTGGTTTCTTTGCATTTTATAATGTTAAAAATTCAAAAAACCTTCAAAAACTTCCATGTTTATCTTATAAAAAATTATAAAAATTCGAAAAATGACTTAAAAATTCTATAAAATTCTCACGTGTGCCTTTATGTGTGTTTTATTTTTAGTATTATTTTTTTTGAAAATTCATTATAAAAACATAAAAATTACAAACACATAAAACCTTATTAAAATCATATAAAATTATAGAAAACTCCAAAAATTCCATTTTAATTCCTGTTTGCAGGTTTTTATTCATATTTTATCATAAAATTGCCATCCAGGACTTTAGGGAATTTTAAATAATTTGAACTTGCAATTTAGTCCTGACTGTGCACTGCTTACCTTTTTAAGCTTTATTTGATTTTTATAAAACTACACAAACATCAGAAAAATTCCAAAAAAATACCAAAAACATTTTAAAACCTCTAAAATTCAAAAATATTTTTATAGGATTTTTCAGAGCATTTTTTATTATTTAGAAAAATCAAATAAGATCTTTATACTTCTTTTCTCTTATTTATGTTAATTTTGTTTTCTTATTAAAAAAATTAAAAATTTGCAAAATTAAAAACCACTAAAAACTATTTTATTTTGAGAAATTTGACTACTTCGTATTTTCTTCGTGCTCCTTGTGTTCGACCCTGGTGGATATAACAGGTAAATAAAATAGAGAACCACTTCCATGTGTTGATTGTTTGATATTTCTGTTGAGTGGTTATTTTCTCGATTTAGCCCGAATGATTGATTGGGATTGCAATGACCTTGGATTTTACTTGAAACTTAACCCCGATCGACTCTCGCTCATCAGAATGGTGCCGTTGCCGTGAGCACGACTTAGCAGTCATTTTTCCACTTTTGTCCATTTTTTGTTTTTATTTGATATAATTGTTTTCTGACATCTTTCTATTTTGCTTTTCATGCGAGGAATCGTCCTAGGGATGTTTCGGCTTCCTGGTGGAGGAACCTGTACTAGAGGAGGAGTAGAGAAGCTAGAGATTAGTTATAAGTCATAGATTAGTTTATTTTTGCAAAACAATTGATTATTGTAATAACTATAGGACTTGAGCATTTGTTTGGACACTTGGAAACTTCGGGGTCTGTTTTGCCGAGTACCCGTGTACTTGGGGGACCTCACTGTTGCTTTTTCGTGTTTTGTTTATCACTTTATTTTCCTTTGATTCTCTAGGATTTAGCCCTTAGACCTAGGACTTTCTGTTGATTATAACGTAATTAACTAAGGTCACGCACCTAATTGCCTATCTGTTCCTATAGATCATAATTGGACCTAACTGAAAATAAACCAAAAAAGTTAACTTATTAGGATTAGAGACCACGTGCCAATGAAAGCAATATATAGCGTTGGAAGGACCCATTGTGGTGGGCAACGATTAGCATTAGAGACTGAACTCAAGACTCTTTTCCCAATAGTTAGCAATATGTTCTTCACGATTAATAGAAATTGCTCGTCTAAAGCCGATTTTATCATTGCATCATATATGTAGTTTTATTTCTGTCTTTACTTTTATGTGCGAATCACCTTGCATGTAGAGTGTAGGGGTTAGGTATGCATTTCTATCTCTGCATGCATCATCGTGTTTGATCGCACATTGGCTTTTTCGACTTCCTCCCCTTTTTTATTGGACTCAAAATAACTGAGTATATCAAAAAATTATTTAGGCATTGTTTTATTTCTGAAAATAACTAAAAAATAAAAACAAAATAAAATTAGGACTGCTAATGCAAACTTGACCCTAAAATACATTCATTTAAAAATCTTGTTTTGGGGAGAGTCACCTCCTCATTGATTGATTTATCTGCAGCGAGAGAGTGACTCGCACACTAGGCTAGAGCAACATCCGAACTCCTTTCAAACTACTGGTCTCGTAGCTGATTGTTCTCCATTGAGGATTTCACCGGGTAGCCGGTAATCAATCCAAGACTTCCTTAGTAGATTGTCCAGATCGGTAGCTGGTAAACGGTCCGCACCCACACCGACTGGGAAAAATTAGTTGCGAGATTCAGGCCAGTCTCTTAGTATCATTGTATTCCCAATAGCTCGCTTAATCACTCTGATATCTAGATTTGTCACCTAAATAAAAATTAACCAGATTAACGACCAATCTTTCATGGTCATCAACTCATGTGTTGAGTAGATGAAAAAAGGGGTTTGTCTTATCATATTGTTTGCTTCCAGATCTCATCTTTATAAATTCCCATATAACGATGATGGGAAGGAGGTCCCTTAGGCTGCCTTTGACAGCACCGCTTTCGAGCACTCCTCTCCATCAATCTAGGGCAGCTTTAGAGAGCCCAGACCAGCTCTTTGAACCTGAGTTCGCTGTCACCTTGTCCCCCCTTGATCACCCTTCTTCCATCCCTAAGGCGCTAGAGCAAAGGCTAGTACAGTTATATGTTCATTTGACAGTACCTGAATATGGATCTTTTGCCTTTGTAGAGACCCAAGAGATGGCCAGCAGTGAGGGATGCACCTAAGAGCAGTCGTAGGGGTCTGCACATGTACTTGACCAGGCCGCCATCAACAACACACACTTAGCCTCCCTGGAGACCATGCAACACCAGATCAGAGACTAGGGAGCATTTATGGTAGAGGTGCTACAAGAGCTGATGCAGTTGCGAGTCGGCATAGCGAAGCTACAGAGACCAGCCGGTGGAGAGATACCAGCAGGTGGAGGAGGAGATGGATGCCTGAATGACCAGCCACAGCAGAGGCCAGCACGGACGATGAGGTAGTTGCACAACCCTGGTGCAACCCTCACCCACCGTTGGATTCAGCTGTCTGAGATCCTGGGCAACTTTGAGTTTCGCCCCCAGACCATCCAGTTACTTCCCAAGTTCCATGTGCTAGCCATCGAGGAGCCACACCTCCAGCTGTAGGAGTTCGAGATGATCTGCAGCACTATCCACGACATACTCGTGGATGAGGACATGATTATGATGATTGCCTTCTCATTCTCCTTAGTTGATAGAGCATCCTATTGGCTGAAGCATTTGGGGAGGTATGCCACTACATGGGAGCAACTCCGAACAGAGTACATGAACAAGTACTATAAACTTCGTTGTACCAACGCAATGCGAGCCATTATCACCAATTTTACTATGATCCCAAATGAGCAGTTTCATGAGGTTTGGGATCGATTCAGAGAACTCATCAACTGGTGTCCACATCACGAGATATCTAAGCCTAATCTTGTTACGAGCTTCTTTTGTAAACCAACACTGGAGTTGTAGGGGCTACTTAATGCCTCGTGTGAAGGGTCCTATTTTACCAAGGACGAGGACCAAGTCTGGACCATCTACGTGGAGATGGTAGAGAACTACATGGTGATATTCCCGAGTAGGGTTTACACTCAGGGGGATCCCCTCATACATGTTGTATCTTACTAGAGGATTGCATGGGTCGATACCGGTCCTTCTACTTCATCAGCAGCAGCACATGTCGAGTCCTCATCCATTGACATGGGGATTATCAGCGAGAAGCTGGACTGCATCAAGATCATTGAAAAGAAGCAGTGCCAGAGCTTTATCCATATCGATCAGTTGGCACAGACCCTAAGTGACCTTAAGACTCAAATCATATGTCTCTAGAAGGCACAAACTGCTCCACAGCCTCATCTCAGGTCACGGGTTGATTCCAGTAACAACATCTCTATCCAGCCATCTGCCACGTACCGACAGGTCCACCGCATTCAGGCAGAGCCAGTCTTGCCGCTATAGCAGTACTCCTAGCCACCAACATCTCAAGATACTCATATGGTGGTTTACCAATCGAATCAACCACTAGAAGTTCTTCCCCCTCCACCTTTTGAGCAGGAGCCATTGATGGAAGTCAATGGGATTTTGTATAATCGATACCACCAGCAGCCCGAGATCCTTCGTGATCACCTGAGTTTCTGATGGCCCACCGAAGGCATTTCATCTCACCAGCAACCTCCTGCTCAGGTCGGACAGAGAATCCAACAGCAACAGCAACCCCGTCACTCCTAGCAGCACCAGCAGGGTCCTCGTCCCTACCATCAGGGACAATAGTGGAGGCAACCACATTAGCCTAAGCAGTACTCCCAGCCTCCCCTCACTACCAGCAGCAGGCTCAGCCTCATTTATAGTGAGGCACCCCTTCCGGTTCTCGTGGACCTGTCTATGAGAACCCAGCTCTTAACGACCTCTCCTGCCTACTTTCTGACCAGCAGGCATCCTTCCGGTGAGAGATGGACGAGTTCTGGGAGGAGATGAGGGAGATTATCAGGGGCAAGGCTACTATACCAGCTCAGATCAAACCCAACCCAAACAACCTAAAGAGGAAATCTGAGTAGGTACATTTTACAGAGACTACCACTCCCAATGATACTTTGAGTGACATTTCTTCCTATGTATTTAATGTTGATTTTGTTACACTTAGGAGCAGTAGGATGCTAGCCGGAGGCACCTCTTCTGAGCGACGACCACTTGGAGATTCTGGAGCGTCAGACGAGGATGGTAGCGGTGTTGAGGCTTCTCATGATGATGATTACGGTGGTGCTGAAGCCACGAAGGATGTTGATCTAGCCGATGGTACTAAGAGTGTCGTGATTCCATATGCCACTAACCTTCCATATACTTGGCCAGATAGTGGTGCTGATACTGCAAGATCAGATGCTTTAGGTGGTACTGAGGCCATCGGTTTTCCTTCAGTTGTGTTACCTTCTTTTGTTTCTCAGGACAGAAAATACAAAAAAATGGAAAAATTGGAAAGAACAAAAATTTGATTAAAGGAAAGGCTTCTGTATCTCCTTCGAGTCCATATATGATGCATGATGATCTTGGTGTGGATTCTACATTTCTACATACATAGGAGCCTATTTCTGACCCTCAACCTTTGGGGGAGGGTCCAACCATCCTCTTCCCTCAAGCACTTTGCTTAGTGAAGGGGAATAAACCAGAAAATCCAAAAAGGACACACCAGCTAGAATTCCGCTAGCAGATGATCGATCGATTCCAGGTACAACTTACTTTACAGGAGGCGCTAGGGCACATAGCCCTCTTTCAGAAGAATTTGACAGAGAAGACCACCATCCATAGGAAGAGGAGGAACCACAATGCAGAAATCCATGTGCTTACTTGTGCCACCTGCTTTGCCATTCAGAACCGATTGCCAACCAAGAGACCCGATGCAGGAGCTCCATATGTCAGATGCCATATCCACGAGCAACGGTTCTATCACACCCTATTAGACAATAAGTCTTCTATTAACCTTCTTCTGGCAGCCTTACTCGACCAATTCGAGTTCGACCCTCTTTGACAGAGCAGGACAATCTTTCAATTTGCTAACATGTTTGTCAAGAGGCCGAAGGGTTTATTGAAGACGTGGTTGTCACAATTTAGGGCCTAAAATTCCCTGTGGACTTTGTTGTATTGGACATGGAGATCCCTGAATCTGTGACAGATACCCCCATCATACTAGGACACCCATTCTTCGCCGCAACCAAGGTGGTGTCCGATCATGATAATGGGAAGCTATACTTTCACGTCGAGGGCGAAAGTCTACAAATAGAGACGACTGAGGAGACCAGAGAAAGAGATTCATCCTATTTAGAGCAGCCGAGCGATTCAGAGCAGATGACAGATGCAGAGCGAGATGTCCACCAGGAGTGTGACTTTGTGATTTCATATGATGAGGAAGTTTGGTCAAACCCCATATCACGAGCTCTTGTCATGCCATAAGATAGTGCAACCTTACATATTGTGGCAGATGAGAGTTCAGAGAGCACACTCTTAGCACCGGACACATTTGAGGCTGATGATCATGGTCAGGATAGCGAAGTAGAGTACATTTCATGTTCTTATGATTCAGATCCCTTGGATTCATGCATTGATTGGGATGCGTTTGACGATTATTTGCCATGCCTGATTCCTTCAGAGCCAACAGCTAGGGCAGAGAGTAAGCCAGCACATATTATGAAGATACCAGTCGTGCCACCTTCACCATATTTTCACATGCAGTAAGAGTTCTGTCATGCAGATCTGGTAGCCTTCACTCAGACATTTTAGAAACCAGATTTGCCAGCTCCTTGTTGTCAAGAACTGAAGTTGCTGCAGTCGTTGAAGTACAAATTCCTTGCCGGTGAGCCAGAGATGTTCCTAGTCATTATCTTAGCAGAATTGGTTGCAGATCAAGAATCTCGTTTGATGGAGGTTCTTGACAGAAAATGCAAGGCGATTGGGTGGAGCGTAGCTGTTCTCCAAGGGATAAGTCTGGAAATGTGCTCCGACCATATTTATCTCGAAGAGGATGACAAGCCATCTCGTGTGTTCCAATGACGACTGAACCCGAATCTTCAAGATGTGGTCATGAAAGAGATATCTAAATGGTGGAGTGCCGATTTTATATATCCCATCTTTGACTCCAAGTGGGTTAGTCCAATACATGTGGTACCCAAGAAGATGGGTATTACTATAGCCATGAGCTAGTATGGAGAGGAGATTGCTACCCGGGTACCCACTTCTTGGAGGATCTGTGTGGACTACAAACAATTGAATCATGCCACCAAGAAGGATCATTTCTACTGCCATTTATTGAAAATATTATCGATAGGCTAGCAGGGAAGAGTCATTACTATTTTCTTGACGGGTACTCGTGATATAATCAGGTGGCCATATTGCCCGAAGACCAGTAGAAAATGACATTCACCTATCCATTTGGGACATATGCTTTCAGACGGATGCCCTTTTGTTTATGTAATGCCTGGCTACATTCCAAAGGTGCATATTTTCCATCTTTTTAGACATGGAGGGTGACTGTTTGGAGGTCTTCATGGATGACCTTTCGGTCTATGGTGATGGGTTTGATGCTTGTCTTGACTGCCTAGACTGGGTACTTCAACATTATATTGAGGTCCATCTTGTATTATCTTGGGAGAAGAGTAACTTCAAGGTGACTCAGGGGACGGTGCTTGGCCATATCATCTCCAACAGGAGCATGGAGGTTGATCCAGCCAAGGTGGATATCATCAAGAAACTTAATCCACCGTCCAATTTGTGGCAGTTGCGGTCTTTTCTAGGGCATGTAGATTTCTATTGACGACTCATTTAGGATTTCAATCGTATTACCCGATCGCTTACTGATCTGCTGACGAAAGACACTGAGTTCATTGTAGATGATAAGTGTCTAGCATCATTCAAGACTCTCAAGGGATTAGTTGTTGAGGCTCCTATCCTTCAGCCACCCGATTAGTCTCTCTCATTCGAGATCATGACGAATGCTTCCGATTTTGCCATAGGGGCTATGCTACGATAGAGGATGGATGGACTACCATATCCCATACACTATACTAGCCAAACATTGGATGTCGCTCAATGGAATTATACCGTGATTGAGAAGGAAATGCTAGTCGTAGTCTTTGCTTTAGATAAGTTTAGATCATATATTCTTGGATCCCAAGTGATGATATTTACTGATCACACCACCATCTGATACCTCGTGGAAAAGAAGGATGCCACATTTAGATTGACTAGATGGATCTTTTTACTCCAAGACTTTGACATTGAGATTAAGGATAAGCATGGAGTCAAGAATATGGTGACAGATCACCTCTCCCATTTAGAGAACGTTGAGGATTCAGATCAGATTGCAACTATTACAGAGATCATCCCAGACAAGGTGATCCTTGCTATCGCCTTGCTCCCATGGTATGCTGACATTGTGAAATATCTTATCGCCAAGAAAGTTCCACAAGGTTGGCCGAGACAGCGACTTGAGACTTTCCTTGTGAAGGCCAAGTCGTATAATTGGGAGGATCCCATCCTTTATCGTGAAGGAGGGGATAGCATCTGGTGTCAGTGCAATCATCAAGAGGAGGGCCACGACATCCTCACATACTGCCACAAGCTTGAGGTGGGAGGACATCATTATGGGAGGAGGACATCACAGAAAGTGCTCCAAGACAGCCTTTGATGGCCTACTCTCTTCAAGGATTCTGATGAATTCGTGAAGAGGTGTATTGACTGTCAGAGGATAGGCACCTGTGGATAGCGTGACATGATGCCAATGTAGCTCATTCACTTCTGTGAGGTTTTTGAAGTATGGGGCATCGATTTCATGGGTCCATTCCCTAAGAGTCAGGGATTTGAGTACATTCTGCTTGCTGTGGATTATGAGTCGTTGGGTGGAGGCCATCCCCGCCCAAACTGCAGATGCTACGACTGTTTATATATTTTTGAGGAAGAATATCATTTCACAGTTCGGGGTACCTAGAGTTTTGATATCTGACAGGGTAAAGGCCCTTCGTAACGAGTTCAGCATTGACCATCGAGTTGCCACTCCATATCACCCTCATACCAATGGTCTTGCTGAAGTATTGAATAGGGAGATCAAGAATATATTGCAGAAGGTCGTCCGTCCAGATCGAAAGTATTGGTCACAGCTTTTGGACTCGGTCTATTGGGCCTATCGGACCTTCTTCACGACACCTTTGGGTACATCTCCCTTTCATCTCGTTTTTGTTAAGCCATGCCATTTACCTGTAGAGATCAAAGCACATTCACTATGGGCAGTCATTGAGTTATTATTGGATCCCAAGAGTTTAGGAGATCAAAGGAAAGGTGAGTAGGCAGCCCTGGAGGAGTTGAGAGATATAACCCTTTTGAGTAGCATACAATACAAGGAGAGAGTGAAAATATGGCATGATTCTCATATCAAACATAAACAATTTGAGACAAACCATAGAGTATGGTTATTCAATGATAGGTTGAGATTATTTCTATGGATGTTACAAAGCAAATGGAAGGGACCATACTTGGTCTGAAAGGTGCACGCCAATGGAAGCATTGATATATCTGAAGGGTCATTTGAATCAAACTTTCGAGTTAGTGGTCAGTGCCTAAAGCCATATCTTGATCATGATTCGCTGATCATTGACATTGCCCCTATTCATTTTGCATGAGATGTGGTATTTGACTCACGTCATTCGCATCTCATGACTGATTATCACTTCTCTACTCCAGCTGTATAGACCCAGTTGTCCATATCATTCATTCTTTTTGTCTAATACCTCATCTTCATCTTATGATTATGTTATACCTAGGGTGTGCTTTACCCTAAGTATGGGGGGTATCAGACCTATGCTTATTCATTTGATTCTATTTACCTCTGCTTACTGCCTATACTTAGGGATATTTTACCCTATGTATAGGGGAGGTGAACCCTGTATATCCTAATCCTTGATTTTCCCCTTGTGTATAGACTTCTATACTTTGGATTACTTGATCCTAAGTATAGGGGGATCACCGATATCTATTCATTTCAATCACTCCGTCGCTGTAGTATAGCATTCTTTTCACTTCCCAATACTCATCAAGAGTTATGTCATCCTTTTATCGCTCTTTGATCACTCTGAGGACATCATTCGAGCTAAGTATAGGGGGTGTAGTATATTATATATATATTAGCCATAACTCGTCCTTTGTGTGAGTGTGTTAATGAAATAAAATGTCTAAAAACCACAAAACTAAAAATCACAAAAAAAAATTAAAATTTTTATAAATTTTTTTTGTAAAAAACTATTTTTATACAAATATTTGTAAAATTGTTTTGATTGTAAAGCTTTTGTAAATATTTTTTGTTTCAAAACTAGGTATATAGTACAAAATTTATGAAAAATGTTTGAAAAATAAAAGTTTGCAAATTTTTTTTAAATGTTTGTAAATATTTTGCAAAACTTTCTCCTCCTTGCATTCAAAAAATTTCATAAAAAAATGCATATTTTTGAAAAATTACACAAAAAGAGTTTTGTATATATATTTGCTTGTAGATTCTTCTAAATCATAGTTAACATTTAAATTTATCTGGATTTAAATTGAAAAATGGAGCTTGGTTAAGACCTTAATCCACCTAACTTCAGAGGAACCTTATAGGATTTAGGGTTAAGACTTTTTAGATCCATTAGCGACTTAATTCTTTGAGTCCACTAGGCTATGTTCACATGTCATCTTGATGAGACTAAGTAGAACACTTAATAATGCATGCATGACTCTCAGAGACAACGGCTTGACTTGGACACACACCTTACACGTAGCTCACTACAGATGAGGTGGTGAGGAGGCAAAATTCTTTGGCTTGGAGTAGCATACGAGGGTAGTACTTCTAGGTGGAACCTCTTGTCTTCCTTTAGGGAGGGATGTGCACCTCAACCTGGTCTAGTAGCATTGAGGTCTAAAGACAGGAGTCTGTGGGTTGCAATAATGCTTCAAAAGAGGAATAGTCTACTGGCACAAGAAGAAAAACTCCTTATGTACATGTTGCACCATGTAAATATGTTGTATATATGCACATCGAAAAAATGTGTAAAATTTTTAAAAACTCCAAAAAAGAGGACATACCTAATCGAAAATAAAATGCCTGCCAGAGTGTATATAGTGAATAAGCAAAGCTTATGTATTCCAACTTCTTGTCTCATGGAAGCTTGAAGCTGGAGACTTAGTTATACTAGCTTTGGTCAAAGGGATACGTGGCTAAACTGGTTACAATTCATTCTTTTCTTTCCTCTCTTCTTGAGCTGTTTGAACATGAACTTAGAAGGGAATACCCCGCTCCTCGAGGAAAGAGCTGCTAGACTGGGGAATTAGAGTTACCTTATTGAGGAAGGTTATTTCTTTGTCATTTCTGAGGTGGGGAGCTACATATCACTTACACAATACAAGGAAATATGCGTAGTCATTAAAGTTTGCGTATGTAGAATTGTTCTGATATGGTTTATTGAGGAATCCTGGCCATAGAATTGTGGAACTTATAGGCTATCAAGTCCTAAACCTATTTCTCCATACGATTCCAACAAAATAATAATCAAAAGGTCATACTGAGCTCCATACTCTAATTTAATGAAGATAAGTTTAATAATCAACCCTGATTCTTTTCTTTTCATTTCTTTTTTATTTTTACTTCTTTTCAAATAAGTGTTTGCTAAGGGACTAGCAAAGGTAAAGTATAAGGGGGTGATGAATCCATGATTCTCACACTTTATTCTTTTACTTTAGCTCTTCTTCTTGGCAAAATACCCTGTAAATATATGTAAATATAATAGCATAGATTTTTGCATGACATTATTAATGTTGTATATTAAGCATGTATTTTTAGAAAAATTAAAAGATTAAGAAAAAATAATGATGTATTAGAATAAATACAGAGTGACCGAAACCCCAAGACAAGGTCAAGACTTGACATGATCGCAAAATAAAATAAGTAGTGAGAGATAGGGTTCACTTTGTGGTGTATATATCACCTATACTTGTACATATTATTCATTTCTTTATTTTTTGATAAGACCAAAATTATTTTATTCTTTTACAACCTTGCATATAGTTCTAAGAATATTATAAAAATAAAATAAAAATCAAAAAATAAAAAATAAAAATAAAATCATCAAACCTTTGTATAAAAGACACATGTACATATCACATCCACTATTTATTATATACCCTTAATAATTTCTAAAAATGACTCTAAAATTGTTTTATAATCCTAAAAGTATGCTGTAAATAAATAAAATATAAAATAAGGGTATTTATGTAAAATTAATAAAATAAAAATACTTGTACATAATACATGGGTATAATATACCTGTATATACTACTATATACTATATATACATTAATTTATTTTTATAAAATAATTAAAAATCATAGAAAAATACCTTATAAAGTAATAATTTTTTTTATTTCATACACTTTTTATTTTAAATTCATTTGCCATTTTTATTGAATTTCCCTTTATTTTGTAATAGATGAATTTCTATTGGTACACGTGGATTTGTTGACCCTGGTCAACGTCACCCCCAAGACCGGGTCGTGTTTCATTCCTCTCGACGGAGTTTCTTCTCGGACTTTTCCCGCCCGAACCTGATCGCCTCTTGCCTTGATATCCAGACCCGAGATTCCTTGTACACCCGAGATACTCGTGGATCCCTAAAATCACCCGGATCCTCCTAGGGTTGCGCTCCTCCTCTCTATCTTTCCAGACCCTCGATCACACCTATAAATCATCTCTTCAGCTCCGCCAGCCTCCAGCTTGTACCTGACGCTCCCTTTCTTCCCTAGACACCTTAAGTGGAGTGACAACCACTCGAGGAGCCGTTTAGGATCGTCTGGAGGAGCTTGGAGGATCGTAGCTCAAACTTGGATGGTCTCCTCCGTCGTGTGAAGCCTCCTGATCAGCCACAGCTTGGTTGTCGCCAAGACCCCGACACTCGCCTTTGCCTGAAGCTCAGAGTTCATCCGAACCTTCAGGTACAACTTGCATCCACCTCAATTCCCTATTTGATTCGATCCAGCCGGTCGCAGCTCCATATCACCTACTTACCCGCACTGATGGACATGCTTAATCATCTCCCACAGCTTGTCCCCTTGAATCCTGCTCATCGGAGATGGATCAAGCCAGGTCTCCATCCCCCGCGTTCGCTAGAGACCCAAACCACATCCCCCGTCACTTCTTTCCTTTCCAGCTGCAATAACCAGGATCGGAGCATAGCCTCGAGTCCCTTCTACTCTTTATAGGTCATCAAGTGCGCAAGGAGACTACTTAGAGCACTTAGTTGCAACGGTGGAGCTTCTCTAGGTCCCCCTTCACCGTTACGCACATCCCGCCATCGCCACCTCCATCTGAGCCCTCCACCTAACGTGGAGTACCTCCACGACACATCCAGACCTCTCTGATTTTCCATCAGAGCATTGGAGCCCATCTGATACTCGATCGACGTTCGCTCAGGACCTGTTCTTGCTGACCTTTCACCCACCGTCGGATGGGCCCCCTCCTGCCAGATTGCATCTGAGCCGCCAGACATGGCCAACTTTTTGGTCGTTAGATCAGAACCCCTGACACATCTGCCCCACACGTCTGCATCATCCTCTACAACCGTCAGATCTGTCATCAGTAGTGAATCTGGGTTGTACTCCCCAGAAAGCCTCCACAAACTCCATGTGTCCTCACCAAGGGTATATTTCCCTTTTGCCCTCGCATGTTTAGATATTTTGCTCTATTCTATTAAATAAATGTTGTAGTTAAGATCTTTTACAGTCTGGACCTCATGTTTTTAGATATTTGCACTTTAGTCCCTCTGAGTCTGAAGCATGTGTGTGCTCACGTGTATTTTGGGTCATTTGCACTTTCTGCCTTAGACTTCTCTGATATTATGGAATGAATGTTTTCTTTTCAAAAATTACATTTATACCCATGTGTGTAGTATTTTGAGAATGTGCATGATTTGTTTGGGATTTTTTTAGAATCGGCACTTGGTTTTCAAACTGTGTTAACCAATTGGTCCAGGAACTTAAAGTATTTGCATAAGGTCCCTATAAACTATGATTAATTACATGCCTTTTATTGGATTTAATAAATAGTAAATTAATATGAAAAATTACCTAAAAAATACCATTAACACATGTTAGTGCGCAATATTTTCTATGATTTTATTGGATTATTTTCTTTGCATTTTATGATTTTAAAAATAAAAAACCCTCAAAAACATACATGTATATCTTATAAAAATTATAAAAATTCGAAAATTATCTTAAAAATTCTAGAAAAATCGTGTGTATGCCTTTTTGTGTGTTTTATTTTCAATATTAATTTTGATTGAAAAATCATTACAAAAACCCTAAAAATTACAAAACAACTAAAACCTTATAAAATTCATATAAAATAATAGAAAAATGCAAAAAATTTATTTTTAGTTCATGTTTGTACGTTTTAATTCATTTTTTTTATCATAAAATTGCTATCCAGGACTTTAGGGCATTTTAAAGAATTTGACCTCGCAATTGAGTCCTGGTTGTGCACTACTTGCCTTTTTTGGCTTTATTCGATTTTTATAAAACAATAAAAAGAAAAATCCCAAAAAATATTAAAAACATTTTAAAACTTCTACAATTTAAAAATATTTTTATTTGAATTTTTTTGAGCATTTTTAGTTATTTAGAAAAATCTAAAAAAATCTTTGTACTTGTTTTCTCGTATTTTTGTAGATTTTGTTTTCCTATTAAAAAAATAAAAATTTTCAAAATTAAAAACCACTAAAAACTATTTTATTTTGATAAATTTAACAACTTCGTATTATTTTCGTGCTCCTTGTGTTTGACCCTGGTGGTTATAGCAGGTAAATAAAATAGCGAACCACTTACATGTGTTGATTGTTTTATATTTCTTTCGAGTGGTTATTTTCTCGATTGAGCCCAACTGATTGATTAGGGTCACAACGACCTTGGATTTTACTTGATACTTAACCCCGATCGACCTCTCGCTCATCACCACCCTCAACATCTGAATTGAAAACAACCGAAGGAGCCAAGACTGCACCCTTTTTTGATCCACAACATGTAAATGAATTTTCACATTTTTTCCATTTACCTGTAAATCAAGATAAGAACACATTTTTACCGGATTAGTTTCTTCTAATGTAAATATTCCTTTTCCGCAAGAAATTAAAGCCAAACCATAAAAAAATGAAAAATGTCTTGTCTAATATGGAGATTATCAAAATTTTACAAAATTTAATTCTTGAAATGTCGTTGTTAAAAGTCATGGAGTATATGCCTGCAGTAAAATGAAGACTCAAACATGCATGTACAACAAAGCATCTGAGTCGTAAGAAGAGGAAACCAGAAACACACATCATGACCATGGCTACAGTGAACACCATCAGCAATCTCCTGCACAAATAGAAAGACAAGGGAGCACCTCTCATTCGATGCCATATTTTTAACCAAGAGTTCGACCGAACACTGATCGACAATGGATCCTCGATCAATCTATTGCCTTTCTCCCTACTCAAGAAACTTGGAATTGGACGACTCAAGCCTACAAAGATGATTAAGCAGTTTGCAGACATATCTGTCAAGCGGCCTAAGGGCATTTTAGAGGACTTCATCATCACCGTCCAAGGGAAGAAGTTCCCTTTTCATTGTCCATGATATGGACAACTCTGCACCTCTACTCCACACTTCGATCATCCTTGATTGACCATTCCTTCAAATGGCTAAGGCAGTCATAGACTATGGCATGGTGAAATTACATTCCGCTCTACAAGTGATAAAGTTTTGATCGAGACATTTCCCGAACCAAAGCTAGCTGAAGTGGCATCTGTTACGAGAGTTCTTGATCCAAATGGAAAAGAAGACTGCATTTTTCTGGCTGAAATTTGAGACGCAGATTTGTTTCATGGATAGTAATGATATATATGCATTCCTCTCTCCTAAGGAGGGTCTGGATACCGTAGTCAAAATTTCCTGATGTCTTTGATCCTGAGATATTTGCTTATGGTCATTCTGAGATTTTTGAACAACCATCCTCATCTAGGCAAAATGAAATTATTTCAGATATGTGTGATATTCTGAATTCTGAGTTTGAATGTAAAGTGGTGGACCACATATAGTTGAAAGTGCAGATACCTACATCAGTTTATGGTCACAACGAAGCCGACTCCTTCTACCCCAAAATTGAAACCTCTACCATCCAACATGAAGTACGCCTTCCTTGCGAGTGAGCCAGATTTGCATCCAGTCATTATCAATTCACATTTGACCGAAGAACAAGAATCTCGTCTGCTTGAGGTTTTTGAAAGAAACCATAAGGCTTTTGGCTAGAATATTACAGATCATCATGGGATAAATCCGTCATTGTGCTCGCATCACATCTATATGGAATAAGAAAGCAAACACTCCTGGGAATTTCAGAGAAGATTGAAGATAAATCTGTGGGAGGTGGTTATGAAGGAAATTACAAAGTGGTGTGATGCAGGATTAATCTATCCCATCTCCTACAGCAAATGGGTGAGTCCCTTGCACGTAGTTCCTAAGAAGTTAGGGATCACCATAGTCACCAATGAGAAAGGAGAGGAGATATCTACCCGAGTGACGACCTCATCGCATGTATGTGTGGACTACAGATGCTTGAATCTTGCAACCAAGAAGGAGCATTTTCCATTACCCTTCATTGATGAATCTATGATTCATCACTCCAAAATTAAAGATAGAGCTTTGTTCCCCAACGATTAGCTACATATTTTCATTTATTGTGCATTATTTACACTCATGCATTTAGAATTAATGTTTGCATTTTAGCATTCATATGTGCATTTAATAAGAAGCCAAATTCACTTGTACATAATCACATGTATATTATCTTATTTCTCCTATTTTTTCTATTTTATACTAACTCCAAATTCAATAAAATCAACACCACTATGTACATATTATTAACACTAGTAAAGGAAAAATATCAACAAAATAATAACTTGTAAAATTGACCAATAGAACCTGAGCCCTATTTTGAGATTAAGAACCTTAAAATGAGCATATATCTCTCATACATGATCCGATTTAGGTGTACTGACTTTTAAAGTAATATACATTCAAAGACCTTCAAAACAAGACTAATTTCATAAAAATCGGAGATCATATGTGAAACTTGGGTTTTGGGACCCTATTGTATATTGTATATATTCACCAAAATACCCTTCATTTTATCTTTTTATTTTCTTTATTATTAAAAATACAAAAAAATAGAATAACTTGTAGATATTTGTTTTATATTTTATCTAACTTTATTTTGATTTTTATCTTATTTAAAAATGACAAAGAATTTTGCAAAATATAAAAATGTTGTATTTTAGATATATAAGGTACCACTCAAAAATATTTAATATACAAAAGTCTTCTTTTAATTTTCGATCCTTTACAAAAATTGTAGATCTCATCGAGACGAGCAACTTCTATGTTGAGCACTTTTTGATTTGATCCTTTTTGTTATTTAATTTTTATTTTTTTCATTTAATTATTGATTTTTCTAGTGCGACACATGGCATCTCCTGGAGACACCACATGTCAGCCCTTTTTATTATTTCCTTATTTTATTTTATTTATTTATTATTTTCTATAAATAAATTTTTAATTTACTTTCTTTTTAATTTATATAGATATTTCTCTCTCTTCCATTTTATTTCCTTTTCTCTTCTTTATTTTTTAATAGCCTACTTATTTTATTTTTTTATTTTCCCCCTTTTACTTCTTCTCCCTTGTTCCCCACTCCAAGTCTCCAACTCCCCATTCTACCCACTTTCTCCACATCTTTTCTAACTTCCCTCTCCTTCTTTTTATTCCCTGCTTCTCTTCATTTCTCACCACATACAGTCACACATTTTGCGCTTCATGAAAGATAACATCATCTCATGGTTCAAGATTCCCAAAATTCTCATATCAGATGGGAGGAGCCACATTATCAACAAAGAGGTCAAGAAGTTGACCAAATAATATGGCATAGAACATCATGTCACAATGTCGTACCACCCTCAATCAAATGGCTTGGCAGAATGCTCAATATGAGAGATCAAAACCATATTGCAGAAGCTTGTATGACCAGACAGGAAGAATTGGTCTCAGTTACTGGATTCAGTTCTTTTGGGTATATTGAAAAATATAAAAGTCTCCTCTCAGCATGTCTCCCTACCAACTTACCTATGGCAAGCCTTGCCACCTGCCTGTGGAACCAATTCATAAATCGTTATGGGCATTGAACATGTGTAACCTTGATTTTGAGAAAATAGGAATGAATCTAAAAGTTTAACTGAACTATTTTTTAGAATTTCGAGACTATGCATATGATAACAACCTTATGTACGAAGAGGAAGTCAAGAAATGGCATGACAAACACATCCGTAGAAAGAATTTCAAACGTGGACAGAAGTTGTGGTTATTTGATGCAAAGTTGAAGATTTTCCCAAGCAAACTAAAAATCAAATGAACTAGGCCATTCATTATAATAACTATGCATGATAATAGAAGCCTCAACATATCATAATTGTCACCTGACTCACAACCATTCATAGTCAATGGACAGTTGCTGAAGCCATACCTAGAGCATGACACATTCCTGTCAGTTGTCAATTCAATCGAAGTTGTATTTCAAGATGAGCTCACATAATCAGAAGGATCATACACATAAGCAACAAAATTACAAAAATAATTTCTGTTTTCTTCTTTTCCCCTTCATTTTTTGAATTCTTTTGAAAATGTGTTCACCCCTTCCATCACTGTTATACTTAGAAAGTACTTTGTCCTAAGTATAGGGGTGACCACCCTGAGTTGTTCACTCCATGATCCCTCTCCTCTCCCCTCAACTCTTGACATTCTGTACATACTTAGGGATATTTCACCCTAAGTATAGGGGAGGACAGGTCAAGCCGATGTGTTCGTACATTCCCATCATTAACCCTCCCTACCTTACGTACACTCTGTTATACTTAGGATTATTTTATCCTAAGTATAGGGGGACTGTCAAATTCTCATTTGTTGATTCATTTATAGTTGATGTATATAGTGCTCTATACTTAGTACGAGTTATGTCTTCCTTTTTTCTCTCTGATCTATGAGGACATAGCTCAAGCTAATTATAGGGGGTTCATATATATGTTGTATATACTTCAACCATAACTCGTCATTTCTTATTTTCAATAATATGTCTAATTAATAAAACACAATAATTCATCGAAAACACTTGTAATAAATTGGTTAAAAAATTTGCAAAATGATTTGAAAAATGGTTGAAAATTTATTTGAAAAATCTTTTGAAAACTGCTTCCAAAAATTTTGCAAAATATTTTCAAACCTTTGCAAAAAAATTATTTGCAAAAATTACTTTTAATTATGTAAATAAATTCTTTTGAAAATATGTTTGCAAATGATTTGAAAAATGGCTGCAAAACTCTTTTGAAAAATCTATATATACTTTTGGAAAATATTTGCAAAATTATTTTCAAAGCTTGTAAATGTTTGTAAAAATGTTGTCAAAATTATTTGTAAGTATAAGTTTTCACAAATGTTTGCGAAAATGTTTTCAAAAATGCTTAAAAAATCTTGCGTAAATAACAACTCAAATAAAAGCCTTACAACAATATATAAAATCTTTATATAAATCTTACAAATATTCATAACACTAAACTTGTAAAATCCCATGTATAAAATACACCTTCACTACCATCCTCGTAAATATAGATGCACTCCCATGTAAATAGATGTACTTATTCATTTTACTAACCTCTATTCAAGAATCCCTAAAAACTTGAAGAATCCCTAAAAATTTGCAATATTCAAAAATCCAAAAATATTTGCAAAATCTTTTCAAAAATCTACATAAAAATTTATATAACCTTTTCTAAAAAACCATAAAAAGTTAAAAATATAAAATTACTTCAGAAAAAGATTCTCTTACATTTTTTGGAATGATCCAGATAACTGAACATGTCTGAATTAAAGTCTGAAGATTGGAGATTGGTATAGACCTTATTGCACTTAATTTCAAAGGAACCCACTAAGGACTGGAATTGGGATACTTCAGGTTGCTTTGACTTAATTCTTTAGCTTCCATAAGACTATGTTCGTGAGTCGATTCATTGTGTCTAACTAGAACCCTTCATATCATCCATACGACTCTAGAGACAATGGCTTGACTAGAAACCTCACACTTAACATTTAGCTCAACTCAGATGGATTGTTAAGATTTGAGAGTATAAGTTTGAACGATGCTATGCCGCTTCGTCAAGGGTGGCTCAGGAACCACTCATAGAAATTACCAAAATTGGTACTCTAACCCATTTCATTTGTTAACCACGATATCTAAAGACTAGAGATGTATTGAAATAATGCTTCGGACGAGAAATGTTCTACGGGCGCAACTTTATTCCTAGACCCCCAAAAATTGGGTGGACTAAAAAGAAGTTATATCTATCGGGGCCAAGCAAGAGTACATAACAATGCAGAGTCAAAGAAAAATTCAAAGAATCCTACACCAAAATTCCATTAAAAATATGAGCTTCAGAAAAAGCCTGCTTCTTGGTGAAGACTCGGTTACATTGATCACGCTTCACAAGGGAATGAAGACTATACTGGTCTATTCCCAATTCTTTTCCCATTCTTCTGGCTTTCTCCCCCATTCGGTTGTAAAGACCAGCGGTACCCGACCTTAAAAGGAAATATCTATCTCCACAAGGACAAGTTACCAAGGGAGCATACGCTTTTATAGTTCAACAGTATTGTCTGGGAATAACTGAAAAATTCAGACACATGGATCTGTAATTTCAAAGTAGCAAGAGTATGCGACTGAGAGGATGACCCTGACCTGAACATGAATAGAACTGGACGATAGGATTATGGAACCTACGGGTTGTTGCATCTCATTTCCTAAATTTTGTGCAGTTCCAAACTCATTACTAATCTAAAGTTCTTCTTTGAGCTCCAAACTTTGATTTTTAATAAGACACGTTTAAGAGTCAAAATTGTTCCAAGTTCTTTCTTTTTATTTTCTTTAGTTTATTACTACACTTATA
Source organism: Ottelia alismoides (assembly GCA_037367405.1). NCBI lineage: Eukaryota > Viridiplantae > Streptophyta > Magnoliopsida > Alismatales > Hydrocharitaceae > Ottelia > Ottelia alismoides. The sequence continues at coordinate 547,356 of JAZKJV010010119.1, read as the reverse complement.
GGCATAAGTGTTTGCTAGGGACTAGCAAAGGCAAGTATAAGGAGGTGATGAATCTCCATTTCATCACATTTAATATTTCATTTTGGCCTTTGAACCCTAGCTAAATGCATGTATATATCATCATTTTGCATAAAATAACCTTCATTATTTACAGTGTAAATATTGTATAAAATATTTTATTTAAAGCCAAAATGTAAGAATACAGAAACAAAGAAAAATAAATAACGTACCATAGATATTGAATGGCCCTAGACCCTGAGACCTATGCATCATGATTGATGAATATGTGATTCACCACTGTAAAAGTTGAAAATAGAGCTTTGTTACCTATTTTTTAGCTACATTTCTTAATTTATTCTGCATAATTAGCACTCATGCATGTGTAAATAATATGTGCATTTTAACATTCTTCTTTGCATAAAGAAGAAGCCTGAAATTCCTTGTAAAAATCACCTGTAAAAATATAAATTTTGCCTTATTTGTATCTATTTTATACTAACTCCAAATCCAATAAAATCAACTCTATAGTGTATATATTACTAACACTAATAAAGGAAAAATATCAAAAAAAAATACTAACTTGTAAAATTGACCAATAAAACCCAAATCCAAGTTAAGAACCATAAATTGCACATATCTCTCTCATATAGTGTCTGATTTTGGTCTACTAAGTTTTCAAATAATATACATTCAAAGATCATCAAAACAAGATCAAATTTCATAAAAATTGTAGATCGTATGTGGAACTTGGTTTTTGAGCCCCTATTGTATATTGTACATATTGACTAAAATACCCTTCATTTTATATTTTTATTTTCTTAATTATTAAAATTCCAAAAAATTAGATTAAGTTGTAAACATTTCTTTCATATTTTTTCTAACTTAATTTGATTTTTCTCCTATTTAAAAATTAAAAAAATTACAAAACATAAAAATACGTTATTTATACCAATAAGATAACACCCAAAAATAGACTCTGTACATATAGCTTATTTTGATTTTTGATCCTTCATAAAAGTTGTAGATCTCGTCGAGAGAGCAACTTTCGTGTTGACTACTTTTTTATCTAACCTCTTTAGTTATTTATTTTTGATTTTTTTTACATTTAATATTTGATTTTTATGGGAGCGACACATGGCAACTCCTGGAGCCGTCACGTGCCACCTCATTTTTTATTTAGTCTCATAGATTAATTTTATTTAATTATTCATTTGTTATATTTTTATTTATTTAAATTTTATTTATTTATTTATTTATTTATTTTTAATATTTTTTCTTCTACATTTTATCTTCATTATTTTTAGTAGCCTAATTATATTACTTTATTTTTTATTTTATTTTTAACCCCTTTTACTTCTTCTCCCTTTACATGTTCCTCAATCAAAGTCACCAACTCCCCTTCTCCCCACTTACTCCATATCTTTTCTAACTTCCCTCTCATTATTTTTATTCCCATCTCCTCTTCATTTCTCATCATCCGTCGCTCGATAGAAGAGAGGTCAAGCCCCTTTATCCTCCATGTGACAACTATAGGATACGAGTTGAGCGACAACAACCTCAAAGGCGAGATCCACGGCACCACCATTGTCATGTCGCGAGCTTCCAATCAGCCTCGCTCAGCTTCGTGGCAGATCCACCACATTGTTCGAGGCGACGATAGGAGTCCAGCATAGCTGCTCCGACAATCCAACGATCTTCACAGGTAAATTCTCTATTACTCTCCTTGTCCTTATTTTTATCAAACAGTTTTGTTGTTGTTATTTTACTCTATAACACGACAAATCATCAAAGACATATTCACTACTTCACTGCATTTTCATCACCACTAAACAACACCACTATCACCATCACAACATTACCATCGCCATAATCATCCTCCATTTTTTCCACCTATTCCTTCTTCATAATTTTTATTAATCCATGCTTTGTTTACAAAAATTTCAAAAAAAATAAAAATAAATAAAAATACAAAAAAAATCTACAGCCCCTGGTCGGTCAGCCACCAACATCTGGAGTTGCGTCCTCGCGCCGGCTGCGTGCTCGTGCTCACTTCCGCTTTGCCGCCAGTGATCGCTTGCCACCAGCCGATACGCCCTGCTGCACCAGCGACGTGTCTGCCTCGCCTTTCAGTCGCTCCAGCCGTCCACTAGTGACATCGCCCTTGCACCCGGCCCTCCATCTACCCCCTCGCTCCCTCTAGCCTCCCACGGAGGCCCTCTATCCCGCCACCGATTTCAGACCTTGTACCCACGCACACTCTCTAGCAGTGGCGCCGCCCGCGTGCCCGACCCTCCAGTCCTCCTCCGTAACCTCCCCTCAGCCGCGCTTCGCCCAGTTGTGGCCTCACGTTCCCTTGTCGTGGGCAGTCACCTCTCGCGTGTGGTTGCAGCTCGTCGTTGCCGCCAACCCGTTGTCGTCCTACACCTGCTCCGCCAGCCCTCCAGCAGCGACACCACCTGCACGCCCAGCCCCCTGCATGCCTTCCTCACTGCCATACTGCATCCCCTGGTCGCGTGCCCTTCGTGCGCCGCCTCGCCCGTGAAGTCCACCGTCGAGCCGCACATTCCTTCCAGTCCCACACCACCATGAACCCTAGTCAGAAGGTGGGTACCATACCAGGAACCCACGTTTCCGACAAAGAGCAGAGAAGGTACATTTATTAATTTTTTTTATTTTGTGAATATTGCATAGTTTTCCCTACATATTCAGATATTTGCAAAAGTGCCCTTAGGGACAATTTTAGTTCTTTCATTTCTATTTCTCTATTGCATGTACACCCTTATGTTTATGCTTGAATTTGGATATTAATAATGCATCATTTATTTTTATGAAAAATAACATCATGTTGAGTTGTTAATTCTCTATCATTCGACTATTTATTTAGATATTTGTGAGCATTAGGTAATTAATTAAAATTAGTTTGGTAAAAAAGTGGACATTTTACCCATTTCGTGGTCCGTAATTCATATTTAATTAAATATTGCTCAAACATTTGTCAAAAAATTATAGATGATGCTTCTTAGTGTTGTTTAATCATTATCCTAGTTTGATAAAAATGGATGTGTCTTGTGCATAAAATAAATTATTGAGTGATTTCAATAATTTATTTTTAATTAAATCCACGATTATTATTTTTGCAAAATTTCAAGTCTCCTTAATTGCGCATTAAAATATCTTTTTGAGATAACTCGCTCTCTGGACAATTTTATTTGTGGATTTATTAGAAATTAAAAACTCATAATCACTCTCTTTTCAGTAAAAAATTCATAAAAAAAATAAATGGTAAAAAGTCCAAAAATATTACTGTAGCTTTATCTCAGCATGCTTCACTTCCAGTAAAAATTTTATTATTTTTGCACTTTGTTTGCACGAAAATTTCATAAAAACCCCTAAAAATTATATTTTCCATTGTTTCATTTTAACCTCAAAAATTCCTGAAACATACATTTTGCATTCATGATTGGATTAGGTTTGTAGGAAAAATATAATTTGGAAAATTTGAATTAATTTCATATTAAAATCAATTTGACTAAGTTGCTTGTTTTCTTAATAACCTAACTCATCGCATTTGTGCATTTGCATTTATTTCGCATAAAAAATTACCAAAAAAATCCCGCTTGGAAAACCGTGAGCTAATTTTTCTAAGTTGATCCGAAGTTGTTCCTTTGCCTCCTTGAGTCGACCCTGAGGCTTGCCCAGGTTAAAAATACATAAAACCACACATTAGCTAATTCATTGATTTATCGATTCGTGCGGTTAATTTTTTATTGATCTTGATTGCCCGATTACAACAAATCGACACACATTTTTTGAAAAGGGTAATTTTCGGATTTATCAAATGACACCGTTGACGGGGAGGCAAATGTCTTAGGATCATTTTAGAATAATCAGATTAAGGTTTTCCATTCAATCGGGTATTCTGACCCCCGAACCACCCTGTAATTATTTCATTTTTTCAATTATTTTTTTATTTAATTTTTGTCTATTTTTTGTATCTCTCTGACATAATTTTTATCTTTTTGTACGAGGGCTCGGTGAACGTGGAGTGCCTTTCTTGAAGTCGATACATCTCAAAGTGCATTAGAGGCCGCCAATTTGTGGAGTGAGCCAGCTGTTAAGGCATCAAGACGATATTATTAGAGAAGAGAGATTTTATTTTTTGAAAAAATTAACTTGTAATAATTGTTTATTTACAGTTGATACCATTTGGAATCTCACGTGTGTAACCGAATTAAAAAGACTCCATGTGTTGTGTGGTTGCTTGACGTAGAATAGATCCTGCACTCGCGTCTCTTAGAGCTTCCTAGGTCTGTTTGTGCTCGTAATATATAGGACCACATCACATTTGACAAGACACACTTAGACTGTAATCTATTAGTCAAAGTTAATTTGTTCATCACTCACTAATAGAACTGCCTGTCTTGGAACAGTTTTCTTGTTTCCATATCATATAGTGTAAAATTTCAATTCAGTAGTTCATCCTGCATTGAAGAGAGCTGGAGGCACTGTAAGTCTTCTTACCCAAGTATTCATCATTGTTTTCTCGATCACATCAGTTTTCTGATTTCCTCTCTCGGTTTTTCGAACTTAGGATAAAAGAATTGGGATTGGACGGTAGACATGGTTGCTTGTGTGGATTAACTACAATGACAACTAATCTCTAAAATCAGGAATGCTAATTGAATTGGACAAATAAATTGACTAAAATTAACCTCTGTTTGCGGGAGAGTAACCCTAACCTTGATTTCAGGCTGAGTGAGGGAACAAAGAGTGTGTGCACACACTAAGATAAAGCCCAAATCCCCACCTTCAATATCAACGTACCCCACTCTTAGTGAATATCACAGGCTAAAGTATTCAAAGTTCAACTGACCAGCACCAAGTAGCCTTCGCTTGCTTCGGCAAGTAGATAGGGGCGAAGCAGTGATGCGACGTGACAAGTTGCTTAGTAATCCCCTGGGGAAAAGTGACAAGCTTTGTTAGCCTCCGCCTACTTCGGTAGGTAGATAATGACAGGTCCCTGAACTTAATTGGTATGAACGGAGTAAGCTGGTGATAGGAGCTAAGAGAGGAAGGGTGTTGGTATCTTTGGCGACAGTTAAACAGGAGAGACGCAGCTGGCATTGAGCCAACTTCCATATAGGTCGTCATGTAATCCTTTCTAACCTTGCCTAAAAATTAACTTAAAGTCAACCAGATCAATCGGAACTGGCTTTGGGTCCTTCACAGTGTTGAGTTGGTTAATATGGGGTTTGCTCTTGCGTTTGTTTTGTGTTTGTCTGTGTGCATTATTTTGTGTACTTGCACGTTTTCTACCTTGATCCGCTTACATTCATCCATTCCTCTTCAAGATGTCGGGATATTGGTCATCATATCTAGGTCACTCCTCTTTGACCATAATCTGATCATCTTCACCTTCTTATTCCTCCTCATATACCCATTCATACCGCGAAGTCAGAACTTCGACTAACTTCCCCACTTCTTCACATTTCTCACCTACCCCACCTTCTTACACCCTGGATCCACTTCCAGCCTGGGTTGGTTCACCTTATAGTCAGACGCTTGATACAATCAAGGAATCATGTGAAGAGCAAGCTACTGGTGAGATAGAAAAATGGAAGAATTATGTGCCCCCACATACCTCATTCTCACCTCATTTGGCATCGGACAAAAATTCACACATCCAGACTTGACCTTAGGGTATGACATGGTCGATCGAACATGACGAATGGAGAAGCATGCACCTTATGATCTTCTTGACTTGGTTGACCCTACTAATCAAGCTTACATTGATCATCCTTCATACCATACATTCGGAGAGCCTACACATTCATAGGATTGGACTCATGAATTTAATCTACGAGCCCCGTCTTTATTGACTCCATCATATGAGGCTCTGATTAATATCTGTCATTCAGATGGTTCATACTAGACCCATCATTACATGCCAGAGACTAGGCATGTTGAGTATGAGATCCCAAATTGTCAGCAATATCCTACAATTGAGCAGACTTCTCCCAAGATTTATCATGATGACATTTTGGAGGATGACATTTCTCGACTTATCACGAAAAATGAATCATTTGATACCAAGTTAAGAGATGCCACTGACATATTGCACTCAATTTCTGCCAGCTTGGGTATTAAAGTGAAAAATTAAATCAATGGATTTGATGTTGAAATCGAGTGGACATTAGGGAACCCACACACTCTGTACAACTGGAGTCTATTCTACCTCCCTTTTCTACTAACCACTTACCCTCCAATCCAGAGTCTGATTATTCGTCCATCAAAACCACCGAAAAATTTAAAAATCTTAAAAATACCAAAGAAATTTAAAAACCAGAAAATCTCATAAAATTAGAAAATGAAAAAGACCTAAAATTAGATCCTTCCCTAAGGGAAGCACTCGATTAAGAATTTATTTTTAAGCCTCCCTTTATAAAGGCCATAGATCACATCCCCGACCTCAAACGATTTGTGAGAAGTAAATTGATGCCTAAGAGGTCGGGCAATTAGAGGACATGGACTGAGAGACACATAGTATCTATGGCCACCTCCTTAGTGATGGGGAGAAAGACCAAGAGCCACAGAGTGAAGCGGTTGCCTAGGGTTGAATGTGAAATTAAAGACACTAGCTTTACCCATGTAAGAATCGATGATGACTCTTTGATAAATATCCTCCCGACTTCTGTGTTGGACAAACTCAAATCAGGACAATCTAAAAGTCGAGAGACATCGTTCAGTTGGCTGATCAATCTATCAAACGGTTGAGAGGAACCATTTCAATCGTCATTACTTTCCAAGGTGCTCTACTCTAGGTAGACTTTATGGTCATTGACATTGAGCATCGAGGAGAGTTTACGCAGTCTCCTATTATTCTCGGGAAGCCGTTCTTAGCCTTGGTTAAGGCGACTATAGATTGTGAGACTCGGGAAATCGATTTTACAGCATTAGGAGCGCTTCGACCTCACCCATTCTTTGACACACTCTACTCTAAGGTGATCCACAAAGCTGCTGACAATCATGACCATCGAGAGGTAGATGAGTCCCACCTCTCTACTACACCTAAGATACCGACTATCGAGCCGACTGTTGGTTTAGAGACTCCCTACACATACATGACTTCCACCGCTTACATCACTACCCTGTGTCAGCTTCAATAAAAGACTCACAACCTGAAGCTGTCATTGAGTCGGACATGATTTTTACTGTTTGTCTTGACTGTTTCGATGATCTGACATCCATGACTAATAATGCCAAGCTAACTGAGATCACTAGCACCTGCCCAAGACGTGCACTGACCCTTCAGGAATATTATAATCTATATGGTGACTTGTCTGATGAGTAACCCATGGTTAGCACCACACCACATTCCGGACCTTAAAAGGAGACAGCCATGACGAAATTGTCCCCACCCAAAAACATTGTTGCTCCCTCCTATAGTCGGTTATCTAGTGAGAGGAAGTCGAGAATTGATTTCTTGAGGTGTTCCCTCGAACTCCTCAAGGCACGTCGCTCTCCAATCCCTCTCAATGATTCATGTTCTAGAAAACCGACTAAGAAAGTTTCCTTCAACATACTAGAGAAGGAATTTTCGGAGGAATCCTCATCGGGTCCGAATGAGGTGGTTTATATGAGTGAGCTCAGCTCGGCTGTTCTTAAGCCATATCTAAGCAAGCTGCCGTGTGTTGAACCTCGTTGGACGATCCCTACACCTCACTATTGTTCATTTGAGGATGATTCTGACAGTGACACATATGTATATTATCCACCTCCTTGCTCCCGCAAGAAGGTTCGTCACAAACCTTCGTGATCCTTGTATATTCTCACTCCTCCTTGTATATATTTTTTTCTTTTTTCCCCTCCCTCCCAGTGATTCGAATAACTCACCCCATATCCATATCATTTTATTTTATGGCTATACTTAAGATGACCAAATCCTAAGTATAAGGGAAGAGTGACTCGAGTTTCTTCATCATTCTCTCTACATTCTCCAGATCACATCAGTTCTCACACTCACTCATGTTCTAGACTTAGGCTGACCAGAGACTAAGTATAGGGGGGACTGATGCCCATCATGTATATATAGTCATCCATTTACCCACTTAACCTCGCCCTCCCCATTTTTTATCTACTACACTTTGCCAGAGCCTAAGTATAGGGGGCGGGGCAACTTTTATACAGTTTTGTTATTTTATCTCTCTTATGCTTAGCATGAGCTATGTCATTTTCCTCACTTCTCGTGCTCTAAGGACATAGCACATGCTAAGTATAGGGGGAGTGTATATATTACATATATACTTTTCCCATAGCTCGTACTTTCACGTGTTTTTGTATATATTATGCAATAATTTCGGGTTAAGTAAAAAAATTTGAAAAAAAATGTAAAATGCATGTGTAATTGTATATTGTATAATATTTGTATAATTAGTATAATACTTATAAAATTCTTGTAAAATGTGTTCTAAAATATGAGGTATAACAAAAAAACAAAGCAAAAAAATAAAAAATAGGCTTCTTATCCATCCATGCATTCAGAATAAAAAAATATCTTGTGTTTCATTCATCTCTATAGCATGTCATCTACATCTCATCTGCATATCTAGCATATGTAATGTGAAAAGTTAGTGGGTTCTGAACCAAGTTAAGAATAGAAGTCGAGTATGGATTTGATTTGACCTTAATCTACCTAATTTTAGAGGAACATTATAGGAACTGGAGTTACAATTTTTTAGGTCGAGTGACTTAATTCTTTGAGTCCGCAAGCCTATGTTCACGTGTCATCTTGATTGGTCTAAGTAGAATATTTTGTACAAACGCATGATTCTTTTAGATAGTGACCTAACCTGGACAAGCACCATGCACATAGCTCTTCATTGATGAAGTGGTGAGGTGGTAGAATCATTTGGCTTGGAGTAAGACAGAGGTGGAAGCATCCGTCCTCCTCTAGGGAGGGTAGTGCATCTCAACCTAGTCTAGCGACGTCGATGTCTAGCGACAGGATGTTGTGGGTTGCAATAATGCTTTAAAAGAGGGATTTTCTACTGGCTCAAGAAGAAAAAGTCCTTATGTACTGATGAGCGAAAAATTCACGAATGGACTAAGGTGAATAAAATCTAGCGAAGGTTGTTGCGACCTTAGCCGCTCGAGATCAATAAGCTCAACAAGAAAAATGAAGGACAGATCACCAATCAAACAGATAAAAACAACAAAAATCAAATAGTGCCCCTTGCTATGAGATTAGCCTGGTGTAGCACCCAGGGTCGGACTCAGGGAGCGCGGATTGACCTTGCGGCCTACGAAGTAGTCTAAAACAAAGAAAATATAAACAAATAATTTTTTGGTGGGTTTGTAATATTTTTATATTTTTTTGGATTTTTAATTATGAAGAAAACAATAAAAAAGCAAATATAAACAACTTCAAGAAATTATTTAATGACTCAAAAATGCTCTAAAAATTTCAACAAAAATGTATTTATGATTTTTATATTTTTACTGTTTTAGTGAATTTTTGAGAATTTTCTGATTTTTAGGAAATTTTCTAAAAATAAAAGAAGGCAAAAAGACTATGTTGCTGTCCAGCCAGGCTTCAAAGACCAATTAAAAATACTAAATGGTTATTTCAAGGCCTGGAGGTATTTTTCATGCAAAGTATGAACAAAAAGGAAAATTTAGAAAAAGAAAATTTGAATTTTTGAATTTCCTATGTTTTATTGTAATTTTTATGAGTTTTTTAAGGTTTTTTAGTTTTTATGGCTTTATAAATCTAAAAATAACCAAAAATGACCAGAAAATCAATCACACAAAAACACACAAAATCTGAATTTTTTGTAATTTTTAAAGAGATTTTTATATTTTTTATGAATTTTAAATCTAAACAAGCAGAAAAATGGAGGCTTTTGAATATTTAAAAATAGCAAAAAGGCTAAAAAATGTTCCCAAAAATTGGTGAAAATTCTACACAGTGGCAGGAGCCATGTTTCCAATTTTCACTCAATTTGGATAAAATTTGATATTTTATTTAAAACAAACAAAAGCCCACAGTACACTGGGACCTGTTTGTAATAAAAACAAAATCCTAGGGCTGCAATGGAACAAACCCAGAACTCTGGTGGGTCATCATGCAATTTCTCCAATGTCGCACGCTCCAGGCACGTGTACTGGGCACGGGAGGACCAATATGCAATAAAAATACTTCCTCGGACTTATTAGTAACAGGTGCTAAAAGTCCAGGGCCGAAGTTGCAAAATACCCACAATATTCAACACATGTCGAATTAAATCATTCACAGGGGCATAAGTGCAATTATAAAGAAAGATATTTCATTAAATAACACATCAGAACTACAACCCAAATATTGCAAATTCTCCAAAATGTCACGTGACGATGCACGTGTCCAACATACACAGGGGTAAAAATGCAATTAAAATAAACAACCAGGTCCTCTATGCAATTTTACCAAACTAAAAATAACTACTGAAAATATTTACAGGACTAAAACGAAAATGCAAAACAGGAGGGGGCCTAAGTGAAATTACCCCCACTTATTATCCGACGGCTGAGACGGCGCCACGTAGCTGATCTGACGACTGCTAGTGCGCTGCGCCTCTTGAAGAGCCCTCGGCTATGATCGGACGGTGGAGAGGGAGCCGTGTGGATGATCTGACGCTCTAGAATCTAGGGCGCCTCTCCTCTGCAACGGACGGTCCTGATCAACTCCCCAAATGGATCAATGGTGTCGGCTGCTCCTCAAAAGGACGGCGTGGATCATAACTGGAGCGGCGAGAAGGATCGGACGGCTCTGGAAGCACCTGGAAGAACTTGGCTCCAACGAACTTCGTCGGAGCACCACGGCTGCGCTGGGCCTCCTCTGATGCTACTAAGGTGCAGACTCGCTCCGCCTTGATGCTCCGCAGCTGACGAGCTCCTCCGATGACGCCGGGAGGCTCCGAGGAGCTCCGGCAACGAAGGCGAAGCTGGGGCTCCTGTGCCTGAACGTGAAGACCCCTAGATGGGGCCCTTCTGACCTGAAAAGCAGCACAACAAGCTCCTGGGTCGAGGGCAAGATGCCTCGACCCAGTTAGGGGTGGTGTGGTGGTCGGATGAGGCGAGATGGTCGATCTCCGGCGAAGCGACGACGGTGAAGATCGAAGTCCCTGCTCCGGGGCGAGTCAGGGGGTGTGAGTGGGTGCAGAATGTGTGGAGAAGTCTCGTGGGTGTGAGGGTAGAATCCGATGATCGAAAGGGTGACTGATATGGTCGGAATCGACGAACGACGACGAATGAAAGAATTGGGCGAAACTGGAAATTCGAGAAAGCTAGGAAGAATCAAGCTTACTGGATGCGTGATGTCGACTGGGAATGAGATCCTGGAGATCCTGGTCTTCGCCTCAAGGGACGTCGAGGCCCGAGGCTCGAGCGCTGCTCCTGGGCGGCGCACGGCGGCGAAACGTCGCCGGATCAGTGGCTGGGACTCCTCCTCCTCACTGCAACACGACCCGCGGCCAGCTGTTACTCTAGGGAAGGTGGTGGAGATCCTGGGATGGGAAGGCAGAGCCAAAGATAGAAGGAATTGTGCAGCGGAGCATGAGCTTTATATGGCTAGGGGTCCGAGAAGAAGGGGTCGGTCATGTATATCGGAGCTCGGACCCTGAGGAAAGACCACCGGGCGTGGATCTTGGTTGATTCATCTTTAATCTGGACCCGGGGTTTAGTTATTTGGGGCTCGGCTCTAGTTTAGATAAATGGGCTAAATCGGGTTGATAACTTAGATCCGCGGGTTGGTGGTCCGGGGGGGAGTTGACCGGGGGTCAACATCCCCCGTGGACCAATCAGGTGCGGCCACATATTAAATATTTGGAAATTGAATAATAAATAGTAAATGGCTGAATATCGAAAAACTCAAAACGTAAAAAATGTTTCTTTTATTAAAAATTAATTTTTGGTGAATTTTATTTATTTTTTGGAAATAAAAATTAGGTATTTACAAAATAGTATTATTATATATAGGTATATACAATAGTGTATTTTTTTTTAAATTTTAATTGTTTATTTTTGTTCATTTTATTCCAATTTTATTTTTTATTTTTTTATAAGATAAAATTTGGAATAATATGGTATTTTTATTTTATTTTTATTAATTATTTACAAGGGGTAAATAAATAAATATATACAAGGATGTGCATGGTATATATACAATGAAGGCTTTGATTTTTATGTTTATTCCTTTTTATTTTATTTTTGTTTTTGGAATTTTTATTTTATTTATTTACATTATGGAATAATGAATATGTACAAATTTGTATGGGATTTTTGTTTAATTATTTATAGAGAGAAATAAATATCTAGGTGATTCTATGTACATGGTGAATATAGACAATGAGGGATGAATTTTATTTCTTTTTATTTTTCTTAATTTTATTTTAATTTTATATTACAAATATATACATATAAATACAAACCCATTTTTATTTTTATTTAGAGGAAAATATTTTTATTATTTTTACAGGTATATGTACACATGTGTGCTTCCTTATCTGTCTCTACTTGGGTTTTTATGCGGTCAGGACCATGCTGAGCCCTCCCTTGGGATTAGGTCGCTCAATATTTATTCTAAATATCTCCCTCTTTTTATTTTATTTCTTTATTCTTTTATTTATGCAAAAAACATGTAATTATTCATAATTAAACAATGCATGCTATTTGACAATTAATGGTATTTACAGTAATATACATGTGTTTTGCAAAGGTTTTGTAGCTAAAATAAAAGAATAAAGAGTGATGAATGGGTATTCATCACCCCCATATACTTAACTTGGCTAGTCCCTTAGCAAACACTTATTTGAAAAAGAAGTGAAAAAGAAAAAGAAAAAAAGGAGAAAATGTATGGATCAATGCTGATAATTAAACTTGCCTTCATTATATTGAAATATGGAGTTAGATCAGATCTTTGGATTATTAATGTGTCGGAACCTTATTTAGACTTAGGTTTAAAACTCAACAGCCTCTAAGATCCACTAATCTATACTCAAGACTCCTCAACAATCCAGATCAGAACAAGTCTACATACACAAACCCTGAAGACTATAAATCTTTCCTCGTACAGTGTATGTGATATATAGCTCTCCACCTCAGAAGTAGTAACTTGACAACCCTCCCCAACAAGGTAACTCTATGACCCTAGTCTGGCCACTCTTTCCTCGAGGAGAGGGGTATTCCCTTCTAAGTTCAAGTTCAACCGGCTCAAGAAGTGGGGGAAGAAGAGAATGGACCATGGCCAGTGTAGCCATGTATCCTTGGGAGCTCAACCAGTGTAGCTAAGTCTCCCTGCTGCATGCTACATAAGATGGAACTATAAGTCTCAAGCTTTGCTTATTTGCACTATATACATACTCTGGTGGGATTATCATTTTCTCTCAGACCCACTACTTTTTTGGAGTTATTTTTTTTTTGCATTTTTTTTCAAGTGCGTCTATAAAACATATACAATGTGCAACATATATACATAAGGAGTTTTTCCTCTTGAGCCAGTAGACTATCCCTCTTTTGAAGCATTATTGCAACCCACAACTCCTGTCGTTAGACCTCATGGCAACCAAACCAAGTTGAGACGCACTTCCTTCACTAAAAGTAGAAGAGAGGTTCCGCCTAGAAGTACTACCCTCATATGCTACCCCAAGTCAAGGAAGACTGCCTCCTCACCACCTCATCCGTAGAGAGATCGGTGTAAAGTGCGGGTCCAAGTCAAGCCATTGTCTATATGAGTCATGTGTGTGTTGTTAAGTGCTCTACTTAGGCTCATTGAGATGACATGTGATCATAGCCTAGTGGACTCAAAGAATTAAGTCACCATGGACCTGAAAAGCCTTAATCCTAAGCGCTATAAGGTTCCTCTTAGAATTAGGTGGATTAAGATCTTAATCAAGCTCCATTTCCCAATTTTGTTCCAGGCTAGTTTAAATGTCAACTATAATCCAGAAAAAACTATACATATATACAAAGATGATATTCACACAATATTTACACATGTGCAAAATTTTTGAAAAATGTTTTGAAATTGGATGTGTGCATGAATGCAAGTTTTGCAAAATATTTACACAAATTTACACAAGGTTTTTGCAAACTTTTGATTTTCAAAACATTTTGGAAAAATTTTGTACTATATACATAGTTTTGTTATAAACATATTTACACAATATTTACACAAAAAGTTTTTGAAAACATTTTTACAAAAATAATTTATACAATAGCTATGTATGTGCAAATAAAAGAATGTTTATTTACTGAGAAAATTTTTAATTTTTATGGATTTTTAGGTTTTTAGCCTTTAGCCATTTTTATTTATTAACACACTCACACAAAGTACGAGTTATGGCTAAAGTATATATGAAATATATACACACCCCCCTATACTTAGCTCGAACGATGTCCTCAGAGTCAAGAGCGATGAAGAAGACATAACTCATGCTTAGTATAGGGAAGTAAAAAGGAAGGCTATATACAAAGACGAATGAAAAAATAGAAATCAAGAGGATCTTGGCTTTTCCCGCTATACTTAGGATCAAATAATCCTAAGTATAGCAGGCTGTACACGAAGGGAAAACCGAGTGAAGAATGTATAGGGTCTACCCCCCTATACTTAGGGTAAAATATCCCTAAGTATAGGCAACAAAAACAGGGGTAAAATGAATCAAAAGAATACCCGAGAGTCCTACATCCCCCCTATACTTAGGGTAAAGTACACCCTAAGCATAGCATAATCAAAAGATGAGGAAAGGGATGTGGGACTAAAGAATGGAATGATATGGACAACTGGATCTATACAAGTCGGGAGAACAGTAATAATCAGGCGTGAGATGCAATAGATGTGAGTCAAGAGACCACATCTCACGCAAAGTGAATAGGGGCAACATCAACGACCCGCGGCTCATGATCTATAAATGGCTTGAGTCGCTGGCCGTTCACTCGAAAGGTACTCTCAGAAGACAACTCAGATATATCGATACTCCCATTATCGTGTACCTTTCTCACTAGATACAGTCCCTTCCATTTGCTCTGTAGCTTCCCTGGAAATAGACAAAGCCTAGCATCAAACAACCATATTCTCTGTCTAGGCTCCAAATGCTTGTGGCTGATATGAGAATCATGCCACTCCTTCACTCTCTCCTTGTACTGTAGGCTGTTTGAGAAGGCGGTATCACGAAGCTCCTCCAAAGCTGCTAACTTTGCCCTCCTCTGATCTCCTACACTATCTGGATCCAAAAGTATATCAATGACAGACCAAAGTGACCTGTGTCTCAACTCAATAGGTAAATGGCATGGCTTGCCATAAACGAGGCGAAAGGGAGATGTGCCCAAAAGGTATATTGAAAGACGTCCTATATGCCCACAAGACCGAGTCCAAAAGCTGTGACCAATCCTTTCGGTCAGGGAAGATGACTTTCTGCAAAATTGTCTTGATCTCCTTGTTCGACACTTTCGCAAGACCATCCGTCTGAGGATAGTATGGAGTGGAAACTCGATGGTCTATGCCGAACTCGCTAGCAAGGGCCTTCACCTAGTTGTTGAGAAAATGAGACCCCCCGTCAGATATCAACACTCGAGGTACCCCGAACCGTGAAATGATATGCTTCCTCAAAAATATGCAAACAGTCCTAGCATCTGCGGTTTAGGCGGGGATGGCCTCAACCCAATGACTAACATAATCCACGGCCAACAGAATGTACTCGAATCCCTGACTCTTAGGGAATGGACCCATGAAATCGATGCCCCATGCGTCAATACCTCACAGAAGTGAATGGGTTGCATCGGCATCATATCACGCTGTCCACATGTGCCCATCCTCTGACAGTCAGTACACCTCTTCACAAACTCATCAGAGTCCTTGAAGAGGGTAGGCCACCATAGGCCGGATTGAAGCACTTTCTGTGCCGTTCTTCTCCCAGAGTGATGTCCTCCTGCCTCAAGCTTGTGTCAGTAAGTGAGGACGCTATGGTGCTCCTCCTGAGGAATGCACCTATGCCAGACGTTATCCCCTCCTTCATGGTAAAGGATGGGATCCTCCAAGTGGTAGGACTTGGCCTTCGCGAGGAAGGTCTCAAGACTCTGCCTGGGCCAATCTTGTGGAACTTTCTTAGCAACAAGAAAGTTCACAATATCGGCATACCACGGGAGAGAGGCGATAGCAAGGATCGCCTCATCTGGGAAGGTCTCATAAATTGGCTCAGTCTGCTCAGAATCCTCAAGATGCTCTAATCGGGAGAGATGATCCGCCACCACATTCTTGACTCCAGGATTATCCTTAATCTCAATGTCTAACCCTGGAGTAGAAGGATCCATCTGGTTAGTCTGGCTTTGGCATCCTTATTTGCCATGAGGTACCTGATGGCGGTATGATCAGTGTATAAGGTCACTCTAGATCCAATAATGTATGATCTGAACTTATCAAGGGCAAAAACTACGGCTAGCATCTCTTTCTCAGTGACTGTGTAGTTCCGCTACGCCGAATCCAATGTACGGCTAGCATAGTGAATGGCGAATGGGACTCCATCCCTCCTCTGTCCCAGTACGGCCCCTAAGGCAAAATCGGAGGCGTCCGTCATGATTTCGAATGGGAGAGACCAATCAGGCGGCTGGAGAACAGGAGCATCAACAACACATCTCTTGAGAGTCTCAAACAACGAAAGACACTTGTCATCGACAAGGAACTCGGTGTCTTTCATCAGCAGATAAGTCAACGGCCGGGCAATCCTACTGAAATCATGAATGAAGCACCGGTAGAAACCGACGTGCCCAAGGAAAGACCGTAACTGCCCCAAGTTGGACGGTGGTGCGAGTTTTCTAATGACATCTACCTTGGTCGGATCAACGTCCATGCCCCTGTTGGAGATGATATGGCCAAGCACCGTCGCTTGAGTCACCATGAAGTGACTCTTCTCACAAGACAATACAAGGTGAACCTCAATGCATCGCTGAAGGACTCGGTCTAGGCAGTCAAGACAGGAGTCGAATCCGTCGCCGTAGACCAAGAAATCATCCATGAAGACCTCCAAGCACTCCCCCACCATGTCTGAAAAGATCGACAACATGCATCTCTGAAAAGTTGCCGGGGCGTTGTATAGCCAAAATGGCATGCGTCTGAAGGTGTATGTACCGAAGGGACAGGTGAAGGTGGTCTTGTCTCGGTCCTCGGGAGCGATGGCCACCTGGTTGTAGCCGAAGTACCCATCAAGAAAATAGTAATGGCTCTTACCCGCCAATCTCTCAGTGATCCTATCTATAAAGGGCAGGAGGAAATGATCCTTCTTGGTGGCATGGTTGAGTCATCTGTAATTTACACAGACTCGCCAAGAAGTGAGTACCCGGGTAGCAATCTCCTCTCCAGACTCGCTGACTACTGTAGTGATGCCCGTCTTCTTGGGCACCACATTCAACGGACTGACCCACTTGGAGTCGGAGATGGGGTAGATAAAATCGGCGCTCCGCCATTTCGAGATCTCCTTCATGACAACCTCTCCCAGATTTGGGTTCAGCCGCCGCTGGAACTCACGCGACGGCTTCGCCTCATCCTCGAGATAGATAAGGTGGGAACATAGGGTCGGACTTATCCCCTGGAGATCGGCTACGCTCCATCCTATCGCCTTGCAATTCTTTTCAAGAACCCCCATCATACGGGATTCCTGCTCTCCAGTCAAATCGGCGGAGATAATGACTGGGTACATCTCATGCTCACCTGCAAGGAACCTATACTTCAGCGACGCAGGAAGTGGCTTCAGCTCTGGACAACTGGGTGCTGGTGGATCTATCCTCTGAAAACTCTACGTGAACGCTGCCAAATCCGCATGGGAGAACTGAAACTCTCGATCACACTCTGAATCTGGAGAAGGCTGCCCTGCTGGACTATCTCTGCTCTGCTCAGCATCTACCTCCTCCCTAGCTGTAGGCTCGGTAGAAGTCAGATCTGGTATAAAATCCTCAAACTCTGCCCAATCAAAATTTGACTCCGAGGGTTCTGTATCATCAATGGTGGCCTCAGTACCACCGTCATCACAAAACACATCTGCCTCGCGATCGAGAACCGACTCTGCCGACTGAACGATATCCTGGACCAGGAATGCGCTCTCTAAGCTCTCCTCTGATGGCGTCTCTGCATCAGCAGACTCTGAAGGTGAGAGGATATCATGTGCGTCTGGATCTGCCCAAACTGCCTCATCATCTGTAATCATGAAGTCACAGTCCTGGTGGATGTCTGGCCCTGCATCTGTCATCTGCTCTGTATCGGAAGTAGTCTCTGAGCATGTTGTATCTCTGGCTCTGATGTCCTCGACCGTCTCTATTTGTACACTCTTGCCCTCGACGCAAAAGTATACCTTCACGCTATCATGATCGATCACTACCTTCGATGTGGCCAAGAACGAACGACCTAGAATGATGGGGGTATCGGTCACTGACTCAGGAATCTCCATGTCCAACACTACGAAGTCCACGGGGAATTGCAGGCCCTGAATCGTGACGACAACGTCCCTCAGCAACCCCTTCGGCCTCTTGACAGATCGATCAGCAAACTGAAGGACTGTCCTGCTCTGTCGAAGAGTGCCCAACTCGAAGCGGTCGAGAAGGGCTGCCGGAAGTAGGTTTATCGATGAACCACTGTCTAATAGAGTACGGTAGAACATCTGCTCTCTGATATGGCATCTGACATATGGGGCTCCTGAGTCTGGCCTCTTGGCCGGCAGACGGTTCTGGATCGCGAAAAAAGTAGCTCTGGTCAGCACATGGATCTCGGACTGGTGGTTTCGCCTCTTCCTCCTAACTATGATCCTATCTCTAAGTGAACGATGGAGTAGAGGGATGCGCTGCAAAGCCTCCTGAAGAGTCAGCTGAATGTGAAAATGTGAAAACGGTTTATCATCTGCTGACTGAACTCTTCCTACTGCCTCTTTTTTGGATTTTCTATTTTCTTCCCCTTTCCCATGTGAAGAGCTCTAGGGAAGGGGATCACAAGGTTCTTCTCAGATGAAGGACTAGGAGAGGGTCTAGACTGCTCGACGGCAGGATCCACACATATATCAAGCACCACAGGTGGACCAGAAGAAAACAAACCCTTTCCTTTATTGCAAGAAGAGTTCTGAGATACATGCACAAAAGGAAAAACTACAGAAATCTCAGAAGTGAAAATGGTGGCATCAGCACTACCCTCGGCTGGTAGTCGTGCGGCCTCAGCACCACGCTCTGGCTCGGCAACATCGGTGGACTTAGTACCACCTCCTCAATCTGGTGAAATGACGACCTCAGTACCGTCGATGGGATCAACATTCATGGTGGCATCGGTACCACCGTCATCATCTCTAACGGCATCAGCACCGCTCTCCTCCTCGTCGGGCGCTCTGGAAGTGTCCTCGGCGTGTCGCTCAGACGAGGCACCGCCTGCTGGCATCCTACCACTCCTAAGTGTGACAAAATAAGTATCAAACAAATATGCAGACATATCTCCAAATGTATCACTAGGATTGGCATACTCTGTGAAATCTACCTGCTCAGATTTCCTCTTGAGGTTGTTCAGATTGGGCTCTATCTAGGCAGGGATGGCGGCCTTCCCTCTCATAATGTCCCGCATCTCCTGCGGAACTCATCCATCTCCCGTCTGAATGTAGCCTACTGATCGGTAAGGAGGCGGGCTATGTCATCTAAGGCGGGGCTCTCATGGGATGGCCCATGAGAACCTGATGGGTAGCCTCGCTGGTAATGAGGTTGCTGCTGTTGGTGCTGCGGGTGAGAGGGGTATGACTGGGGATGATACTGCTGCTGTTGAGGCTGATCACGCCTCCAAGACTGTCCCTGCTGATAGGGACGAGGACGAAACTGCTGTGACTGCTGCTGCTGGTGCTGGTGATCTCTCTGATGGTTGTACTGGACACCCTATCCTGACGGCTGCTGTTGGGAGCTGGAACCTCCGACCGACCAACGGAATCCGGGATGATCTTGTCGGATACCAGGCAGGGGTCGGTCGTACCAAATCCCGTTTACATCCATCAACGGCTCTTACTCGTAAGGGGCTGGAGGGAGTACTGCTAGAGGCTGATCCAGCTGGTATACCACCATCTGCATGTCTGGAGATGGTGGTGACTGGTAAGAAGGCTGCGACTGCTGGTACGGCTCCCCTGTACAAGGTGAGCCTGTCTAGGCTACTGGTGGCTGGAGCGCTGGAACGAGCTGCTGCTCCTACTCGGATCACCTCGTGCCTGAAGACGGGGTTGGGAAGCCATCTGTGCCTCCTGGAGACACATGAGCTGTGTCTTCAGGTCACTCAGAGTCTGTGCCATCTACTCCATCTGCGTGATGCACTGACACTGCTTCTTCTCAATGATCTCCATCCGGTCCAGCTTGTCGCTGATGATACCCATGTCAGCGGCTGTGGACTCGGCCTGTGCTGTTGCCGGTGACGAATTGGAAGGACATGCGTCAACCCGTGCTATCCTCTGGTACTGCACGGTCTATGGCTGGGGTCGTCCCCGTGTGTAGAGTTGGGTCTGGGACATCACCTTATAGTTCTCGGCCATCTCCTCGTAGATGGTCCAGACCTGATCATGGTCCTTGGCGAAGTAGGACACGCCACAAGAAGCATTCACCAGGCCCTGTAGCTCTGGTGTCAGCCCGCTGAAGAATCTCTGAACTAGGTTCGGCTTTGAGATGTCATGGTGCGGGCATCTGTCTGTCAAATCTCTGAACCTCTCCCATGCCTCGTGAAATTGCTCATTGGGGAGCATGGAGAAGTTGCTGATCAGGGCCCTTGCAGCATTCGTCCGCCCGAGTTAGTAGTACTTGTTCAAGTACTCAGTGTGGAGCTTCTCCCAGGTGTAGACAAACTTCCCCAAGTGCTTCAGCCAGGTGGCTGCTCTGTCTGCTAGTGAGAACGGGAAGGAAATCATGCAGATGGTATCCAGGTCCACCTGTCTGTCGTGGATTGTGCTGCAGATCATCAAGAACTCCTGAAGGTGGAGATGGGGCTCCTCTGTGGCGAGCCCATGGAACCGGGGGAGAAGCTACAAAGTGTTCCGGGGGAACTTCAAGTCCCCCACGATGGCTGGAAGAATGACCCAATGATGCATCAAAGTTGATCCAGGGTTGTGTAACTCCCGCATCGGTCTCGGTGGAACTGCTGCTGCTGCTGCGGCTGCTGCCGCATCGTAGGGTATCCTCGGCCCGTCTCCTGGCTCACGCTGGTCACGGGCGGCTCTCAACTGCTCCATCTCAAGCCTCATCTCTATCATGAAAGCTCCCTGATCCCTCAACTGCTGCTGAACTGTCTCGAGGGAGGCGATCAGGGTGGAGTTGTGCTGCCGGCCATGGTCTTTGCAAAAGCAAAAGACCCAAACTCTGGTGCCGATAAATCATCTGATGGTCTCTCCTCTGGCACTGGTATCTCAGACTCAGAAGAAGGGGGGTCGAGGGGGAACAGGGTGGAGTCGAACTCAGGTTCGGAGAGCGTGTCTCGGCTCTCGCGAACCAACCTAGATGAGCGGGAAGAAGTGCTGGGAAGCGGTGCAGCCAGAGGCTGCCTAAGAGACCTTCTGCCCATCATCTTGATCTGGCGAGTCGGGCGGATGAGATCTTGTAACAACAATGATCACAAACAAACCCCTGATTCACCTACGCAACGCGAGCTGAAGACCGTAAAGGCTTGATCAATTATCTTATCAATTTTATTAGGTGATTAAGTTAGGATAGCAGAGCGATTAACGTGACCTGTTAGAAATCCAATCCTCCAACCAGACTGTCCCGTATAAAAGGCCGGTAGTCTGATCGGGGCTCGGATATGGCTCTAGCCTAGTGTGCAGGTCACTCTCTTGCGCAAGCAAACCAGACAAGGAGGGGGTTGCTCTCCCCAAGACAGATTTTTAGGGTGAATGTCTTTTAGGGTCAAGTAGAGTTAACCAGTCCCAATTTTATGGTTCAAATTTTTAGGTATTTTTCAAATAATCAAACAAATCGCCTAATGAATTTTTCGATTCTCCTGGTTATTAAGTTCAAAAACGGGGGGAGAAGTAGAAAAAGTTGATACGCGAGAAAATAAATGATGCATGCAGAGTAAGAGATGCGTACCTGACTCCAGCAGTCTATATATAAAATGATCCGCGCAGAATTTAAAGACTAAAATAAAACTACCTAAATGATGCAGGCGGAAATCCGAGCCCTAAGCAAGCAGTTCTACTCGAAAGAACGGCTAGTCGGCCACCAACCTTCAATCCAAGAGTCTGGTCTAGGCTCACCCCTCCTCCTCTTGATAAATCGAGTTCAGGAGCAACGCCTGGCAGGGTGGGCTCGTGGCGCGTAGGCTCGAAGGTAGTGGATCGACTATTTTTATTAAATTTTTCCTATTGGTCCAATTAATCAATCTATAGGTACGAGCAAGGTTATTAATGTGTGTGTTCCTACTTATTTACGTCACAGTCAAGCAAAAATCCTAAAGATAGGGGCTGAAAATCCGCGAGAAACCGAATAGGCAGGAAAATAAACAAAATCGTGAAAACTGCGAAAAAGCTGAGGGGTCCCCCGAGCACACTAGTGCTCGGCGAAATAGACCCCGAGAGTCTTAAAAGTTCGTCTTAGTGTCCTGTCCCTGTTTTATTACAATAATAGTTCAAGAAATAAAAACTACTCAACTATCTACACCCGCACTCTCCTGCCTCCTCGCGCTCTCCTACGGCTCCATGCAGGAGGGAGCCGCCTCCGATAGCCGCGGTTGCGTTGGCTCCTCGAAAGTCACCGTCTTGGTCCTCGGGCCCTCACAAGAAAACAAAAGAGTGTCACAGACCAAATAAAAATAAAGCAAATAGAGTAAGAAAAAGAAAACATGGTATATATGCAAAAACAGAAAAAATAAAAATGAACAAGCCAACCAACCAAAAACAAAAATAAAAGAAAAGAAATAAAAATAAAAGAAAATGAAAATAAAAGAAAAATAAAAAGCCGCGAAAAGCTGCGGACAAAGAAAAAGCCGCGGAAAGCCACGAAAAAGAAAACAAAATAAAATGAAAATAAAACAGACTACTAAGCCGTGCTCCCCGGCAACGGCGCGATTTTGATGAGCAAAAAATTCACGAATGGACTAAGGTGAATAAAATCTAGCGAAGGTCGTTGCGACCTTAGCCGCTCGAGATCAATAAGCTCAACAAGAAAAATGAAGGACAGACCACCAATCAAACAGATAAAAACAACAAAAATCAAATAGTGGCCCTAGTTATGAGATTAGCCTGGTGTAGCACCCATGGTCGGACTCAGGGAGCGCGGATTGGCCTTGCGGCCTACGATGTAGTCTAAAACAAAGAAAATATAAACAAATAATTTTTTGGTGGGTTTTTAATATTTTTATATTTTTTTTGGATTTTTAACTATGAAGAAAACAATAAAAAGGCAAATATAAACAACTTCAAGAAATTATTTAATGTCTCAAAAATGCTCTAAAAATTCCAATTAGTAAATTTTTGAGAATTTTTTGGTTTTTAGGGAATTTTCTAAAAATAAAAGAAGGAAAAAAGACTATGCTGCTGTCTAGCCAGGCTTCAAAGACCAATTAAAAATACTAAATCGTCTTTTCAAGGCTTAGATATTTTTCATGCAAAGTATAAACAAAAAGGAAAATTTAGAAAAAAAATTTTGAATTTTTGAATTTCCTATTATTTATTGGAATTTTTATGAGTTTTTCAAGGTTTTTTAGTTTTTATAGTTTTTATAAATCTAAAAATAACAAAAAATGGCCAGAAAATCAATCACATAAAAACACACAAAATCTAATTTTTGTAATTTTTAAAGAGGTTTTAAGATTTTTTATGAATTTTAAATCTGAACAGGCAGAAAAATTAAGGTTTTTGAATTTTTAAAAATAACAAAAAGGCTAAAAAATGTTCTTAAAAATTGGTGAAAATTCTACACAGTGGCAGGAGCCACATGTCTAATTTCCACTTAATTTGGATAAAATATGATATTTTATTTAAAACAAACGAAAGCCCACATTACGCAGGGACCTATTTGTAATAAAAATAAAATCCTAGGGCTGCAATGGAACAAACTCAGAGCTCTGGGGGGGTCCTCGTGCAATTTATCCAATGTTGCACGTGTCAGGCACGTGTACTGGGCATGGGAGGACCAATATGCAATAAAAATACTTCCCCGGACTTATTAGCAAAAGGTGCTAAAAAAGTCCAGGGCCGAAGTTGCAAAATACCAACAATATTCAACACATGTCGAATTAAATCATTCACAGGGGCATAAGTGCAAATATAAAGAAAGTTATTTCATTCAATAACACATCATAACTACAGCCCAAATATTGCAAATTCTCCAAAATGTCACGTGACGATTCACGTGTCCAACATATACAGGGGTAGAAATGCAATTAAAATAAACAACCAGGTCCTCTATGCAATTTTACCAAACTAAAAATAACTACTGAAAATATTTACAGGACTAAAACGAATATGCAAAACAGGAGGGGGCCTAAGTGAAATTACCCCACTTATTATCCGAGGG
Source organism: Ottelia alismoides (assembly GCA_037367405.1). Classification (NCBI taxonomy): domain Eukaryota; kingdom Viridiplantae; phylum Streptophyta; class Magnoliopsida; order Alismatales; family Hydrocharitaceae; genus Ottelia; species Ottelia alismoides. Next base: position 522,825 of record JAZKJV010010119.1, on the reverse strand, counting down.
CTGGGACGGCGCCACGTTGCTGATCTGACGGCTGCTAGTGTGTTGCGCCTCTCGAAGAGCCCTCGACTATGATCGGACAGTGGAAAGGGAGCCACGTGGACGATCTGACGCTCTAGAATCGAGGGCGCCTCTCCTCTACAATGGACAGTCCCGATCAACTCCCCAAATGGATCAACGGTGCCGGTTGCTCCTCAAATGGACGATGAAGGATCGGACGGCTCTGGAAGCTCCTGGAAGAACTTGGCTCCGGCGAACTTCGCCGGAGCACCACGGCTGCGCTGGGCCTCCTCTGCTACTACTAAGGTGCGGACTCGCTCCGCCTTGACGTTCCTCAGCTGACGAGCTCCTCCGATGACGTCGGGAGGCTCCGAGGAGCTCCAGCGACGAAGGCGGAGCTGGGGCTCCTATGCCTGAACGTGAAGACCCCCAGATGGGGCCCTTCTGACCTGAAAAGCAGCACAACAAGCTCCTGGGTCGAGGGCAAAATGCCTCGACCCGGTTAGGGGTGGTGTGGTGGTCGGATGAGGTGAGATGGTCGTTCTCCGGCGAAGCGACGACGATGAAGATCGAAGTCCCTGCTCCGGGGAGAGTCAGGGGGTGTGAGTGGGTGCAGAAGGTGCGGAGAAGTCTCGTGTGAGTGAGGGTTGAGTCTGATGATCGAGAGGGTGACTGATATGGTCAGAATCGACGAACGACGACGAATGGAAGAATTGGGCAAAACTGGAAATTCGAGAAAGCTAGGAAGAATCAAGCTTACCGGATGTGTTATGTCGACTGGGAATGAGATCCTGGAGCTCCTGGTCTTTGCCTCGAGGGACGTCGAGGCCCGAGGCTTGAGCGCTGCTCCTGGGCGGCGCACGGCGGCGAAATATCGCCGGATCAGTGGCTGGGACACCTCCTCCTCACTGCAACACGACCCGCGTCTAGATGTCACTCTAGGGAAGGTGGTGGAGATCCTGGGATGGGAAGACAGAGCCAAAGATAGAAGGAATTGTGCGGCGGAGCAGGAGCTATATATGGCTAGGGGTCCGAGAAGAAGGGGTCGGTCATGGATATCGGAGCTCGGACCCTGAGGAAAGACCACCGGGCATGGATCTTGGATGATTCATCTTTAATAAGGACCCGGGGTTTAGTTATTTGGGGCTCGGAACTGGTTTCGATAAATGGGCGAAATCAGGTTGATAACTCAGATCCAGGGGTTGGTGGTCTAAGGGGGGGAGTTGATCGGGGGTCAACATCCCCCGTGGACCAATCAGGTGCGGCCACGTATTAAGTAATTGGAAATTGAATAATAAATAGTAGGCCAAATCTCGAAAAACTCAAAACATAAAAAATGTTTCTTTTTTTTAAATTATTTTTTGGTGATTTTTATTTATTTTTTGGAAATAAAAATTAGGTATTTACAAAATAGTATTATTATATATAGGTATATACAATAGTGTATTTTTTATTTTATTATTTAATTGTTTATTTTTGTACATTTTATTCCAATTTTATATTATATTTATTTATAGGATAAAATTTTGAATAATATGGTATTTTTATTTTATTTTTATTAATTATTTACAAGGGGTAAATAAATAGATATATATAAGGATGTGCATGGTATATATACAATGAATGCTTTGATTTTTATTTTTATTCCTTTTTATATTATTTTTGTTTTTGTAATTTTTATTTTATTTATTTACATTATGGAATAAGGAATGTGTACAAATTTTTATGGGATTTTTGTTTATTTATTTATAAAGAGAAATAAATATCTTGGTGATTCTATGTACATGGTGAATATAGATAATGAGGGATGAATTTTATTTCTTTTTATTTATCCTATTTTTATTTTAATTTTATATTTACAAATATATACATATAAATACAAACCCATTTTTATTTTTATTTAGAGGAAAATATTTTTATTTTATTTACAGGTATATGTACACATGTGTGCTTCCTTATCTCTTTCTACTTGTGTTTTTATGCGGTCAGGCCCATGTTGTGCCCTCCCTTGGGATTAGGTCGCTCGATATTTATTCTAAATATCTCCCTCTTTTTCTTTTATTTCTTTATTCTTTTATTTATGCACAAAAACATGCTAATTATTCATAATTACACAATGCATGCTATTTGACAATTATTGGTATTTACAGGAATATACATGTGTTTTGCAAAGGTTTTGTAGCTACAATAAAAGAATAAAGAGTGATGAATGGGTATTCATCATGTACGTGATATACCTTGTATATATGTCAAAAAAAAAGAAAAATAAAAAAAAGAAGAAAAAAATGCAGAATATCTAAAAATGGACATGCCTGATTGAAAAGTAAAATGCATGTCGGAGTGTATATACAAGTATAGAAAAAATAAGAAAAGCTTCAAAGCTTGCAGCTGGATGACTTGGCTACACTGGTCAAGCATCCTAGGATAGGTAGCCACACTGGCTACCATCCATTCTTCTCTCTGCCCCTTCTTCTTGAGCTAGTCGCACTTGAACTTAGAAGGGAATACCCCGCTCCTCGAGGAAAGAGTTGCTAGACAACTGAATTAGAGTTACCTTATTAGAGGAAGCTGTTTGTTTGCCATTTCTGATATGGAGAGTTGTATTCCACTTACATAGTACAAGTAAGATTCATAGTCATCAGAATTTGCGTATGAGGATCTATTCTGACCTGACTGTTGTGGCGACTTGAATAAGAAACTTGTGGAACTTAAAGGTTGTTAAGTCTTAAATTCAGATCCCAATAAGGTTCCACCACATCATTAATCCAAAGGTCGATTCAAGCTCCATTTTCACCTTTTGTTCATGGCCTTAGTATGGAACCCAATGCATTTCATTTATTTTCTTAATTATTAAAAATACAAAAAAATAGATTAAGTTGTAAATCTTTTTTTCATATTTTTTTCTAAATAAATTTTGATTTTCTCTTATTTAAAAATGAAAAAAATTACAAAACATAAAAATACGGAATTTAATACCTATAACATACCATTAAAAAATACACTTTGTACATATTGCCTATTTTTATTTTCGATCCTTCATGAATGTTATAGATCTCGTCGAGACAAGCAACTTTCGTGTTGACTACTTTTTGATCTGACCTCTTGTGTTATTTTTTTATTTTATTTACATTTAATATTTGATTTTGGGAGCGACACGTGGTAGATCTTGAAGCCGCCACGTGTCACCCCCTTTTTTATTTATTTTCATAATTTAATTTATTTTATTTATTCATTTATTATTTATTATTTTAATTTTTATTTATTTATTTTAATATTTTTTCTTCTACATTTTCTCTTCATTATTTTTAGTAGCCTACTTATATTACTTTATTTTTTATTTTATTTTCAACCCCTTTTACTTCTTCTCCCTTTGCTTGTTCCCCACTCCAAGTCACCAACTCCCCATTCTTCCCACTTTCTCTACATCTTTTTTAACTTCCCTTTCCTTCTTTTTATTCCCATCTCCTCTTCATTTCTCATCATCCGCCGTTTCGATAAAAGAGAGGTCGAGCCCCTTTATCCTCCACGTGACAACTGCAGGAGACGAATTGAGCGACGACAACCACAAAGGCGAGATCTGTGACACCACCACTGCCATGTCGTGATCTTCCAATCAGTCTCACAAAGCTTCGTGGTGCATCCGCCATGCCTTTCGATACGATGACAGGAGTCCAGCATAGCTGCTCTGCCAATCCAGCGATCATCATAGGTAAATTCTCTATTCCTCTCCTTCTCCTTATTTTTTTATCTAACATATTTTTTTATCTAACATTTTTGTTGTTATTTAACACTATATCACGACAAAATGAGACATCTTCATTGCATTTTCATTACCATTAAACACCACCACTATCACCATCACAACATTACCACTGCCTTAATCATTCTCCCTTTTTTTCACCTATTCCTTCTTCATAATTTTAATCAATCCCTGCTTTGTTTACAAAAAATTCAAAAAAAAAATAAAAATGCAAAAATAAAAAAATCTGCAGCCTCTTGCCGCGCCAACCAACAGCATCTGGAGCCGCGTCCTCGTGTTGGTTGCGCGCTCGCGCCCACTGCCGCTCAGCCGCCAGCTGTCACGTGCCACTAGTCGTCGTACCCTACTACACCAGCGATGCGATCACCTCTCCTTTCAGTTGCTCCAGCCTTCCAGCAGCAGCGCCGCCCGTGCGCCCGACCCTCTAACAACACCTCGCCACCTCCAGCCTCCCGTGGAGGCCCTCTAGCCTGCCACCGACTTCAATCCTTGGACCTATGTGCCACCCTCCAGCAGTAGTGCTGCCCGCGCACCCAACCCTCCAGTCCTCCTCCATGACCTCCCCTCAGCTGCCCTCCACCGAATCGTGGCCTCACGTTCCCTCACCGCAGGCGCATGCCTCTCGCGTGTGGCCGCAGCTCGCCACTGCTGCCATACCCGCGGTCGTCCTACACCCGCTCCGCCAGCCCTCCAACAGTGGTGCAACTCGTGCGCCTAATCCCCTACGCACATTCCTCGTCGTCGTGCCGCAACCCCTGGTCGTGCGACCTTCATGCGCCACCTTGCCCACGAAGTCCTCCACTGAGCTAGGCATTCCTCACCATCCCATGCCGCCACGAACCCTAGCGGGAAGATGGGTTCCATTCATGGAACGCATCTTTCCCACAAAGAGCAGAGAAGAAAAGGTCCATTTTAATAATTTTTATTTTGTGAATATTGCATAATTTTCCTACATATTCTGATATTTGCAAAAGTTCTCTTAGGCACAATTTTATTTCATTCATTTCTATTTCTATATTGCATGTACACCCTTATGTTTATGTTTGAATTTGGACATTAATATTGCATCATTTTTTTGATGGAAAATAAAATCGTGTTGAGTTACAAATTCTCTATCATTAGATTATTTATTTAGATTTTTGCGAGCTTTGGTTAATTTATTAAAATTAGTTTGGTAAAAAAAAGGACATTTTACCAATTTTGTTGTCTGTAATTCATATTTAATAATATATTTCTCCAAAAATTGTGAAAAAATTGTAGATGATGCCTCTTAGTGACATTTAATCACTAACTATGTTTCATTAAAATGGATGTGTCTTGTGCATAAAATAAATTATTGAGTAATTTCTGTATTTGATTTTTAATGAAATATCTGGTTATCATTTTTACAAAATTTCAACTCTTCTTGATTGCTCATTAAAATATCTTTCTGAGATAATTCACTCTCTAGATAATTTTTTTTCATAGATTTATTAGAAATTAAAAACTCACAATCACTCTATTTTCAGTAAAACAATTCGTAAAAAATCACAAATGATAAAAAAATCCAAAAATATTTCTGTAGCTCCATCTCATCATGTTTAATTTCCAATAAAATTTCATAATTTTTGCACTCTTTTTGCATGAAAAATTGCATAAAAACTGCTAAAAAGTTTATATTTTCCATTGTTGCATTTTAACCTCAAGAATTCCAAGAAAGAATATTTTGCATTCATCGTTGGATTAGATTTGCAGGAAAAATATAACTTGGCTAATTTGGATTAATTTCATATTAAAATCAATTTGGCTAAGTTGCTTGTTTTCTTAATAAACTAACTCATCGCATTTGTGCATTTGCATTTATTTCGCATAAAAAATTACCAGAAAAGCCTGCTTGGAAAACTATGAGCTAATTCTTCTAAGTTGATCCGAAGTTGTTCCTTTGCCTCCTTGAGTCGACCCTGGGGCTTGCCCAGGTTAAAAATACATAAAATCGGACATTATCTAATTCATTGATTCATCGATTCGTGCGGTTAATTTTTGATCGATCCTGATTGCCCGACTACAACAAATCGGCACACATTTTTCTAAAAGGGTAATTTTCGAATTTATCAATTATGACTTGGTCGACATGAATAATGTAGAGGGAGATAAGGGTCACTAACCAATAAAGCCCTAATTTGTAAATCCTCAATAAGTCTAATTTATGACCTATTTCATTCTTTATTATGCATACATCAAATCAATAAACTTTATACATGAAAGTTGTAGATAAAAATACATAGAAAAATAAAAAGATTATTTCACGTAAAAGAATGCAAAATATGCTCCATATAATCAAACTAAAAAGCCAAAATCTATACTTCACATACATGTATCTTCTCCTATGAACTCAAAATTCAACGAAATCACCTTTAATTGTATATAACTTTTAATTATCTATTTAATGAAGGTAGTTTCATTTAATTCGGTGTTAAGATGAAAAAGTTAGGTTTTGGACCCCTATTGTACATTATACCCGAATAAAATAGTCATTTTATTTATTCTTTATATTTTTTCCTATTTCATATTTTATAATTTTGTAAACAATATATGAAATCCATATACCTAAATAAAATAAAATAAAACAATTAGAAATAAAATAAAATAAATAATTGAATTCATACATATGGATGAATTATATATACATATACATATATAATAAATATACTTATTTATTTAAGTGTACATATTACTTCAGAAAAATACAATAAAATATATTTATATGTATTTAAATAAGTTGTAAATATATAAATTGTGTACATAAAATAATAAAATCTAAATTAGAAAAAAATACCCAATACATAGGTCAATATACCTATATACTTGTAAGAATAAACATACAATAAATTGAGTTGTAGAAATAAATAAAAATTAGATAAAAATACTAAATAAAATAATTAAAAATATTCATGTTTTAAACATAAATTAAATAAATCATTTATTATTTTTTTGATTTCTTTTGATTTTTTTTGGATTGTCCTTTAGTTGCCTATGTGACCCAATCAGGTTGCAACCTTTGTTGATCCTTCGATCAACAGAGCCCCTTGCAACCCTAGGCCATGTTGCCTCATTGACTGCTCGATTCCCTTGAAATTTTCCTTGCACTATCTCGTCTTGATACCTTCTTGACTTTTGACCCTCGGTGAATGCACTTTAATGCCACCATGATTCCTTGATCTTAAGATCACTAAATCAGGTGTTCGTCCTGAGTCAAAGAGCCCCTGTATATATGCGCATCCACCGAATCAAAGATCGTCGAATAATGATTCCTTTGATTTTTTTATCCTTGTTTTCCCTCGAAATCCCTAATTCCTTGAGTGCCTTGGCTCGTAGATGACAACAGGGAGTTCACTAGACCGATTGGTGAGCTGGAAGTGGAGTGAATGAAGAGATCCGGGAATCGTCGTTCTTCTGCAGCGTAACTCCATCCATGCCCCGAACTTTGGCATGTAGAGCCATAGTTTAGTGTTTCTTTATGTTCCTAGAACAAGGAGTAGAGTAGCTTAGCTTTTATTTTTAGATGATTTCGTATTTTATATCATAAAAATCAAACTTTGAAGTTCGCTGGAGCTGAGCTCTGGAGACCCTCTTTGCTATGTCTCGACTATTCTTCGACCCACCTGACATCCTCATCTTGTTCCCCTCCTCGTTCTGAACACCCCAAGAACTTCCACTCACCTTGGTCTTCTCTGGATCAAGAGATCTAATCTCCCTCATCTTCCTTCTACGAGAGATCATCGCTCGCCCAACTCCATTCTACCCTTTGCGGACCCCATAACCTCCATTTGTGTGTGCTAAGATTTCTTGCAGGTTTTGGAGGACCCAAGACCCCTCGCAATCTGATTATTGGTACAGTCGAAGTACCAAGAGCTCTAACTTCTCATCGACCTTCAGGGACCTCTTCAATGATCCTGGGACTTTCTAAAGCCTCCAGTTGCTGCCCACGACTCTCAGGAGCGTTTTGGACCTCATCGCGGAGTCAGAAACCACCAGAGTCGATAGGGAGAACGGATCGAAATTCGCCTCCTCATGCATTATTCCATGTTCTTCCTCCGAGCTTCTCCACTGTCGAATCGTCGAGAAGCTACAGATTTTATAGCTACCATCAGATGAAGCAACCATGAACCACCAGATCAACTACCAGGATCTAATCCTAGCACTTCATCGATGAACCGTCATCCATCGTTGGGAGCACGACGTATGGCAAGTGGAATGCATCCATCTGTCTACTAGTTCTTTTGGGTGTAATTATGCTACGTACCCCCTACTTTTTATACATTATGTTTAGTCCATAAACTTTCATTTCCTGTGCAAAAACGTTTGGTTATTTTTCAAGTAGACCCCTATATTTATTTTACTTACAGTCTAGTCCCTTGCCACATCACCTCACGTAACCATACATGTGAGGTGGTGGGCTTTTTACAGGGACCCCCTTTATTTGTGTGTTATTGTTTAGTGCTCTAATCTGGCAATCAAAGCTTTTGGGGATATTTGCATGTATGCCATGTTGTATTTTGTATATTATATTTATATCCCTACAAGCATGGAATGGATTAAATATTTCTGGGAAAATTACGTAGAGTCCCTTATACTTTGGAAATTGGTTCTTGATTGCGTTTTTCTTTATTTTTATTTGCATGTTAGACCCTGCCAGAATTGTATTTTTATTTTCCTTATTTCTTACATTAAAAAAATCATTTTGCAACTCAAAATTGTAGGAATTTTATTTTCAATGCTGGACATATCATTAAATAACATGTTTTTTCGCAAGGACATTTAAACTATTTTACTATATTCAAAATTCAAAAACATTGAATTTATTTACTATTTGTTAAAAAATCCAAAAAAATTAGGGGTTATTTATTGTATTTTACACCTATATACCAAAAATCGCTAAAAAATTCAAAAGAAAAACCAAAAAATTGCAAACCCTATCTAACCCTGAAAAATATAAAAAAACATTAAAAAATACAAAAAATGAGTTTTCTATTTCTATATCTTGTTAATTATAAATATGATGTACTAAAAGTAGTTTTAGAAAATTTTGAGCTACTTAGCTATTTTTAAATAAGAGAGGGCGAGGACGGCCCAAGAAGTGTTGGAAAGAGACTATACGAAGGGATCTCAGCTTTTTGGATATAAGTCCGAGATTGACCCAAGATAGATCTGAATGGAGGCGAAGAATCCATGTAGCCGACCCTACTTAATTGTGGGAAAAGGCTTTGTTGTTGTTGTTGACTTAGCTATTTTTAAAATCTAAAACAAGTCGGCTATAAATTATTGCTCCTTATTTTCCTATTTTTATTCAATTAAAAAGAAAACAAATTAGCCAAAATTCTTAAAAAAATATCAAAAATAGACAAAATCTAAAAAAGATAAAAGAATTTATTTTATGCATTTTGAGTATAGGTATATATATTGGTCTATATTGTTTATTTATACCTATATTTATTTCTTTTATAATTATTATTATAATTACCAAAAATACCAAAAATATTTGTTAAAACTTTAAAAAATAAAAAGATTGTACCTAGGGCATTTTTCTGATTTTTCTCTATTTATATATCTATATCAGTATCCATTATCTATTATCTTATTTATATATAGTTGTGTGTATTTATTACCTATATTTATTAAAAAGAAATTAAAAATCAGAAAATATAAAAATAAGATAAAAATTATAAAATAAAAAAACAAAAAATTAAAAATTAAAAAGTTCATAAAAATTATATATTAGAAACCCACTAAAAATAAAAAATCTTCATAAAAACACCAAAGCAAACATTATCTTTTGCTAGTTTTTGTTGTCTATTCCCTTTACTCCTTGTGTTTGATACCTCATAAGTACTTCCACTATACAACTATATATACGGTTATATTAATTTTCAACCCCTCATTTTGATTGATTACTTGATTGTGTGGGTTGAATGTCGATTATTCTAGCGATTCTGTGAGCAGTCACCTCAATGACGGTGCGGGTCTTGCCTTGTGTAGACCACATTAGACACTTACAAAACCCTGGTAATCAATGACCTCCATGGACATGGATATTGCTGATAACTCCTCGTCAAGCTCTGATGAGCCGATATGCATTAATGCACTCGGTAAGGTTGTTGTTAAACCTTACTTCAGCAAGTAACCATGTGACGACTCTCGTTGGACAGTCCATTCTTCTCACTACTACTCTTCTGAGGATGAGTCTGACATCGGCACCTACCTCATGTTCTTCTTCCCTCATCGTTCCCACAATTTTTTTGCCATAAACCTTCTTGATCCATGTATATTTTCATTCCACCGTGTATATGTTTTCTTTTTATTCCCTCCCTCTCCCATGATTCACATCACTCGCCCTTGTTCCGTATAGTTTTCATTTTGTATCTATACTTAGGATGACTAGATCTTAAGTATAGAGGGGTGAGTGACTCGAGTTGCTCCTTCTTTTCTATTTCTTTTCCCATTCTTTAAATCTCATAGGTTCCTCATTTATTATCATACTTAGGCTGACAAGAGCCTAAATATAGGGAGGCTGATGCCCTTCGCGTATCCTTATTTTTTTCCTCCTTCATACACTGCCCTTGACCGCCTCATTTTTTGTTTTCTTCTATACACAGGCCTTCAAAAGCCTAAGTATAGGGGGCAAGTCAACTTCTATTCTTTTCACTCACTTATGCTTAGTATGGATATGTCTTTTTGTCACCTAGTGCTATGAGGACTTAGCACAAGCTAAGTATAGGGGTATGTATACATGTTATATATACTTTACCCATAGCTTGTACTTTTCAGTAGTCTGTAAATAAATATTGGGTAATGGGTAGTGGGTAAGAACTTGTAAAATTAATAAATTTTTTAAAATATGTACAATATGTAAAATATATGAAAATACTTGTAAATTATGTATAATTTGTAACCCTTGTAAGAATTTATAAAATTATGTAAAATGTGTAGAAAGGTTGTAAACTTTGTACACTATTGTATATATGTATTTATGATATTGGTTGTGTATGTTTTTTTGTCAAAATTGGGGGTTATAGAAAAAAGTTTGAGAAAAAATCTATTTGAAAATAAACAAAGATTGAACTGAGGCTTTATCCCTGACACCTGCACTTCACATGGGACTTGTGTATCAAGCTACTTGATTTGGAGACCCTTGACTCTGATTCTCATCATTCTTGTTCATTAGGATTTTATGACTTAGTTACTCAAACTCCTTAATTTGAAGATATGCATGCTATATTGCATGCATAATCTCTAGGCTTAAAACAATATGACATGCGCTATACAAGCGCGATTGCATAATTCTTGTGGTGAGTCACTATTTCACCTAAGGAACTTGGATTTGAGAATTTAATTGGGACTTGATTTTAAGATACTTGATGATGGGAAGGAGTCGGAATCACTTCATGAAACCTGAATGTCAACACATGGCCGGTATGGGGACAAAGATCATTATACTACCTTGATTTAACCTAGGTGCTAGTATATGTAAAAACTAATAATTTGTTGATTAATATGTGCCAACTTGGTCAGAGTTGAGGACCTAGCAAGATCCATCACGATTTCATCAAAGAAAAAGCTCAAAATTCCATAAAATTCCATTGAAAAGAGATTGAGAATAACTAGCAAGCGCTCCCAACCTTTTGAGAGCCCACTTGAACCAAGTGGAAGTAGGACACAATGTCACCTCTTTGCAATGCTATTAGGCCACCAAATAAGATGTATGAGCACAAAAAAGGGCCATGCATCGTAATGCTACAAGATTGGGTGTAGAAGGCATATTAGGTACTCACAAAAGGCACACCCCAGTGCATCCCATAATAACAAATGTAGACGGTTCGACCTTCCTGACGGACATATTAACCCACACCCAAAAATACATATGTGTTTTGTCACCCAAGTGATTCCTTTTGTCCAATGACTGGAGAGAAGAATAAATACATAATCCTACTCCATCCATAACTGGCCTTCTATATTCTTATTTTTTAGTCTGATGAGTAAAAAAGATGGTGGATTGAGGTGAAACCTGGCTTTGAAAAATAGAGCCGAGGATTGGGTTCCTAAACTAGCCTCTTATACTAGAATCTTGGGTGAAATAAGGACTACATATTTTAAGTTGTGATCAACACTTAATGTCATACATGTTATATTATATGCACTTGTGGAGAGTCTGAAAAATCAAAGCGGTCGAGTTCCTGTTGGATATATAGTGACTTAAAATCAAAGAGACAATTGAAACCTATTGCATGGGGGTCAAGTCTTGTTTTGTCACTTACACAGTCAAGCATTTAACCAAAGTTGTGCTCTCAAATAATTAATTGTTCAAGGATGAGCAATGGTTAAGTATAGGTGGTGATGAATCCACAATTCATCTACCCTATTAACTAATTTTAGCTCATTTCCCAAGGTAAATCAATCGATATTTTCCTTATAATAGATAAAAAAATTGATATGTTGTATATAATAAGGGCTAATATTTTTTTATTACATTCATTAGAAAAGCCATTTCTTGAATATATATATATATATATATTCATATGTATGTTGACCTGACTTTACCTATTTTTTAATTAATTTACGCTAACTCCAAATCAAATAAAATCAAACCATTGTGTAAATGTCACTAATATTAATAAAGAAAAAATAACAGAAAAATAATAACATATGCATGGAATAAAACAAAAATCTAATTCAGAGACAAAATACTGTAAATGCAAATATCTCTTACATGTAGTCTATTATGAAGCCATACTCATTTTGAATTAATTTGCATTCAAATATCTACAAATCAAGATCAAATTCAAAAGAGTTAGAGTTCATATGTGAAATCTGGGTTTTGGGACCTAATTGTATACTGTAATTATTCTAACTTTGACTTATCATTTTATGTGCATAATTAACTATTTTGAATTTATTTCTTTTCCATTTATTTTTTATCTTGTGTTTCAATAAAATGTATAAAAATCTAATTTTAAAATATTATAATAATCAAAGAAATCAAAGAGATGTGAGTCTCTATATAATTATGTACATAAGTTCATTTTCTTTTATTTCTATATTTTCTTGGTTATTAAAAATCTGAAAAAAATATTACTGTGTAAATATTTTCATTTTATTTTATTTGATTTTATTATAAATTTTTACTTTGTTAAAAATCATGAAAAAATGAAAAAACAGAAATTATGATATTTTACATATATATTAAATACCATCAAAAACGAGTTTGTACAAATTACGTATTTTAGTCTTAATCCCTTCATGAAAGTCATACATCTCATCAAGATAAAAAACATTCGTGAAGAAAACAATTTTATTTGATTCCTTTTTCTATTTTCTCTGCTTATTCTTTTATTTTTATGTCTAAATTTTGTGGAGGCGACATGTAGCCACTCTTGGATCCACCACACATCCCCCACTCAATAACCAACCTCCTCCTTTGTGAGTCATTGGATCGATACACCTTCATCCAACGACCCTCTTATTTTGTCTCTCTTTATTCCACCCCTTGCAACCTAGCATGTTTTTCATCGTTCGCTCGCGATTTGATCGGATGACGGAGAACTCATCTCCCACCTCAGTATTCTCTACCCATGGTCAACAACCGATGATGCCCATGTTGGTCCCTCGACCAAGCAACCCCTCGTTGGCCCACTTCTTGTTGTCCTAACCTCTTTCGCAAGAAGCTCGCAAGCTCCAACAACCCTCGAACCTTCTGGAGCCTCAAATCAAAACCATTTTGCTCCGCCACAATCCAGCCGATCCACCAACTTGAGAGTCGAACACAACCAACAGCCCTCACCCCATCTCGGTGATAGCTTGAAGGTATCCGATCGAGCGACGAAGATTGTGAGTCCATTCAAAGGCAAGATCCACGGCGACCTCCACCCCACGTCGCAAGTTCCTAGTCAGACTTGCCCAGCTTCGAACTGTTCCATCATCGCAGCTCTTAAGGCCAAGATAGGTTGATCTATCTGATCTCGAGCCCCTCAAGTGATTGACCACAACATGTACATCTCTCCCCCTATTCTCTCTTCTTCCCCATTTATCTTCGTCTTGTTTTCTTATGTCTGCTACATCTTCCCAAAATCTTCTTTATTCTTGGATTGTGATCCACCAAAACCTAATGTAGATTACACCTTGACCACCGAGTGAATCCATCTTCACATTTTCCCCGCACCTTCTTTCTTCTTCATGCAACCTCCCATCTCCGACAAACTCCGTGGCGGGAGTATTGAGCTCGTTCCTTCATGCACATCAGAGCTTGCCTACTCAGTATTTCTCTCACTATTGTTATCCGGGCCGTGAAGCTTGAGTAGAAGAATTCCCTTATAGGTCTAGGCCATTATGTAGTTCTCAGCACAACATCATGGAGCTCGGGATCATTTGTAGCCTTCGGTTCTCGACTATCAATTGGAAAGGTCTGTGCAACTCAACTTGACCTCCATTTCCCTGCTGAAGCACATTCCTTGGAGTCGACCCATCCGTACAGATATCATCTCCAGAAGCACCTAAAGTAGAAGGAGGCACACAACTCTTCCTCCCCTGATGTCATCGAGTCTATGCTTTGAAATTCCAAGCCGAAGATGTCCTTCATCGAGAATCTTCGAGAACTCCTTGTCAAACTATAGCGGAGCAAAGCAGCACCAGTCACATCCTACGTGTTCAAGCAGCAGATTTTGGGTCCATCCAACGGAGTAGAGGCTCCATTCCTTCGTCCATCACCAACCACATGCTCTAGCTCTTCGTTTGGGCTTAATCAGTTTGCAGCCTCGAGGAACTCAGCATCTTCCTTTCCATACGTCGTTCACCCGAATGTAGGTCCGCTAGCAGAAACATGCCGAGCTTCAACCATAGTGTAACATTGCACCACCACGCGAGCTGCACGCCTCCCATCTGCAGTAGCGGTCAGGCTCCGTCCCCTTCACCTCCCTCGAGTCGAACATGGACAAAGAGGATCCCATATGATCGATATCATGTGGTTAGTGTTTTTGCAATGAACCCAAGATTTCATGAAAATAATAAGCATTAGTAATTTACTCACGCGTTGCTGCGGAGAGGCGAAACCAAGTATATTTAAAACACTTTAATCATAATTCTAATTGTATCATGTACAAATTTGTTGGAAATCTTATGTAAAACTCTTGAGATTCGAATTAATGTTGTTACTGAATTCTTTATGTAAAAGTTCAGAATCCATAATCTTAGACATTGATTATGTGAATCGAATCGTGATTCAACTTTTTGAGGAACGTATCAGAATCTCTTGGGGTTATTTCAACAATCTAGGGTAGATATTCAGCCACCAAGAACGGAGGATTAGAGCCCACCTCTTCTCTTCCTGGACAAACGCATCATCAAGAATGATTTTTCGCGCAAGGAAAACAACCCATCTTCTGCATGCAATAGCTTTTCGGTGGAGATGGCAAGCTCCATGACAAGGATGTGGAGGATACGTGGGTTATCCGGGACGGAGAGGGTGTCATGGGCCTTGTGGTAGCCAAAGAGCATGCTGGTCATGCGTGTGACAACGTGGATGTGCCCATTATGGGTGTTGTCCAGGATGTGCATCCATGCAGGGACCCGATAGACATGGATGAGGATTGGGAAGGAAAGAAAGGCGGAGTGTAATGCGAGGAAAACACAGATCTTTGATGGAATCATGTATTTTTTCATTGAGGTTGCATGTAATCGCAAGATAGAAGATGGAAGGGAGAGGTGAATGAAGGTCGGGACAGACAACTGATTGAGGAGGGGGAGGGTATTGGACATGCGAGCCCACGACGAGCCATTATGCAATAAATGTTATTGCGAATATCATTCCCTGATCTGAAATGAAGAATACATAATTTGCATAATAGGTCCCTTAGTACAATTAGGGTTATGTACCATGGCCATCTTGATGATCATACAACTTTTGATTAAAATATTGAATCATAGAGGCTGGTGCTTGGATGAACATCTAAAGAGTTAGATTGAGGACTCATCAAGCACCGTCAAATGATTGTTAAGAGATGATCTCCAGCCTGAGTAGGAGAAGGCAATCCTTTCTTATTTTGGTTGATATCTAACAAACCTCTTGATGCAGGTCCTCTGCATAGGAATAGAGATTCGGAGGTGTTAGATAAGTTAGGTCAAAAAGTTGACTTAATGAGATCGAGATAACCAAAGTCCTATGACATATGCCGTCACGATATAGGCACGCATCCTCTGACCTGAGATAGATGTGTTACTATTTGTCTGAGTATATACATTTGGCAGACCAATAGGTTGGTGACCTAATCAAGATCTATACACTGGCTCACTGGTGTGCATACAAGGGCATATGAGTGATACGATCTCTCAAAGGGATCATACAGGTTCATTATTGAACAGGAAGATATGAGCTCACTCATGAGATATTGGGAAGAATCAAATTCCGTGCACAGTCATCTCGCTTAAGAAGCTTGACTGAATTTGTAGGTTTGATATACACTTTTGGAAAGTATATGGTCAACACCTGGGTACGATATATGCTTTTGGAAAGTATATGATCGATATTAACTCCCCATAGTTAAATGAGAAACTTAATGATAAAATTATGAAGTAGACAGTGTAAAATTGATCTTATACTTCAGGTTTATTCTGAGTCTTCTAGCATGCATGATGTATAAGTATTGGGGATACCTGAGGGCGATGTGATCATAAACAGTTGTATTACCACGACGCATCCATTCATAGGGAGTGATGAAACGGGTCTGGATTTTAGTGACTCCTCTCAGTGGAGAAGTGATCTGATCTTGGTCCAAATGTTGGACATTGATATGAATGTGATTCGGATGCAATGAGAAGATTAGATTTACGGTCTTGATTTAATCAAGCATCTACGGGAGGCTCGAGATCTGGATTTGAGATGTAATCTAAATATCCAAGTCACTATACGTGAAATAATACAATCGCCCAGTCTTTATCTCCATGTATTCGCGGAGAAAGTGCATTATCCTTGAAGGAGTTCAGGATAATTTCATTGTTGATATATGGATCCAAGCATTGAGTAAGTTGGTAATTAAATATGATTTAATTATCATGATTAATATGAATTCGATTCATATTATAAAGAGAGTTATCTTAGATAATTAATTGTGATTTGATTAACAAAGATGTGAATAATGTGAATATGATTCATATTATTTGGGCACATGAGAATAGAGATCCAAGATGATTAAATGTGATTTAATTATCTTGGATATTGAATAATGTGGATAGCACTATCTATATTAATCACATATATTTATAAATGTGATTTATAATATATAAGAGAGAGATATATTTGTAATTTATATTTGTTAATAAAATTTTAATGTGAATTGGATTCACATTGAACATTAAATTGAAAATGTAATTCACATTTTATTTTGGGTTGTGAATGTGATTTACAATTTTCCAATGGCAAGATTGCAATAATCACAAAATAATTGCGAATAATTTTTGTTGAATAATTTACAACAAGTGTTGTTGTAAATCTTGGAGATTTCCATGGAATAATGTAATCTAATGAGATATCATGAGATTACATGAGATTGCCACCAAATCCCATATTATGGAAGGAGGCAATCGTCATTCCAATAATCTCCATGATTGCTTGATTTAATTTGGGATTGATTTATATTGATTTATCAATATAGATTTAATCTAAATTAAATTAATTGTTGTTTGTTTTTACCAATACAAATCTTAGCCATTAAAAGAAACACAAATCAATGTGAGCCATTAGATTTGTGTTGTCCATAGATTGAGATCCATGGATCTCAAAATATTATAAAAGGAGAGGCAACCCCTTTGCTCTTATTTACACCCAAGAGAACATAAGTCTCTCTCTCTTTCTCTGTCTACACGCCCTCTCTTCTTCTCTCATGTGGCCGTCCACCATGGATGCCCTAGAGAGGTTCTCCATCGTCGCAGTATCATCGTTACGTTGCCCGATCGTTTGCTCATGGATCTCCATCTCTTTCGGTGCCCCTCGCTCGTGAAAAAGATGTTGGATCTCATATGTCGAGATCAGGAGATCCACCGCTTGGATCATCAACATGGATTGCGAGGAGCACGTGTTTCATCAACACGTTCACAATCGTCTCCTCCGTTGGATCGGACTTGAGACAGGAGGTCTCTTCGTTTAGAGACTCAATCGCAACCATGCTTCAAGAGGTAATCTTATTACTTGTTTGTGGTTTATATGAAATGATCCGAGAAGTGTTCTTGGATCATGTAGTTTCGTCACATCGAAAAATTTTAATTTCCGCAGCATAGAACTACTAGTGCGATTAGTCGTTCCATATCGTATTCGATACGATGCTCATACTTCCATGATGCACTTGAGGATCTAACCATATCCTTTAAGTGGTATCAGAGCCTTAGGTCGATGGTTTCGGATATGATCCGTAAACCCAAGCCGACTTGGGTTCGTTAGGGATGCGAAGTTTTATCGCATTTCATTTTCGTATCTCTGTTTTGTGATCATTTTCTGCCATGTTTAAATTGTTTAAACACAAAAATAAAACTTGGATTTTGTTCCCCATTAAATAAGGAAACCATAGGATCTGAGTTTGTGTGATTTTGAATCCATTTTCTCAAGTTATGATGAAATTAGTGAACAAATATCCATTGTTTCGGGGACTGCGAATCTTAACGTAATTAAATAGTTGCTTACTGTTTAGAAATGCCTTGAAATGCATGAAATATCACTTCGGTTCTATCCTAAATCAAATTAGCAATCTTAGGAAACTAATTTTGCATAATTTGGATTTGTTTTGATTGAGTTATGCAAATTTTAGTAAGTAGGGGTCACTGCTGAAACTACATTCCTAATCAAGAACCAAGTGATTATCAATTAGTGAAAGTAATTGTTAATTTCATGAAATAATTATGGAAAATATTTGAGAAATATTTAATGATGATAATTTTCTTTAATTGACTTGGCCTCAACCAATAATTGATTAGATTTGATCTAGATCATAATTGAAAACACAATAAACAAACAACTTGCTTGAATAGGATTGTGAATTTGGTTAGCAAATTTCCTTATAATCAAAATTGTTTTGATTATTACTATATGGTATAATTTCGGTTGAAAAACCGATGATCATCTCAAATACAAAGTGATTGGCTCGGCATTATTTTTTCTCGAGGCGGATATGGTGTCAAGTCGGGGAGCGTTGGGATAGCGGGTCGCATCGGTTGCGGTCCGTCCCACTCCCGCCAGTACTTGCCATGAAAACGGGTAGGGAATGAATGATGCCTGAGAGATCATGATGTATTTTCTAATTATTAAAATTCGAATTAATACGTACTTTGAGATAATACCATATATTCAAGTAAAATCAAGTTTGTTGATTGAATTAGATTGATAATTACTTTAATGTGATTAAGTTAATTATATCCAATTAAAACACTCTATTATGAATAGATGTGTATTTCCCTTGGAAGAATTAATTATATGAATATGATTCATAATAATTGATTAAAATTTGAATATGAGGTGGAGGAACACATAAGTGACATCCATGGTCTCCCGTCAAGGCAAATGGTTCCGTCGCCAGATATTGTATGTAGGAGACGCCTGTCCGAAGTGACAGCTCCAGCATACGATCCATTTGGATCGGGCTTGTCGCTTCTCGAAAGAGTAAGGACGTATGCGTAGTGACCCCAATATCGGATCCTCATATTATTGGGGCGATATTGGATTGCGCATAGCGAGTTGTATTCCTGTTGACGGTTGGTTCAATTAATGATGGGTCAACGTCACCTTAGGGGTGGTGGACCCAGGTGTTAAAGATCGATTTGGGATATGCAAGTTGGACTTGCATGGCGGAAGGTGTTCTCGCTTCTTTTTATCTGAGTTACAGGTTCTCATATTATTGGGATGTAACAAAGATAAGGAAGGAGATCCCTGATCTTGCTTGAGATATAATGGTAAGTATATCTCTAACTTTGAAAGTGATTAAGGGAATGAACTTTCATTGTTGACATGGCAAGACAATTTTGATATATAAATCCTAAATCAAAGTAAATTATATATTTATATATATTTACGGAAATTTCTTATTTCAGATAATCCTTCTTTAATCCCACTCAATGTTATACTCAATAATAACCAGTAGAATATCATGGATTAGACCCATGATCCAGATATTGTACTTGCAATTGGACACATAATGTATGTGGTTGTAGTTGCAAGTTTCATCATAATAATGAGGAATGATAATTAAATAGACAATAGGACTAAAACCCTAAGGTTTGTATGTCTGTATAAGTCTTGATCTCATCGAATATACTTTTGAAGTGACATGTCGATAATGATTGTAATTATCAAATAATCCTTATAAAATCTAAGAATATGTTATGGCATACATACGTTCTCTCGACATATAATCATGAATGACATGGTTCTCTGCATTATGCAGAACGGTGGCTCTATAGGAGATGATGTATTCAAATTGTTTGAGTACCTACCTGAACCTAAGTTTTAAGAGTTTAAATAGATGTATATACGATGAGTGTCATCATTCTAATATCTATACTCTAGTCATTCGTGAAGCTTCATAATATTCATATTGTATAAACTGAATGAAGCATGTATGAATGTTGAAATACCCTTATATTGAAATTTTTAATTTCAACATAAGAGATCCTTTGTCTTGAGAAATGGTTGCTTGTAGATAAAGTGAGCACAGTGGAAGCATGGGTTGGACCCAAGTAAGAAGTATAGTCAAATAGTTGAATGTGCTTATGTGATTCCATATGACATCCAAAGAGTTGGATGAATGCCAATATTGTAATATGTTGATGTGTTGATAGTATGACTATCAAGTCTATCTAGATCCTTACAGAAGGACTTGGATAGTGCATAGGAATAATCTACATTTAATCATTGAAATTGACTTTCTTATTGGATAAGATAAAAGTCTAATAATTGTAACTCATTCTTCTAATGACACTTGCAATTAGTTGCATATGTATTAGAAGACTATAAAATTTGATGCAAGTGTTGCAACAATTGATGCAAGTGTTGCAACAATCTCTATTGGATTGATGGACTTGTTATTTTCAATGGGAAAGCCCTTAGCCTTAGAGAATGTCTCTATGACCTAGATATTAGAATACATTCATTGTTTATTTCTAAATGTTGGGAATAAACTTGAATTCTGGAATAGACCTATCATAAAGAGTTATGATAGAGATATTTCAGATAGTAATCTCAAATCTAGTGGACTCTACTAAATTATAAAATTAATGAATGTTTCATTAACATTTCTATTACTAAAATTAAACCTTAAAAGATCAATAGGAGAATGAAGATCATTTGACAATGATCTGGCATTAAGCCTTGGACATTTGTCTGTTGATGTGATCAACAGACTAGTAAGAGATGAAACTTTAGATTGTTTAAAAGTTCAAATCTGACATACTTGTGAATATTGTATTCAAAAGTAAAAATGTCCAATATACCCTTCCTTGGAATGGTGTAAGATGTCAAGGTATTCAAGATCTCATACATATTGATGTATGTGAGTCATCTATATCAGAATAAACATTAAGGATATGTGATATCTATTGATGATTATTTGTGATATGAGATTTCTTCTCTTCACTTAGAAACCTTTGAAATATTCAAAGATTTCACAATTGTGGTTTAGAACCAAAGTTTGAAGGAAGATTAAATGAATTTGATCTAATCTAGGCAGTCCGTACCTATTAGATGAATTCATAGAATACCTTATAGAGATTGAATATCATTTCTATCTCACTCCTCCTAATAAACCTAAACTCAATGGAGTTGTAGGGAGATACAATTGGATCATGTGTGACATGATATGATCAATGATGAATCTTAGCATAATTATCTCCTAGTTTCCAAGGTATATGTATATGTAGTAGAAGACTACAATATATATATATATATATATATATATATATATATATATATATATATCTTTAATAAGGTTCCAGGCAAGTAAGCGTGAATTTAGCACCTGAGAGTGCTACTTCATTAGGAAAATAAAGGATGGTATTGGATACCTACTTTATGATCTTGAGATTCTTAGAAGAATTTATATATGAGAATGTGATTCTTAGATGATGAGACTCTTGAGAATCAAGATGAAAATGAAGTAAAGGAACTCATTTAGTCTTGAGAAGATAATGAGGCTCCAAAAATTAAAAAGTGAAAGGACAATTAAAGATGAAACACTAATACCTCTTCAAATAAGTTTGAAGATGGATTCCATGTGTCAGTTGAATCTGACAATGATAATGAAGCTTCTAAAGATCATGACATGGAAAGATGGATGTTAGCAATAAAGTCTAAAGTAGACTTCATATACAAGTGTTGTATATGGACCCTCGAGGATCCACCTATATGGGTAAGTCCCAAGTAAATGGATCTTCAGGAGAAAGAGGGAACCTTGTGAGAAGGTAGAGACCTTCAAAGCACTGTTCGTAGCCATGAGCTACACATCGAAGAGAAGTCATCGCTTGCGATGAGACATGCTCTTCAGTGATCATGCTTGTACCCATCAGAATATTGCTAACTATAGCTACACAACTTGATTTTGGCATCTTTAAGATGAAAGTCAATATTACATTTCTCCATGAATACCTCTCTGAGGACATTTACATGAATCAACCTCAGGGCTTCATGGTAGAGGAAAGCAAAGAGTGCAAGCTAAGGAATTCCATCTGTGGACTCAAATAAGCTTCATGTAGTTGGAATATTTGATTTGATGAAATCATAAATGTTATGGTTTCAGATAAAATCTTGATAAACCATGTGAAGCTTAGTGGGAGTGCCATTGTGTTCATAGTGCTAAATGTAGATATCCTAATCATTTGGAATGATCTAAGGATGATAATAATAAGTGTTTTATAATTTGGTTGTCCTATACTTCGCGATATTATCTCAAGGATACCTCTTAAATCTTAGTTCTAAAGTTGTTCAGAAGCAAAGAGAATAGGGTATTGGGACCGTCACATTAATGGTACACCTTGTACATTTTTATTTTCTAGAAAATTCCAAGGAAGTCTTCTTTCCCTTAAGATATGGTACTGAACTATCTAAAGGGATAGCACCTCAAGGAGTTGAAGAAGTGAATGTTAGAACTGCTTGCCCTTTGTGCATCAGTTTCGAGAAGCCGAGTGTACGATACATGTGTACAAAAGCCAGATGTCTGCCATGCAGTGGGAGTAATAAACTATTACAAATCCTACCATGGAGATAAAATACTTGATTGCAGTAATATCAATATTTTCAAAGATGACAAGACTTTAGAGATAGTAATATCTAAGTCTTATCTTCAAGATCTTAAGACTTTATAGATGGTGATCTAAAAGGTCTTAACTATGAATACTTAAGAGATAGAGATCTCCAGGAATAAGGGTATTCTAATAAGGATAATAGAACTTACGTACTAGTTAAATAATTATTGAACTATAGTGTCAAGGACACTATGACTGATATGGTTGAGTATTGGTTGCATAAGATGCAACATTCGCATTGGATGCGAACACTGTTACTAGGAGATATGCAAGTGTTGTAAAAGGACTTGGCATAGTATCTTAGGAACAGAGTGACTGATCAGATTACCTAGCTATTTTTCTAAATAGCCAATGATTGTCACATGAGTGTGGGTTAGTGGGAGATTGTTGGACATGCGAGGCTACGGTGAGCGATTATGCAATAAATATTATTGCGAATATCATTCCCTGATCCGAAATGAAGGATACATAATTTGCATAATAAGTCCTTTAGTACAATTAGGGTTATGTACCATGGCCATCTTGATGATCATACAGCTGTTGATTCAAATATTGAATCATAGAGGATGGTGCTTTGATGAACATCTAATGAGTTAGATTGAGGACTCATCAAGCACCGTCAAATGATTGTTAAGAGATGATCTCCAGCCTGAGTAGGAGATGGAAATCCTTTCTAATTTAGGCTGATATCTAACCGACTTCTTGATGCAGGTCCTCTGCATAGGAATAGATAATCAGAGGTGTTAGATAAGTTAGGTCAAAGAGTCGACTTAACGAGATTGAGATAACCACAGTCCTATGACGTATGATGTCACGATATAGGCACGCATCCTCTGACCAGAGATAGATGTGTTACTATATGTCTGAGTATGTACATTTGGCAGACCAAAAGGTGATGACCTAATCAAGGTCTATACACTGACGCGCTGGTGTGCATGCAAGGGCATATGAGTGATACGAGCTCTCAAAGGGATCATACAGGTTCATTATTGAACAGTAAGACATGAGCTCACTCATGAGATATTGGGAAGAATAAAATTCTGTGCACGGTCGTCTCACTTTGGAAGCTTGATTAAATTCGTAGGTTTGATATATACTTTTGGAAAGTATATGATTAACTCCTGGGTACGATATATGCCTTTGGAAAGTATATGATCGATACCAACTCCCAATAGTCAAATGAGAAACTTTATGATAAAATTCTAAAGTAGATAGTGTAAAATTGATCTTATACTTCAGGTTTATTTTGAGTCTTCCAGTATGCAGGATGTACAAGTATTGGGAATACCTGAGGGTGATGTGATCATAAATGGTTGTATAACCATGACTCCTCCATTCCTAGGGAGTGATGAAACGGGTCTGGATTTTAGGTACTCCTCTTAGTAGAGAAGTGATCTGATCTTGGTCCAAATGTTGGACATCGATCTGAATGTGATTGGGATGCAATGAGAAGATTAGATTTACGGTCTTGATTTAATAAAGCATCTATAGGAGGCCTGATATCTGGATTTGAGATGTAATCTCAATATCCAAGTCACTATACATGGAACAATACAATCGCCATGTCCTTATCTCCAAGTATTCGCGGAGAAAGCGCATTATCCTTGAAGGATTTCAGGATAATTTCATCGTTAATATATGTATCCAAGCATTGAGTAAATTGGTAATTAAATGTGATTTAATTATCATGATTAATATGAATTCAATTCATATTATAAAGAGAGTTATATTAGATAATTAAATGTGATTTGATTATCAAAGATGTGAATAATGTGAATATGATTCATATTATTTGGGCATATGAGAATAGAGATGCAAGATGATTAAATGTGATATAATTATCATGGATATTGAATAATGTGAATAGCACTATCTATATTAATCATATATATTATAAATGTGATTTATAATATATAAGAGAGAGCTATTTGTAATTTATATTTGTTAATTAAATGTTAATGTGAATTGGATTCACATTGAACATTAAATTGAAAATGTAATTCACATTTTATTTTGGGTTGTGAATGTGATTCACAATTTTCCAATGGCAAGATTGCAATATTCACAAAATAATTACGAATCATTTTTGTTGAATAATTTACAACAAGTGTTATTGTAAATCTTGGAGATTTCCATGGAATAATGTAATCTCATGAGATTACATGAGATTGCCACAATCAAATCCCATATTATGGAAGGAGGCAATCTTCATTCCAATAATCTTCATGATTGCTTGATTAAATTTGGGATTGATTTATATTGATTTATCAATATAGATTTAATCTAAATTAAATTAATTGTTGTTGGTTTTTACCAACACAAATCTTAGCCATTAAAAGAAACACAAATCAATGTGAGCCATTGGATTTGTGTTGGCCATGGATTGAGATTCATGGATCCCAAAATATTATAAAAGGAGAGGCAACCCCTTTGCTCTTATTTACACATAAGAGAACATAAGTCTCTCTCTTTTTCTCTCTACATGCCTTCTCTTCTTCTCTCATGTGGTCGTCCACCATGGATGCCCTAGACAGGTTCTCCATCGCCGTAGTGTCGTCGTTATGTTGCCCGGTAGTTTGCTCTTGGATCTCCGTCTCCTTCGGTGTGCCTCGCTCGTGAAGAAGACGTTGGTTGTCATGTGTCGAGATCAGGATATCCGCCACTTGGGTCATCAACATAGATTGCGAGGAGCACGTGTTTCATCAACATGCTCGCAAGCGTCTCCTCCGTCGGATCGGACTCGAGACAGGAGGTTTCTTCATTTAGAGACTCGATCGCAACAACGCTTCAAGAGGTAATCCTATTACTTGTTTGTGGTTTAGATGAAACGATCCGAGAAGTGTTCTTTGATCATGTGGTTTCATCATATGAAAAAATTTTAATTTCCGTTGCATAGAACAACTAGTCCGACTAGTCGTTCCTCGTTGTATTCAATACGACGCTCATGCTTCCGTGACGCGCTTGAGGATCTAACCATATCCTTCAGAGGGGTGTTGATGCAATCGCATGTTGAGGGAATTGGCGACGTTGTGGAGAGAGTGGAGAGAGAAAAATCGAGAGAGCGGGAAAGAGAGGGAGTAACAGGGAGAAACGATGCCCAAAGGGAGAGAGCTTTCTCCACAGTGATCCCCATGGCACAATGCTGGGTAAAACCTAGCTTTAAAGTATGTATATAGATGTTACCTTCAATTTGAGGCTCTCTAGAGCTAACACATGGGAAGTAGGAGAAATTGCACGCTGCCTCCTCTCATTAAGGGTAATTAAAAAAGAGCATTTGACATAATTTTTATATGTTTTGAATTTGTTTTAGTTGCATTCGTAACCCTGCACTTGGATATTTTTTTAATCGATCATTTGCTTCATTTTCACTCATAAAATAGCATGTTGTAGAACAATTGATACTTTACATTTTGGTTAATTAGTGGTAATTTTTTATGATAGCGTGGATTTATTAAAACTCTTGTGGTGAAATTGATTATACTTTACCCATTTTGTGATCTTTAATTTTTAGTAAATTGCTTGTGGTTCTAAAAATTCTCTAAAATTTTTCAATTGTAAAATTTACTATTCTTTAACATGTGCCAAAAAATCATCTCTGGTATGGACATGTTTGGCTAGTACACATTAGACCTTAACTAAATCATTTGGTAAAATTTGTAATTGATTTTTAATTAAACCATCACTTAGTATTTTTAAGATTTGAAAGTTGTCTGGATTCCTCTGAATTAGAGCTATTTAATTAAATTGTATTCTAGAAAATACTTGTGTTTACTGTTTATTAAAATTCATTTACCTAAAATCACCTCGATTGCATTCATTAATTCATTAAAAATTCATATTGCATAAAAAAATATCCAAAATTTCATAGTAGCTTAAATTTGCAACATTTCACATTATGACCAAGTTTCAGAATTTTAATACTTAATTATTGATAATTTGAGAACCACCTTAAACTTGGTCGCATTTGCACTACTTCAATTAATTGCATTTTAAAATCATAAAATATTCTTCTTAAAATATATGTACTTCACAATCTGAAAATATGTAGGTTGATAGTTGCCTCCTTTTCATTGGCATTGCTCTTGCCCAATTAAAAAACATAATCACTTGAATTAAATTGAACATTTTTAGTGATTTTTGATAAATCATTATATGTCCGACTGTAATGTAATTCTTGCAAATTAACTACGGAATTTATCGACTCACCAAGCACTACGAGGAGAGTTCTAGGAAATGCGGTTATTGATGATGGGAAATGAAATTAGTCTCCGATGTATATGGAGGAATGGGATAGTCTTAGGGATTACAACAATGGTTTAGTTGATCTTAGTGATAGGTGCCCTAACTCGTGCCCAACCCCACTATGGATTCTTACACTTGGGTGGTGGACTTTGGGTGTTTTTGTGAGGGTTCACGGATTAGAAATGGGTTAAGTGATTTGGGAACATGATGAATCAAGTAGAATATGTGTAGATTTAACATGGTTTCACAGTTGGGTAAGTAAAGCTAAGTGGACGTGTTGGGAACTAAGTTACTGTGCATTGTACCCCATCACATGCCTACGGAGGCACCCCAACCGTATGGTTTTCTTAGTGCCTTAGAGTCATAATGTAAGGTCTCACGTGGATCAAAACCACAGACTATCCACGAAACATGGGTTTTTATAGGCTAATGATAGTATTTGAAATGTTATCTTCTTGATAAGGAAAATTTACCTACTTGTTTTCTTTTGCACACATTTTTAGCACATTACTTGTTGTAGTTTTAACACTGTACCAAGCAACTTTTCTCATAATGTACCTTTGTGTTGGATCCACAGGTTCTCAGGGGCAGCTCTTGCTTGAAGGATCCTTTTTGGATAGTTATAGCTTTTGTAGTACAACACAGTAGTTACCTTTACTGTTTACACTTGTAGCTTTTACTACTTTACTTATTGTTCGATTGAGAGACATGTGATGTATCATGAAAGTATGGGCATACTTTTTTATGCATATATGTATGTTTTGTGTACATGGATTATGTAATTATAAATGGGTACGATATGAATGGAAGTGAATGGAAGAAAATTTTAAATTTCAATCTTTTGCCATATTTTCTTCTGCTTATTATATTGTATATTTCGAATGTGGAGATGTATGTGCATGAAATCGATTTGCCGAGTACCCGGATCCTCAAGGGACAATCTCCACAGATATAGAATGAACCTATAAAGGATAAGAACTAACTTGGGTTGGTACTCAAGTTATTGTACATGCATGTTTGGACTTTTATGTGGGGGTGTATGTATGGAGAAGCCACTTAAATTCTTGATTTAAAATAATAACATATATAACATGATTAATGTTGGTAAGGAGAGATGTAGAAAAATTAAAGTATTTCTCATACTGAAAAGTAGAGGTTCAAACGAGGTTGAATCACAACACCTCCTTTAGAAAAGTTGTAGCCTTATAAATCAACTTTTATAGGAATACAAAATCATATGTTTCTATTAAGAGATTCAATGGGAAAGTGAATTTTAAGTTCATCTAGTAATATGAACTACCCATGTTTCAAAAAATCAATGTGGTACTTTAAGCTAGAATTTTGAAGGTTCAAACGTGATGGAAATACAAATCATTATCCTGTATGAGAACTGTATATGGATTAAGTCTTCCCACTATTTTTAAAATGAAGTGATTTCAATGAGAAACACAATAGAAATTATTATTCAAGATTGTGTGATTGTTTTATATATAGTAGCAGAAAAAAGATAGAAATGTCAACTTTTATCTCATGACTCAAAGTTAATTCAAGTTGAATTCTCTAGTTTAATTACTTTATTTTTTTGGGAATCAAAATATCTTTCTACCAAAATTGAAATCCATATAAATCTTACATAAACATGCTTGGAATTTGATTTGGAAGATGATATGGTTATAAAATAATATATTGATTTCAGCAACACAATATGAGAATGTGCCGACTTCCGGATGTAGTTTCCGCAGTAGTATTGTACTAGTTGTTATAATAACTTTGTAGCTTCCTAATTTTATGTTTTCTATCATATTGAAAATATAATTGTGAACATTAAGTAGAATTATAAAATATACATTTTTGGGAACAATAAGCATATGCATGTATTGCATCATTTTATTCTTTACTTGTCATACTTTACATTCCAAATGTTAATCATGATGTATGGGTGTGTCTATTGTCGAGTATTTGCATCCTATGGAGATTTTAGGTTTGGCGCTCTTTCTACGGGGACGGGCATCACATATACCGAGCCTTGATTTCTAAAGATGAATATTCTACTTTAGGATGCACACACGTTTGGCGCACACATGGCTAAAATATTGGCACGATCGGTAAGTTTTTACACACCCATTCCAGTCCATTTCAATATTGTTTTGTAATATGGATCAAACTCTTGACATTTCATTTACACCCTTACATTCATTATACCTTTTCTATCAAACTTTTCATCAATTTCGAATGTTGATTTGTGATATATTATAACTTATGAATCAACTTCTATTAAAGTTTACAAATTTTTGATGCCATTTTGATTTGCTTGAATTATTTGAAAATATGTTGCAAGTTTTAGCCAATTAATTCATAATAAATATTAGGCATATTATTTGGTTTGAAATTTGACATGATTGCAATATTTTGATATATTAAAATTACTATTAAGTGGTTTTGTGGGATATTGTCATTTATACCTTGTATAAATATTTGGAAGAAATGCTTGTAGGATTTTCAGTGGGCTTATATTATATCAATTTTGGAAATTTAAAATACCTTCATGTAACATATATTGAGGCACGTCTCAAATTTTTGGTAGATTTTTTCATTACTATTTAAAATATACTAAAAATTGAAAAAAAAATCAAAAAATAGTACATGTCTTCTTTGTTTCCTAAAAATATATTTTTTATTAAATAAATTCCTAAAAATTCGAGGATTGTATACCTATAATATTTACACAAGCCCTCCAAAGAACATTTCAAATTCCCTATTATTATTGCTAGAAATCCAACAACATTGTAAAACTTAGAAAATCACATAAAAATATACCAAATTCAAAAAACAAAAAGGCTCGTTTTTACCTCCTCATTGTCCTCTACATTAATAGTGCCATTTGAGGACATTTCCTAATTTTTGGCTTATTATCTTACTGTAGCTATTTTCATTCATTTTTTTATTATATTTATTATTTGTATCGTAAAAATATAAATACAACAAAAACACATTCAAAAATATAGTTTTGAAAAAAAACCCCAAAATTATCCCTTTCTACTTCTACCCATTTTGTACCGTTTATCTTTCATAAAATCCTACAACTTTAAAATCAAAAATATTTTTATAACATTTCTAAAATCTTTTTGAAATATAATTTAAAATTACAAATATACAAAGAAAATACAAAAATAAAAAATGTAAAAAACTAAAAGCCGATTAAAAATTGAAAACACCACAAAATTGGACAATACACAATCATGTAGTCACACATGCACACCCACAATCACCCCACCCCCCACATGCACACACACATGTACAAATACCATGCATTCACACACGCATGCCCCCCTCCACACATATACTACACACATACACACTTAGGTTGTTTTTCACACATTTACCACATGACACACTCGGTGACTCTTTACAGTATGCCTACTTAAGTTTGACCCTAGGGCTTGCTTAGATAAAATAGACCTTCATCACTTATACTACATATATTTTTGTTTTGATCAGAGCATTTTCCTGATAATGTACCTATCGATGTGATCTTATTCTTATTACACTCGGAAATCTCTCTTTAGAAACAATCCCGTTATCGAGGAGCCACACCTAGTTGGGATAGGCTTAGCGACTTAGACTTAAACGATTTTCATACTTAGACTTAGGCGATTTTCATTTCACACACATCCTATGTTTGTGTTCTCTTTTGATTTTTATTTACTTTTATTTTTTATTTATCTTTTTGGATTGATTATCTCTAACAGGACCAAGCTACTTGGTAGGCTTTTGAAGGTGCTCCACATACTACGGAACTTGAGAAATGGGACCGTCTTCGCTTGTTTGTGTATATCCCATGGACTCCAACTAATAGGTGTGTGTGTGCATTGGACTAATGAACTGGATTGTTGCAAATAATAAACTTAAACAATCATAGCATTATGTAGCATTTTCAATCACAAGAATATCAATCAAACAACTAGTACGCAATGATTTAATGGGGAAATACTCCTGGGTAAAATCCATGACATGAGTCTCTCGACTCAGGCCTTCAACCTGACGGATTCTTCTGCTAACCTGAGTTGCTTGTGTAGGAAACCTAACCATAATACAACATGAGTTCATTATGTGATACTCAACCATATGCAAGTAAACAATCCTATTAACCTCAATATCAAAATACAATAAAGAATATGAAGCAAAACTAAAGCGATCACATAAAGCGGGGAGCATGCTCTTAAGAATCGGACACATATAACCAGAGATGTTGGAATGAAAAACGCAATTTAAAATAGCCCTTGCATCATCCTCCCAAACTATAGAATGGAAAGTAGAGAGTGGAGAGCTTGTTGCTCTTGTTATGTATTGTGGAATAAGGTATGGGCTCCTATTTATAGATCTTAGGGTCCCATAGACATTGTCTATCTAAAGTAGCTATTGTGGATAAATCAGGAATGAAATCTCCTAAAAAATCTTCCTAAAATGGAATACAATCTATACTGATACAAAGATGATCGATGAGAATTAAATGATCAATCATGAATATTTAGGTGATCGATCAAAATCAAGACATGATCTATAAGAACTATAACCATTGTAATTCAAATAATAATCAATCTGGAAAGAAAGGTTGATCGATCATGTGTGATCGATCATGTCAGAATGTTTGATTGATTAGCTTGGCTATTTAACCTAAAAGTCAAAGTCAAAGGGCTAAAATTTAATATGCAAGATTTGAGGTCTTTTACATTCTAAGACAATAACAGAAATAGGACTCAGTAAAAGAAAATAATTCATCATGTTATTCTTTAGCTGAAGATCCTTTCTTGAGCTTGAGCTGGAGTTCCTTAGTCTTTGAGCGTGTTAGCTTCTTCTTCACTGAAGCTTGTTCTCCTTTGCTTGAGCTTATTCCTGATCTAGCAGCTTTTCTGCTCTTGACCTAGCAATAAGCTTTACACACAAATTTTGTTATCATCAAAATATGCATGCTCATGTACTAACAA
The DNA here is from genome assembly GCA_037367405.1 of Ottelia alismoides. NCBI lineage: Eukaryota > Viridiplantae > Streptophyta > Magnoliopsida > Alismatales > Hydrocharitaceae > Ottelia > Ottelia alismoides. The sequence continues at coordinate 490,539 of JAZKJV010010119.1, read as the reverse complement.
TTTCCCGACTCATGCATGCACTCACAGTCTTCAAGCGAAAGAGGTAAGATAGCAAGAAACTATTAGAAATAAGCTCCAGTGTAAACTTAATGTAGATTTCATTTCCTACATTTTAGTGTAATATATTTGTTGTCGTAATTCTATATAGACTTGGATACTCTGGGGCTTGTTTTGACTCCTTTTGAGAGTTGAGGTTGAAGGGAGGCAGGTAAAGACCTCGCTCGTCAAGGAAGTGTGTGGATCGAATCATATCCGATTGAAAAATGGACTTGTCATACAAGTCTCCATGATAGCAAAAAAAATATTCAACAGAACCACATGGATTAGGAACCATTCCCAATTATTCCATTAATATCATACGAGTATAGAATTGCCTCTTGAAGCGTGATTATAATTCTTTAGTTTCTAAATTAAGAGACCTCAAGTTTGAAGTTTGATCTAACAAAGACAACACTTGCGGTCATGGGGATGAACCATGTACTTCCTGTAATACCACGAGACGATCTGGGACTCATCGCTCCTGATTTCATTGTACGGAATCATCCTTCTTCATTATGATCCCTAAGAACTAAAGATGAAGACACTTTACACAAGATCGATCACATCGATTCGAAAATATAATAATAGGGATATCCATCATTAAGGGCATTATCCCCAAAAGAAGATAACCCTATGGGGCAATGGGAACATCCAACATTAAGGGCATTATCCCGGTGAGACATCGTCCCTAGGAGAGAGAAAAAGAGAGAGACTTGTTTCTCCTTGAATTAATTGTCCTTTAGGAGGGCAGGGTTTGCCCCTCCTTATATAGTTTTTTGAATTGTTAGGATTGCAATCCTAATTATTGAATCAATGACCAAGATTAAAAGAGATCATAACCACTTTTAGGATTAGAGTGGATAACACATACCAATTTAATTATCTGTTTAATCCTATTAACAAATTAACCAACAAATAATTAATAAAAATAAAAAGTATAAGAGGTTCTGAAAATAACGGGGAGTCCATCATGGTCGTTATAACATTGGACATCATCCCTTTTATAGGGAGCTCCTTTTTATTTTCTTTTTTTTATAATTATTATAATTACAATATTTCAACAACCATAAATTTATCTGTGTATTAATTTTGAAATTCATTTATCAATATATAATTTCAAATTATTTATGATAATTGCAAATAAGCTATTGATAAATATGAATCATATTCATAAATCCAACACTAAATGTAAACTATATTTATATTTATTGTGCAATGTGAATCCAATTCACATTGACATTATGTTTGTGAACCAATTCATAATAAAGTATCAATTGTATATTGTGAATCTTATCTACACCATCCATGATTATTGTGGATAACATTATCCACATTAATCTTATCCAAGAAAATTAAATCCAATTTAACTATATCAAAACCTCTTTGTACATATCTAAAAATAATGTGAATATTATCCACATTGATAGCTGTGGATAACACTATCCATGATAATGTTATCCTAGATAATTAAATCCAATTTAGTCATCCTAAGTTATCCTCTTCACTTTCTGATTCAAACATCACTGAACAATCCCAATTCTTTGATTTATCTCTTGAGGAACATTCTTTAAACTCCTTTGAGGATAGCATGCCTTCTCTGCAGATATTCAGAGATAGGGTCTAGGAGATTGTATATCCATTTTGTACTATCTCCTTCATGGTTTTATCATATGTTTCTCATTCGACCATTGGGAGTTGGTATGGATCATTTGCTTTCTAAAAGCACATGTCATACCTATAAATCATATAATTATTTCAAAACAAGATGACCAATGTTGGAATTCGATTTATACTAATATCTCATGAGTGAACTCATGTCTTCCGATTTAGTAGTGAACTTGTATGACCCTTTAAGAGATCGCATTACTCATATGCCTTTGTATGCACATCAACGCATTAGTTTTTAGACCTTGATTAGGTCATCAACCTAATTGTATGTCAAATGTACATACTCAGCCATATAATAATACATATGTCTCCAGTCAAAGGATGCGTGCCTGTATCGTGAGAACATACGATAGATGACTTGGTGTTCTCGCTCGCTAAGTCAACTCTTTGATCTAACTTATCTGACACCTACAAATATCTATTCTTATGCAGAGGACCTACATCAAGAGGTCGGTCAGATATTAGCCCTTGGAGTAAGGATTTCCATCTCCTACTCAGGCTGGAGATCCTTTCTTGATAATCTCTTGATGTTGGGGTTGAGTCCTCAATCTAACAGTTTAGATATTTAACCATGCACCAGCCTCTATGATCTAACATTTGGATCAATAGCTGTATGACATTAAGATGGCCTTACTATGTAACCCTAATTATATGAAGTGACCTATTATGCAAGTCATCTATTCTTAATTTCAAATTAAGGAGTTTTGAAATATCTTTTACCTCATAATAGCTTGCCATGAGCACATATGTCCAACAATCTCCCACTCGCCTAAAGAGACATTTGTGGGCTAATCTTTAAACCCAAACTCATGTGCTAATCATAAGCCATGAAGATATATAGCTCAGTTGGTTGATTAGTCACTCTGTTTCGAGAGACTATATCTAGTCCTTTTACAAACCTTTATATCTACTAGTAACAGTGCTCACATCCAATGCGAATGTTGTATTTTATGTAATCGATACTCAATTTTGTTAAAGTAGTCATGGTTCCTTGAAACACAATTTAAAAATCATTAAGGGATATCAGATACCCTTATTGGAGATTTCTATCTCCTTAAATAAAAATAGTCTTAAGTCTTCCAAGGTATCTGAAGACTTGGAGATCACTATCTCTACAGTCTTAAGTCAATGAAGATATTTTATTACTACAACCAAGTGCTTCCTATCTATAATAGGATTAGTAACAGTTTACTACTGCCACTATGTGGCAAATATATGGCTTTTGTACGTATCATTGTTAGCCATGTGAGTCTGGGACGAACCAGTTCTACGATAAATGTTATTGCAATCTTTTATATAAAAAATAAATGTTATTGATTTTTCTCACTCCTTATCTAAGATTAAATGAATGAATGCATTTATAAGGTCTCTTAGTTAATTAGGGTTATGTACCATGGCCATCTTAATAATCAGACATATGTTGATTCAATGGTTGAGTCATGGAGGCTGGTGCTTGAATGATATCTAAAGAGTTAGATTGAGAACTCATCAAGTACCATCAAATAATTGTTAAGAAAGGATCTCCAGCCTGAGAAGGAGATGGCAGTCCCTCCCTAAAGGTTGATATCTGACCAACCTCTTAATGCACATTCTTACATAGGAAAAGAGATTCAGAGGTGTTAGATAAGTTAGGTTAGAGAGTTGACTTAACATGAACGAGATAACCAAGACCTATGTCATATGTTGTCATGATATAGGCAAGTATCCTCATATCGGAGATATATGTATTACTATATATCTAAGTTTGTACATTAGGCGGACCATTAGGTTGATGACACAATCAAGGTCTATATACCAACGAGCTGGTGTACATAAACGTGTATATGAATAATACAATCTCTCAAAAGGATCATACAGACTCATTACTAAACCAGAAGACATGAGTTTACTCATGAGGTATTGTGATCGACCAAATTGTATGCATGGTCATCTTGATTTGGAAGCATGATAAGGATTTTTTGGAAAGCATATGATCAATACCAACTGATGACCTGAAAATCGATAGGTTAAGAGATAAATAAAATTCACAAGTCGTTGTTCTCAACCTCTCGAATCGGTCAACGAGAAAAATATTTGTTTTTCAACCACTTAATAAAAGAGAAAACAATCCAAGCAAATGTAAGTGATTTTCGCTATTCTTTTTACCTGGTATAGCGACCAGGGTCGAACACAAGGAGCATGATTTAAAAACTAAGTAGTCAAATTTCAGAAATGATTTTTAGTGGTTTTCATTTTTTTATTTTTCAAATAAAGCACAAGCGATCAAAACACACACACACACACACACACACACTCTTTTTGTATTTTTCAAAAAGATCAAAGATTCTCAGTAAATAAAAAAGAAAATGGTTTTGGGTTTTATATATTTTAAAATATTTTTGGTAATTTTTTGGATTTTTAGGATGTTTTTGTGATTTTCTAAAAATAAAACAGTGAAAAACAAAGCAAAAAGTGCACGGTAAGGAGTAATTTGCAATTTAAAAATACTTAAATTGCCCAATAATCCTGGAAATTATTTTTAAAATAAACTACTAGGCAGTATCTACAAATAGAGACTAAGATCAGATTTTTTGGATTTTTCTGGAATTTTCTATAATTTTTTAAAGAATTTTCATTTTTCGCAATTTTTTTTATTTTTATAGAAAGTTAATGCACAAAAATTGGTCAGAAGTTAAAAGACACCAAAATACACCTACACTATTTTTTTGGAATTTTCAAGCAATTTTTGGAATTTTTATGAATTTTCAAATTTTGGACAGGGCAAAAATACACTGATTTTTGATTTTTTTAAAATGTCAAAATTCAATAAAAAGCTATGAAAAATTTAGACAACATTCACACACATAGCAAGAGCATACACAAAATTTTTTAGGATTTTTAGAATACAAATAACATTTATTCCATTCAAAGAAAGCAAGCAAGTTTGTTGTCTGGAACTGGATCTAAAAAGCAATTAGTAAAAGTTTTTGCAACGAAATATAACAGAGTTAAATTGCAGTATAAATGTTGCAAATTACTCAATGAAAGCGTGCTTGGCATGTGACTTGCTAACTGGCAGGGACTCTTTTGCAAATTTAAAACCTTCCTGAGGCTTCACTGATATTTTTCCAATATTTTATTAACAACCCAACTTCTAGGGCTTCTTCCTCTTTGTTTCCTCAAGCAAACCAAAGGGGGCATTCGCCACCGCCACCACTGAGGGGATGCGTTGGGCGGCTGGCAGGCTTGAAGGGGGTGCAGGAGGGCGACTGTCGGACACCGCACGGCTGGAGCGCGGGAGCGTAGGCGGGCGGCCGCACGAGGTGGGGTCGCGTGCAGCTAGAGGTGAGGGAGGTCAGCGTCGCTGCCGCCCTTGGCGGAGGGAGTCGACGCTGGGATGTGTGAAGGCGACGTGGGGGGAGCTGCTTGGGAGTGGTTCGCAGGCTCGAAGGGGGCAGCACTGCTAGGTGTCATGGCTACGAGAGGGTGAAGGAGGGTACGGGCTCGAATCGCCGCTATGAGCGGCGATGGCCTAGGAGTTGCTGCGCACAGGGCGGAAGGTGCGGCTGAAGGCGCTGCAGGGCTGGAGAAGTGAGGACGCATGGCATCGCGGTAACTTTTGCAGCGGGGGTGGTGCTGCGTGGAGTGGCCACGGAAAAGCCGTACGGCCGTCGGCGGGCGGCGAAGGTGGAGGGCGGACGGGCACGGCCTTCGTGCGGGTGGGTTGGCGGCTGCACCGCCCGCTGAAGGCCACCGCTATATTTTTTTGATTTTTTTATTTTATAACTCATGTAGATAGAACAATAAAAAATGTTTTTTTTTGTTTTCTTTTTTTTTAAACAGGAAATGTGAACAACAAAACCTTTTTTTTAATATTATTTTGACCTGCAAAACAAAGATTAGAGACAAAAACAAATATATTTTTTATGTGTATCCTGCAAAAACAAATGTTAAAAAAAAGATACATTCTTTTTTTTTTATTTATTTATAAACAAAGTGGAGTTGGTGAATGAGTCGGATCTTGGCGAAACAGGAGAGAGATCCGAAAATCCGACCACCATGCATGGTCGGATGTGAGAGGTTGTGTGAGGGAGAAAAGGAAATGTAGGAATCGGAAAATGAGATGGAAATTTCGACGTCAGAGCGGAAAAATGTGATGGATTTTTTTAAGATTTTTAATATCTAAAATTTAATAAAATGGAAGCAAAGATCGAACCTACGATTTATCTATGAAAAATGACAAGGAATAAACTGGATCTCACCTCGGGGTTCGGAAATGCCATGATGGCCTCGACGAGGGCTGACGCGCTGTCACCGAACGACTCGGACGCTAGGCACCCTTCTTCAACAAGAAAGCTCTTGGAGATCGGGCTCCTCTCCACCAAAGATTGATCAAAGAATGAAAGGAGGAGGAGGAGCCCATTAAAAAGAGAAGAAAAATAAAAAAGGAAGGTATTTACAATTAAGGAAAGTAATTAGTGGTTATTTAAATAAATAAATAAATAAATAAATAACAAAATTCGGATTTAAATAAAAATAAATAAATTAACTAAATTACAAAAATTAATTAGCCACCTTAATGGCGGCCATTTAAGGCACAAAATCAAAAAACTACGTAAAAGGTAAGTTATCAAATCAAATAAAGAATTAAATAATTAAATATAAATACAAAATTCGTAATTAAATTAAATTAATTAATTAAAGTTAGATAATTAATTTTTTGGCGAATTTTATAAAAAGAAGTTAATTATATACAAGTATTATGTACATATAATACCATATATACATGTACAGATAAAGAAATAATTTTTATAAAATATTTTTTAAAATTTTTAATTTAAATATTTTTTTTTATTTTTTAAGAAAACAATATTTACAATTATGTACATTATGAAAATATGTACAACGAATAATAGTGAAACTGCACAAAACGCCCTCGAAACCGAGTTTTTAACCGTAACTCCAAAAATCATGAAACTACAGACATTTGAAAGATAATTTAATTTAGAGTATAATGGAAGTGATTTTGATTCAATTTGAGCTCTTATGGAGCCAGAATTGGTATTTCAATGAGCGCTTTGCAGCTTTTTCTAGGTGTGATTATTTGCATTATGTACATTATTTTATTTTACACTTATTTTTATTATTTACAACATAATTTTATTTACAACTTTTATTTACAAAAATAATTAATTTGAGGTCAAATTATGCACGACTAAAATATGATGAGTTTTGTACAAATATACATGAAAAATATTTACAAGATATTTTTGGATTTTGGATAGAAGACCCTATCTCCCCCTACTTTATTCCTAGTCGATGAGGTCAAGTCTTGAACTGATCTCGGGGTTCAGGTCAGTCTGTATTTATTGCATAAATGCCTCCTTTTTTTTTCTTTTCTTCTTTGTTCTTTTATTTATGTACAAAAAGTGTTAAAAATGAAATTTTAACAAATGCATGCAAAATGGTAATTTAATGCAATTAATGGTTATTTACAGGTGTTTGACTATGGAAATGGAGCTAAAATAAAAGAATAAAGACGATGAATCATGGATTCATCACCAACTCCCAATGATCGAATGCGAAACTTATTTATAAAACTCTGAAGATTACAATTTAAATATCATCTAAAACTTTGGATTTATTCTAGGTCTTATAGTATGTAGGATGTGTGTGTATTAGGAATATTCAAGGGTGATGTGATAATAAACGATTGTATAACCAAGACACTTCCATTTTGAGGGGATGAAGAAACATGTTTGTATTTTAGAGACTGCACTCAGTACATGAGTAATCCGATCTTAGTTCAAATGTTGGACATTGATCTTAATGTAATTCGGATGCAATGAAAAGATTAAATTTATAGTTTGTTTTAATAAAACATCTGAGAGAGGTCCAAGAGATATGGATATGTGATATGATGTCAATATCTAAGTCACAAAACATGGAATGTACATCATCATGTCCTTATGTCATGCGGAGAAAACACATTATTCTTGAAAGAGTTCAAGAATAATTATATCGTGATAATGTATATGAGAATTTGGAAATTGATGATTAAATATGATTTAAATATCATGAATAATATGGATAAGATTTATTATATTTGGAAACACGAGAATAGTCATCTAAGATAACTAAATGCAATTTATTTATCAAGGTTATGATTAATAGGTATATCACTATCGATAATAATCATAAATATTATAAATGTGATTTATAATATATTGGAGGGATTTAATTGTAAATAATATTTACATATTAAATATTGATGTGAATTGGATTCACTTTGAACAATTATTTATTAATGCAATTTACATTTTATATTGGATGGATAAATATGATTTATAATTATCAGTGACATGATTGAAATTATCACACAATAATTTGGAATTATCTTGGTAAATAATTATACAAAAATAGTTGTTGCACATGTAGATTTTTTGATGAGATATGAGATCTCATCAAACATTCAATGAGAGAGCCTCCTTGCCATAATAGGAGTGGACGGAACCTTGAGTCCTAACTCTTGGTGGCCATCCACCCTATGTAGGGAAGAAGGCTTGCTCTCCTTCCAAGTATCTACATATTGGTTAATTTAATTTAAATTAAATTATATTGATGGATATTCAATATACATTTAATTTACTTTAAATTAATCATTTTTTATTGAAAATTTATGCGATAAAATCATGGCCATTGATTTGAAAGCGCAAATTAATATACACCATTGATTATGTGTGCACATGGATTGGGATCCATGGACATCCAAATTAGTATAAAAGAAAGGGTTAACCTTGGTATTTTATACTACAAATTCAAGAGCAACAAATCTCTCTCTCTCTCTCTCAAAATTGTGACCGTCCATTTAGAGAAGTTGGAGCCGTCTGCACTTGTTTTCCTTGGAGTACACCAGGGTGTGCCTTTTTTTAGTACCAATCGTACCTTCTACAACCAGACTTGTAGCATTTACGATGCAGAGCCCTTTTTTGGTGCAAGCCCGACTCCTGGTCCTAATAGCAGTGGTCCATGTGGACACTTTGAAATGGTTGGGTTGGTGAAAGCTCTTTGATATTTGACTTTGTGGAATGAGATCTTTTCTTTGACATTTCATTGCTTTGTAATATTTTTGGCTAGCTCCACTGCTTTTACCAAGAGTTGGCGCATACTGATCAACATTTTTTATTTTATATCACACCCTGGTACATAGGTAAATATCAAGAGATAATACAAGAACCATATTCTCATACTGGCCAAAGATGATGACACTCAGGTTTGATGAAGCCTTCATTGTTTTTATCCCATCCTCGAGCATCATCAAATCAAGTCCAATCTCAAATCCCTCATCCCAGTTCCTCAAGTGAAATTTCAACTCATCTCATCATAACTGCAGTCGTGTATGTGAGGTGTTGATCATATTCTTAAGGTAGAGACTAAGTATATAATATATCACCCAAATCCTCCAAACTTGGGAAATGTGAATAATTAAGTCAAAGACCCTAATGACTAAGGCTGATTAACTTAAAATCTCAAGAGCTCATAAACCAAGTGGTCTTGAACATCACTAGTCTTGTGTGAAAGTGAAAGTGTCAGGGACCAAACCAACTTATTAGTTATTTTTTTAATTTTGTTTTGTATTGTGGTTGTTGTTTTTTTTTTGTTTTGTTTTTGTGGTTTTTTTTGTTTTTTTTTGTTTCTTTTTTTTTGAAAAAGTTTTGTTTTTTATTTTTTTTCAATAGTTTTTTTGAAAAAGAATTTTTGTTAATTTTTAAGGAAAATAAGAGTTTTTTTGAAAGAATGTTTTATTTGAAAGAGATTTTTTTTCAATTTAACCCACCCCGTAATTACTATATAATATATACAAAAATACGTGAAAGTACGAGCTATTGGTAAAGTATATATGCAATATAAACACGCCCCCTATACTTAGCATGTACTATATCCTCAGAGCACAAGAAGCGAGAAAAAGACATAGCTCGTGCTAAGCGTAGGATGGCTAAAATAATAGAAAGGAAAATAAAACTAAGAGTGTGGATAATACACAACGGGCATCGGCCCCCCTATACTTTGGCTCTGGTAAGCCTAAGTATCGGAAAGAACACAAGAATGGGGGACTGATGAGAATGGGAAAGAATATGCAAAAAGAAAATAAAAAGAAGAGATGGAGCAACTCGGGTCACTCACCCCCCTATACATAGGATCTAGTCATCCTAAGTATAGACACAAAATGAAAACGATACCGAACTGGGGCGAGTGATGCGAATCACGAGGGAGGGAGGGGAATAAAGGTAGGAAAATATGTACAAGGAGGAGTGAGAATATACAAGGATGAAGAAGGTTTGTGACGGACCTTCTTGCGGGAGCGAGGGGGGGTAGTATACATATGTGTCGCTGTCAGAATCGTTTGTAGAGGAATAATAGTGAGGTGTGGGGAACGTCCAACGAGGGTTGACACACGGCTGCTTGCTCAAATATGGCTTCAGAAAAGCCGAACTGAGCTCACACATATAGATCACCTCATTCGGACCTGATGAGGACTCCTTAGAACATTCCTTCTCTGGTACATCGAAGGTAACTTTCTTAGCCGGTTTTCTAGATCCTGAAACATCATAAGGAAGAGGAGATTGATACGTCTTAAGGACTTCGAGGGAACACCTCAAGGAATCAATACTCTTCTTCTTCTTACCAGATGACCGACTAGAGGATGGAGCAACTGATTTATCAAGATTTGTCAATTTGGTCCAAGTTGTCTCTTTTGGTTTAGATCTTGGATGTAGTGAGTGTGAGGTTCTGACCAGAGGTTAATCATCAGATGAGTCACCATATGCATTGTAATACTCCTGCAGGGTCAGCACACGTCTCTAGTAAGGCATAGTGTTCTCACCTGGCTGGGCATTGATTGGCTCAAGAGTCGGATTATCTAAATAATCAAGGAAATCAGTAATGATCATGTCCGACTCAGAGACAACTTCTGATTGTGAGTCCTCTCGAGAAGTTGTCACAGTGGTGGTAATGCAAGCAGTGGGTGGTGTGGAGGTGTAGGGAGTCTCTAAACCAATGGTCGCCTGGACAGTCGGTATCGTAGGTGTAGTAGAGAGACGGGACTCAACTGTCTTTCGAAGGTCACAAATGTCTGTGACTTTACGGGTTACCTTGGAATATCCTGTGTCCTCAAAGATCGGGTGAGGTTGGAGTGCTCCCAATGCAGAGAAATCGATCTCTCGAGTCTCGCAATCTATAGTTGCCTTGGACAAGGCTAAGAACTGCTTCCCAAGAATGATCGGAGACTAGGTGAACTCTCCTCGATGCTCAATATCAATAATCGTGAAGTCCACCTGTAATAGAGTACCTTGGAAAGTAACGATGACGGAAATGGTTCCTCTCGACCGTTTAACAAACCGATCCGCCAACTGAATGATCTCTCTTGACTTCTTGGCAGATCCAAGTTTGAGCTTGGCAAACACGGAGGTCAGGAGGATATTAATCTTTAAGTCATCATCGATTCTTGCATGGGTGAATGTGGTATCTTTGATTTCACAATCAAACCTAGGCAACCGCTTTACTCTGTGGCTCTTGGTTTTTCTTCCTATCATCAAAGATGTGGCCATAGACACTATATGTATCTCAGTCCTAGTTCTCTTATTGCCCGACCTTTTAGGCATCAATTTACTTCTCACAAATCTTTTAAGGTCGAGGAAGTGTTCAATGGTCATTATTAAGGGAAGCTCAAAAATCAACTTTCTATCCAATGCTTCTCTAAGTGTAGCATCCAATTTTTGTAGATCTTTTCCATTTTAAATTTTTATGTTGTTTTCTGAGTTTTCAATTTTTTGATCTTTTTGGTAGGTGAAGGAGGACTAGGAGAATGTATAGACTCTAGTTTGGAGGGAAAGTGATTAGTAGAAGAGGGAGGTAGAAGGGACTCCAGTTGTACATGATGTGTGGTCAATCCGATGTCTTCCAAGTTTTTAAAATTCAATCCGCAAAATTCATGATCCAAATTCCTACCTGGACTCTTAATCGGTCTAGAGATGTCATCCTCCAATAAGTTATCATGACACATCCTGAGAGAAGTCTGCTCAGTTGGAGGATACCGCTGAGAACTTGGGCACTTATACTCAACATACCTTGACTGAGGCGTGCAATACTGGGTTGAGTATGGCCTATCTGTATGGCAGATGTTAGTCGGGGCCTCATCAGGTGGAGTTAGTAGACAGGGGGTATGTAAATTAGTCGCATGAATCCAATCCCCTGTATATGTTGGCTCTCTGAATGGGTGATATGAAGGTTGGTCAACGTGGTCTGTATCACTCAGGTCAATCAAGTCAGGAAGATCGTATGGTGCATGCCTCTCCATTCAGTTTTGTCTGGTCGACCATGTTGTACCCTAAGGTTAAGTCGGGATGTGTTTATGGCAATTGTTGTTTGTCCCAACTCGAGGTGAAAGAGAGGTATGTGGGGTCAACTGATTATGCCAATCATTTATCTCAGCAGTCGCTTACTCTTCGATTTGTCCCTTGAATCCGGCAAGCAGACGATAATACAGTGAGTCAATCCATGGTGGTTGTGGGTCAGGGGTGCAAGAATGTGGGGTAGGTGAGAAGGATGAAGAAACAGAGAAGTTAGTCGGAGTTCTAACATCGCGGTCGAGGTGTGGGTATGAAGAGGAATAAGAGGGTGCAGATGATCGGAATAAGGTCAAGGAAGAGTGACATGGATATGATGACCAATATTCTGACATCTTGGAAGGGAGATGGGAGAATGAAGCGGATCGAGAAAGAAAGCGTGCAAGTGCACTGAATAATACACAAAACAAACAAACACAAGAGCAAACCCTCAATTTCACCAACTCAACACGTGATGGTCATAAGAGTTCGGCCGAATTATCTGGTTAATTTTAGTTGGTTAGAATACAATCTTGGAAAGATTAACGAGCTGTTTGGTGCCCGTATTTTCCTACAGACTGGCCTAGTTCTTACAACTAGTTGGACCTATTTTCAGCCAGTATAGGAGTAAGTATGGACCGTATAAATACGGCTACTCGTTCCTTGATGACTAATGCGTCCTCTAAACCTCCCACTCTGCTAAGGAAATCCAGACCGTTTACCGGCTACCCGTAGATCCTCACTGAAAAGTAGCTAATCGCCTAAAAAGAAAGAACTAGTAGTAAGTAAGAAATCCTTGCTTTGCTCTATCCTTGGTTTGTCTCTCTCTCACTAACAAGTAAAACAAACAGTGAGGGTTTTACTCTCCCAAAACAAGTGTTAGTTTTAGTCAATTGTTTTTGGTCAACTCTGATTAGCAATCCTGATTTTTTGTTTGGTTATCACTTGATTAGTCCAACCAAACAAAGCACGCCTAATGATCAGTCCCGATTTCCTTTTAACCTAAGTTTCAAAAACCAAGGGGAAGGGAGTTGAGAAAAACCGATGGAAATAGTGAAATCAATGATGCATGCCGAGTTCAGAAGACTTACAGTGATCCTCGTGCTCTACATGCGGGATGCAAGGTAGAATGTAAATTTTATACTATATGAATGCAAACGAGAAAACGTTCCTAGTCAGGTAATTCTATTAGCGAGTTATGAACAAGTTAAATTTGACTAAAAGCCCTGCGATTTAAGTGTGTCACGTTAAAAGAGATGTGTGGTTCTAAATATTACGAGCACAAGCAATAAAGATATTCTAATAAAATATGCTCTAAGAGCCACGAAAGCAAGTCCTATGCTACGTCAAGCAACCACACGACCACGAGAGGGTCTAATGTCCATTCCGGATACAAGCGCGAGCTCTCAAGCAGGAGCCGCTATAAAGGAGCAAACTATCTAAATTATTACAACACAATAATTACAAAAATTTATAAAAAATCTCTCGAAGATAAATTGATTTTCTTGCTCTTCAGCAGTCGGCGCACGTCACGGTCGTTGACCTCTGATGTACTCCAAGTCAACTGGGCCCTCGCAAGGAAAATAAAATTTATATTAGAGAGATAAAAACAAAATATATACAAAAATATGAAGAGAAATAATTGAAAGGAAAATGGATTAATTACAAGTGGCTTGGGGGTCAGACTACTCGAGTAAATGAAAATCTAAATCCAAATTTTCCAAATTAATCCCTAAGCTGTTTGCCTCCCCGACAACGGTGCCATTTGACGAATCGCTAAATACGGTAATTAATTCAAGCACGTTGTAGCACGCGTACTTAGCGATTCAGTCAGAACCGAGAAGATCTCCGTGAAGAGTGTCTCGTCTTAATTTATATACCGGGTAAGTTCGGGGTCGAACTCAGGGAGGCAAAGGAACAACATGGGTTTAATTTGAAAAATTAGGTCTAGATTTCAGTGCAGATATTTTTTTATATTTTTTATGCAAATAGAATACAAATGCAAGTGAATTATGACACTTAGAAAACACAAACAAGGCCAAATTAATTTTAATGTCAATTCAGTTCAATTTAGCCTAAATGTATTTTCCTAAAATCCTAATCCAGAGATGGATGCAATACACTTTTGTTTAGAAATTTAGGGGTTAAAATGCAACAATTAAAAATTCACACTTTTTATGGGTATTTTCGTAATTTTTCACACAAACACTAAGCAAAAATTATGAAAAATTTACTCGAATGAAAACATGATGCTAGAAAGCTACAGTAATATTTTTGGATTTTTTTGACAAAAAATGAATTTTTTATGGATTTTTTGGTGGAAATAGAGTGATAGTGAGTAATTAATTTCTAATAAATCTACAATTGCAAATTAATCAGAGTGTGAATTATCTCAAAAAGATATTTATACAAACAATGCAGAAGAGTTGAAATTTTGCAAAAAGGATATATATGGATTTAATTAAAAATCAAATATGAATTCACTCTATGATTTATTTCAGACACGAGACAACTCTACTTAGGATGAAATTTGGATTGGACAGTATATTAATCACATATCAAGGCATCATGTCGAATTTTTATGGAATTTTTAGACCAACCATGAGGTATATATGAGTTTAATAGAACAGAATGGGTAAAATATATAGAATTTCAGTTAGACAATTTTAGTTAATTACCCAGTACTCACAAAAATACAAACAAATATTCATAAAGTAGAAAAATTAGTTGCTCATCACCGTGACATTTTTTAATGAATAAAATGATGCATAAATGATGTCCAAATTAAAATGCAAACACAGGGGTATCTGTACAATTTCAGAAAACAATATATACAACAAAGTATGTACATGGACATGTTTGTAATTATAGAAACTTAAAATAAAATAATGCAATTTTTACAAAATAATAGAAAAATCAAAAGGGACCTTTCTTCCTGGGGCTTGATGGGGAGAACCCAAAAGTGAGGGGCGGCGGTGGCGGATGTAGCCGGCGGTGGGAGAGGTCGGAAAGCGGCGCAGCCCGCGGCGCTCGCGCGGCGGCAGCGGCATCACGCAGACCTAGAGAGGGACGGTTGGCGAGGGAGGCCACGTGCGGGTGGCTACGGGTGGAGGAGAGGGCCACAGCGGCGGGATGGCGGGGCCGTGCGACCGCGCTGGCAGCAGTGTGCGGTGCCGCCGGTGGGCTGCGGGGCGGTGTGGCGGAGCCGCGCGGCCGCGTTGGCTGGCGGAGCGGAGGCGATATGGTGGTGCAGGGGGGCGACGGTCGTGGGCTATTGCTTCCCAGCAAAATTTTTTTATTTTTTTTTATTTTTTATGTTTTCTGTTGTTATAATTTTTTTTAGTTTATAAGTTTTTTACGTGTGGGAATGATGAAGATGGTGATGAAATACAAGGGAACAAAATATGAGATAAACAAAGTTTTCTAGAGGATAGATAAATTAATGGTAAACATGTCGTTGTTATCCCCAAAAATCCCGTGACAAACAAAAAATTTATTTTTTTGCTACTTATTAACCTGTATAGCGGACATGGTCGAATTCAGGGAGGCTACAAATCCTGAGGGTTATTCAATTAATCAAAAATCAATGAAGAGAAAACAAGAATCTCAAAGGACAACTATCCTTGGTTTTTGTGATTTTTTTATCTTTTTTATCTTGAAATTTTTTTATTTTCAAAAATTACATGAAGCAATATTCACAAGATCAAATATACGCACACCAACTCTTTTTGTAATTTTTCAATTTAACAAAAATGCTCAGAAAAATCCAGAGAAAATATTTTTGGGTTTTAAAACTTTTAAAATATTTTTGAAAATTTTTATGGAATTTTCAAATGTTTCTGTTCTTTTCTAAAAATCAAACAGTGAGAAATCACGAAAATGTGCACAGCCTAGAGTAATTTGCAACTTAAAAATATTTTAAGTGCCCAAAACTCCTGATAATTATTTTAAGACAAACTAGAAGCAATTATCTACAAACATGATCTAAAATCACTATTTTTGGATTTTTATAGAATTTTCTTTGATTTTGAGAAGTTTTTTGATGTTTTCCATTTTTTGGGGTTTTATGAATAATTAATGCATGAAAATTGGTCAGAAATTAAAAGACAATGAAATGAAACTAACCTAATATTTTTGGAAATTTCAGAGTTATTTTCGATTTTTTTTTTAATTTTTCAATTTCAAACAGGGAAAAATTACATGTTTTGATTTTTTAATAATAATAAATAAAATCAAAATGCAATGAAAAGTTTATACTTGGAAGATAATCACATCAGGAGCACAGCATAATTTTTGCAAGATTTTTAGATCACAAATAACATTTATTTCATTCAAAAACACATGCAAAGATAATGTCCCGATAATGAGGACTGATTTGCAAATATTTACTGTTCTCACATAAATAAATAACAAGAAATAAATAAAGGCAATAATTGATCAAATTACCCAAGTAATGCGTGTTGCGCACACGATAGAGCTGGTGGGGCCCCTTCTGTAATTTCTGTAAAACGTAAGGGGGCAAACTGCAATTCTCTCGAATTAAATTGATCTGGCAGGGGCTCTTTCACAATTTCAGAAATGTCCGGGGCCAATGTTGTAAATTTTCCAATATTTTCTTCATCCCCTCCCCTTAGGGTTCTTCGTCTCTTTCAAAAAGAGAGAGGCAATCAAGGGGTGGTTGCCGCCCAAGGGGGGATCAGGCGTGCGGGAGGTGTGGAGGCGCGCGGGAGGTGTGGGCTGCCGCGGGGACGCTGGGAGGTGGGCACGCTTGGAGTAGGCGGCCATGCGCGGAGGAGGCGGCCATGCGCAGAGGTGTGACCGGGCGGTTACAGGAGTGGATGTGGTCCTGCACGTGGGGGCTAGTGCACGACGGCGCCAGAGGACGGCGTACAAACCGCACGGCCAAAGGCGGAGGGGGCTGGTTGTCCTGCTGGAGGCGTCCAGGCGAGAGGGGAGAGCGCCGCCCTCGCACGGCGGAGGTGCTGCGGGCTGGAGGGCGGCCTGGTTGCAGCGCGACCACGGAGAAAGAAGGGCGGCAGGGGGTGATGTCCCCGCAACCTGTTGCAATTTTTAATTCTTATTTTTTTACAAGAACATTGTAATTAGAAATAATAAAAGCTTTTTTCTTTTTTTAATTTTCTCTGAATAGAAAATGTAAAGAGTAATCTAAAATTTTTTTATTCTTTTTTTATATATTTTATTAGGTTAACCTGCAAAATAAAGGTTAGAGAAGAAAAACAATTATATGGATTTTTTTATTTTTTATTTATATACGACTCGGATAAATGAACGAGGATCTGACAGAAATGAGAGATTCGAATCCGATCTCCGGCCACCGTACGCGACCGGAGTTGAGAGATCGTGGATGATAGAATAGAACACATGGAGATAGAGAAAGTGAGATGAAAAATCGAGTCGAAGTGGATCAATATCATTATGATTTTTTTTAAGATCTAAAAAAACAAAATGATGTTGGAATTAAAATGCGACTGAATAAACTACGATTAACCTAGATAAAAATAAAAAAATATGGATCTCACCTTAGGAGCATAAATGGACCGTGATCGCCTCGACAAGGCTGACTCACTGTCACCGGACGACTCGGAGGCTAGGCACTATTCTCGACGAAAATTTATCTCGGAGATCGGGCTCCTCTCTCTAAAGATTGATCAAGTTGAAATGAAAGAGAAGGAGCCATATAAATAGAAAAGATAGAATGAAATTTGAATTTTTGAATTTTTTGGATAAAGAGAAAAGAGAGATGAAATTTGAAATGAATTTTTGAATTTTTTGGTGGAAGAGATAAGAGAGATGAAATGAGAAATGAAATAAAATAAAAGAGAGATAAGATTATTTACAAAATTAACTATTTTTTTGAATTTTCGTCACTTTATTAATTTGAATTAAAAAATGTTATTTTTTTATTTTTTTATGGTGGTTAATTAAAAAAAGCAACTATATACATATATTATATACATATATGACATTATAAACAAGGGTAAATGAGGAAATTAGCTATTTTGTTTTTAAAATTTTAATAAAATTTTTTATTTTAAATAATTAGTAAAAATATTTACTAATATATATACGAATACAATATTTAAAAATTACATGGGAAAATTGCACAAACCACCCCAGAAAACCGACTTTTCAATTGTAACTCCAAAAATTATGAAAATACAAACATTTAAAAGATAATTTAATTTTGAATCCAATGAAAGTGAGATTGATTCAATTTGAACTCATATGGAGCTAGAATTGATCTTTCAATTAGTGCTTAGTGGCTTTTTCCAAGTGTGGTTACTTTTATTCTGTATAAGATTTAATTGTGCAATTATTTTTATTAATTATGATATATTTTTATTTACAACTTTGGTTTTGAAAGTTAT
This sequence comes from Ottelia alismoides, assembly GCA_037367405.1. Lineage (NCBI taxonomy): Eukaryota > Viridiplantae > Streptophyta > Magnoliopsida > Alismatales > Hydrocharitaceae > Ottelia > Ottelia alismoides. The sequence continues at coordinate 472,079 of JAZKJV010010119.1, read as the reverse complement.
TTGATTTGAGGTCAATTAATGCACAAATAAATTAGTTTTAGTTTTATATGGATATACACACAATAAGTCAGAAGTATTTACAACAGCACATACACATTTTTTTGATTTTCTGCTTAAGGACCTTTATCTCCCCCTACTTTATTCCTGGTCGATCAGGTCAAGTCTTGACCTTCTCTAGGGGTTCGGGTCAGCCTGAATACAGTATTCCTTTTTTTCTTTTTTTTCCTTTCTTTCTTTCTTTATTTTAGGTTAAAATTAGTAAGAAGTGTACAATATTTACACAGATCTAAGTTAGTAAGAATATGGAGTTAGTGTTATATGCTGGTGTTTTATAAGGGATTTTAAGATAAAATAAATGAATAAAGATGATGAATCACAGATTCATCAATAAGTAGCCCAGAAACCCAGTTATGATTAGCACCCAAAACCGACTTTTTGCAAACGGACTCCGCATTTAGTTAAATCGCCTTCTTTAGTTAGAGAATATTATTTTATAACCTTTAAAGGTGAGTAGAGTGAAATTAGAGTTCGTATGAGAAAGTTATGATGTTTGGAAGTTGAGATTTTGACAAATTACGAGTTGGATTTCTTGGCATATATACAAGATAACATTTTTAGCTTATTTTATATACTTCTTAACATTTTTGGAAATAATTAAGAAGCAAGTTTGGTGAGAAATATTTTCATATGAATTAATTAAAAATCATTGAAGTTTTGATGATTATTGGATAAATAATGGAGAGTGTGTAGAATGAGAAATTAATTATTTTTATTTGTTTTCTTTCCTTATCTTCCCCTACTTATTTATTTGTCGACCAATCCATGCTGACTTGGTCTCAGGGGTTTGGTTATAAATATATCTTTCATCTATATTTATTTTATAAGTCACATTATACATATATACATATCTACAATTTGCCTTCTTTTTGGTTTTCTTTCTTTTTATTCTTTAATTTATTTACATGATTTTAATGTTTAAAAATGCATTTTTATTCATGAGTAGGGTTTTATTAAAATATGGAAATTAATGGATATTTACATGTACTTGTTAAGGATTTTAAGACAAAATGCAAAAATAATGTTAATGAATCATGGATTCATCACCTTCACTTTCGTTCCATGACCTGGTTGCCATCGCTCTGTTCCTTCATCGCCTCACACTTTCTCCATGATCACCCCTCTCGATCCATCTCTTCCGCCTTCTTCGTTGATGCCAACCACCTTTAAAAGACCTTTGTCACTACCCATCACAGAGGTTCCGCCATTCCTTTGACGAGAGAGAGAGAGACAGCTAGCTTCCAGAGTGGCTCCGATGGCAGCGGGGCTCACTTCGGTCGAGCAACGACCCCTCATTGTCCAACTGAGATCCAAGGCCTCTCTAGGTCTTGCAACAACCTCCTTACCATACATGATAAAGATCAAGCCTCACTGTGCTCTTGAGAGATAACCCGATGTTCCTTACCGATCTCATCACTAGGAGTCGTCTTCCACTTCCTCAGGTGAACCATTTCCTTTTTTTTCTCTTCCTCGATCTTTGATTTGTTCTTCTTCCTTTATTATGTTCCCCTCTTTTGCTATTCATACTTCTTCCCCAAATTTTGATTTCGCCCAAATTGATCTGACCAAACATCCAATCTCCTCTACCTCTCCGTTAGACATGTTTACCTGATCATCTCAACCGCAAGCCTAATCTCCGTGGATCCTCCTCGAAGAGCTGCTCCAACGAGCCTCGCAGCACCTAGGAGTGTGCCACTTGGACGAGGGCCCTCCACCTTCATCGCACATCCACCACCACTTGACCACCACCTATCCACGATGCTTCATCCTTACCTTCAAAGCACGCAATAAAGTCTCCAATACACTGGCTACCTCTCCTTCCGTGTACCACCTCACCATGCCACAATTTGAGGCTGCACCATGAGCGCCTCGAGCTCCTCGGCCACCAAGCAACCTTCACCTCTACACGTAGTAGCACTGCCTCCCACATCTATACTTCCATCTCAGAGCCTGTGCTCCACCACCATCAACCCCTTCGTCAGTTGTAGCACCATGAGAGGCATGTAGCATCCACTTCATCGACCACAAGCAACTATCGCTGACCGCCATCGTGCCACTACGAACATTTGCCATGCCTCGATGTTTGTATGGGATCAAGCCTCCACGACTAGCCATGTAGTGCCTCGGATCCACGACCCTCTACTCTGATGCCAAGCCATCTGCCCAAAGCATCGCCTGCGTGGACCTCGCGAGGCAATTTGCAGCAAAGCCTCGTATATTCCCATAAATTGTGTTGAAGTCCCTATCTGGAGATCACATGCAGTACATAGACATACATGGAAAACTATGTAAAACCCATTATGAGTATTGGTAATTAAAGAACTATATTTTTTTGCACTATTTCTATTTCATTTTAAAATTACATTTAGACCCCTATCTTCACATGCTATTTTGAACCATCATTTTGCATTAAATTTCAATTTCATAAAAAGCATACTATAGAATAATGAAATCTTTATTATTGGAGATGATTAAGTTATTTTGTGAGTTGTGATTGATTTATTAATATTTAATGAGGTGAAAATCATCATATTTTTCCATGTTAGTGTTGGAAATTTATAATAAATCAATATGTGGTCCAAAAATTCCCAAAAATTCACATTAGATATATTTTATTGTTTCCTTATTTGTATCAAAAAACCATCTCATTTGCATGCATACTTAATATGAAATAAATAGTTTTCTAATCTGAGTAAATAATTTTATTTGATTTATAACTTAATATTTTATGGATCTAAAAAATGTTCTGGATTCCTTATTATCAGAATATTTAGGATAATTTTATTTTGGGAAATTATTGAGTTTTCGTATTTATTAAAATTAAGTTACTTCAGATCACCCAGTCTATGCTTAGAATTAATAAAATATCATATGTTGTCAGAAAATTCTAAAAAAAATGTAATTGACGCATTTCATTATAATTAGTCTCTAGTTTAAGTTTCATTAATTTTTCATTTTGTTTGCTCATGAAATCACATAAAAAATCTAAAAAGAGTTCATTTTTCATGCATTTACTTTATGTCCTAAAAATACAAAAAAATGTGTTCTGAGTTCTTGATGGTATTAATAATTAAGAAATATAGTCTTGGATTTTCCAACTAATTTGCTAATTATTTTGGATTTTCCATATCAAGCAAATTTGACCTTAAAATTGACATCTTGCTTTTCCATATCATTTATACATACATAAAAATTATAAAAAATATTCCCCTCGAAAACGTAGCATCTTCATCATCTAAAAATTGACCTACGGAGACAATGGCTCCGTGAGTTCAACCTTGAGCATGCCCAAGTAAAATAAATTTGATCACTTTGCATTTAATTAAAAAATTAAGTAAGTGGTCATTTTGATTAATCCGAATTTACTCACCTACAACGAACATCAGGTTAATTCCACGCAATTATAGAGGGCATTTCTGGTTTTTTCAGATGGCACCATTGTCGGGAGGCATGACTTAAGTTGATTTTTTAGAAAATTTAGAAATTAGGTTTTCTATCCCTCATGTAGTCTGACCCCCTGGAGTTCTTGTAATTATTTCTCTATTTATTTCATTCATTTTTCTTTCTTTATTTTATTTGATCATATCTCTGACCATCATCCTATTTTTATGCGAGAGACCCGACATGATGGAGCGGCTGCTTAGGTTGTTGAGCAACTCAGGAGCATTGAAGGTCGGCTTTTTCAGGAAATAAGCCAGCTGAAAAGACACATTAAAAATTATGATCGAGTCGAGTCATGAGAGAGTAGAGAATGTAGGATTTATTTTTGCATTTTATTTGATTTTTGTAATTATTATTTTGTAATAATTTAAGTAATTACATCATTTACAATGACTCTTGTTTTAGAGATCATGTGTGTATCTGAGACTTGGACATTATTTTTTCTTTTTTGTTATGGCTGTGTTGAGAGTAGTTCTTGACTTGAGTGGTTCGTTGGTTATACTTGCACTCGCAACCCTTAGAACTTTACGTAGATTAAATTATCATTTGCCTTGTAAGCATGGGTGTCTCCTTTGAGGTGTGATATTGAACTCGGCAACCCAGGCAGAACACCGCAATGATTGGGATCATACAGTAGCACTACTGGGCATAAGGCGACCCCTACATGTAGGAGATAAAAAGATTTTCTTACCACCAACAAAATTGACAAGATAATTTTGCCAAACTTTACAGCCTTCACCGTGTGCAGTTGGTGAGCTTGGGGTTTAATTCGTGTTTGTATTCAAGGATGTTCTTTCAAAGACACCATTCTTAACGCCATCCTATTCACACCTTGTTTGATATCATGCTCTCTCTCCTTGAACCACTTGACATAAAGAATAGCAGATTAGGGTGATTTATGATTAGACTTTGCAAGCTTCTCACTGAACAATCCAAACCGATCATCCTCGCAGGCAAGGGATGACTCTCTTCCCGGGCCCCCTTGGATTCAAGGCAACCCTTTCCTTAAAGACAAGGCCAATAAGTCTCTTCCTTTTTCCAGAGGAAGGACAGATCCAAACCCCTCCTCCTTTCCATTATCACACCGAGGAGGACCCTCACCTCCGTGTTTGTAGATCGACTTCTTCTACTAATACTAATTCCAAACCATTTTATTATGAAGGTAAAGAAGACTAAGTGAGTAATATGCCTCCTAAGAGGAACCCTGATGATGAGGGAGATGGTAATGCACTAAAGGATATTGTAAATAGACTGGCACGAGCATAATAATTCATTGAACAATTCAGAGAAGAGCTTGGCCAGTTGAGAACTAAGAGAGGAAACGTAATTGAGGGGGAATCCATGAAGGATGTTTACAATCCCAGTTCTGCACAGAATGAGAACAGACTTACACCAGTACTACGACTTAATGCTAAAGAGTTGAATCACCATTTTCTGACACTCTTGCAGAAATTCTATGGCAATGCAGTTGAGGAACCATACATGTTCCTGCAAGAGTTTGAGCTAGCATATGACAACTTAGGACGTCCCGGTGTTTCTCAGGATTACATCCATCTTAGGGCCTTCCCATTTCTAGTAGAAGACAAAGCCACTTACTGGCTTATGAACTTAGGTAAGGTTATCATAACGTGGGTTTCATTGAAGGATATTTTCCTAAAGAAGTTCTAACCCCTAAACATGACTAATCTGATGAGGTCACAAATATCGATCTTTACATAGATGTCTCAAGAAACTTTCCATGATGCATTGGAGAGGTTCAAGGACCTGATTCAAAAATGTCCATGCCACGATATTGATAAGGCGATCATGATCCAGAACCTATACAATGGTTTAACTCCTGAGGTTCAAGGATTAGTGAGTACTACCTATGGAGGCAGCTATCTAAATAGAGGAGCTGATGTGTTTTGGATGATTTTTTAATAGATGGCAGAGACCAGCCGCACCAAATCCACTGCCAGGGATTATGATAAGCGACCTCCCTCTTGCATACATCAAGAGGTGGGGATATCAATTGTCGTCTATCTAGCAAATGACCTACTCCCTAACAGGGGTATTATCAGTGACAAATTAACCAAGGTTGACCAGATCAAGAAGAAGGTGAGCGAGATACACAAGCTCGTCAAGTGGGAGAACCTCAACAAGATTCCTAGACACATGGTGGAGTTAGATGATAGGGTATCTAATATAAGATACTTGTCGCGCCTGCACCCCTTGTTTCCATTTACATAGTGTACCACATTCAGGAGCAGCCCGTGTAGGGGACTCATAGCACATGGACTCAGGGTCAGCCTGAGGTTCGCGATAGCCAGTTCACAGAGCTGACCATTAGACAATAACCAATAACCTCTATATGTATAGGAGATGAGTGGGATATGGTAAACTAATGATCCCAACACCACCTAGAGACAACCATAGTAGCACCCACAGTACTCATAGTAGAGACAATATCCACCTTAGTCCAACTTCCACTAGTTTCACCCCCTCAGCTGTATTTGTCTGGCCATCAGGGCTCCCTTCAATACCGTAGAGTCAGTACCATCAACATGTCCATCAGGGACCTAATAGACCTCATCAGGGTCAGTAGAAACCATGCTAGAGGCAGGATTATGGGGCCTCATCTTTGGGTACCTCTTATCTTCAAAGGATCCAAGATGAGCTCAAACTCATCTGTAATGAACAACACGATCAGAGAGCTAACATCAACCAGCTTTCATGTTGGTGCGATGAGTTCATTAACACCTAGACCTCCATCCTAACACAGGTTCAGGTTAACCCTAACGACCTGAATAAGGGACAAAGTCTCTAGAAGTATCAGGTATACTATTATGATTCCCTTGAATCAGAACATGAGATTCTATCGCATGGTGTTCACCATCTTACTCTCAAGAGCAGTAGGACTGTGTAGACTCTTGGTCTGGCACAACGGAGTGAAGCAGAGGACACCAATGTGCCAGCCCCTATGGAGAGCTTAAAGGGGGGTGAGGATCACCAACAACAACTACACCACCACCTTCACGACCTCCAGGGGGATTTGAATCCTCAAAAATTCAAAAAAAACAAAATACTAAGAAAATCCCAAAAGAAGAATAAAACGACATCGAGCACGTTCATGAACGGTGAGTCTTCAAGAGATGAGAAGATCACCATGTATGCAACACCTTTTGTTTTTCCTTTAGTTTCAGTTCCTTTTCATGCATTTCAGTCAAGTCCTGTATAGAGTCCCAATAAGATTCACAGTCAGAGTCATGTACAATTGCATTTTGATTCAGATAAGAACTTAGATGATGATGTTTCTATTTCACATCGTGAGCCCCCCCAATCCCTTTCCATCAGGCCTTGTCTAAGGGAAAGAAGAAGAATTCTCAAATAATTGATCATGATGCTTTGAATATGGAAAGGATGTGTCGTGAGAATGTTAAAGTTGAGATTCCTTTCCTCCAATTAGTGGATATGGTTCCTGCCTTAAAGAAATAACTAAAGGTGATATTCACATCTATTAGGACTAGCAGAAAAAACACTCGAACAGTGAAACATGAGTTATACATAGGCACTAGCTGTGCGATTAGAAATGAATTTCAAAGGAAAAAAAGAGATATAGGAGCACATACCATAACCAGTCAGTAGATGACATATCATTTTTTTGTAATCTACTCGATAACGGTTCCTCCATAAATCTATTGTCTTATTCCCTCCCTGATCATCTAGGCTTAGGTCCTCTGAGGAGATCAAGAGCACCCTATAGTTTGCAGACCGATCTATTAAGTGGCCTAAGTAATTGCTGAAGGATGTTATCCTTGAAATTGAGGGGAAGCAATACAAGGTGGACTTCATAGTCCTAGAGATTTAGTATCCCCGAAGATAGCAAGTTCCTCAGATTATCCTTTGTCACCCTTTTATGAGGACGGCTGGATCTATCTTTGATTATACTATGGGAAAGATACACTTTCATGCACATGATGAAAGTGTAGAGTTAGAGTTGCAGAAAACAAAATGACAGAGACCTAATTCAAAGAGCAATATAGAGTATCTCAAATAGGAAGTCGAGTGTTGTAGAGTTGACACATTTGATCACTTGCAGGACAATTAATTTAGGTTGACAAGTCCCTCTCGCCAAGAGGGGACAACGTAGATGAGGCAGTTCGATAGATTCTGCAGAATCAGACCTTACTCACTGGAGATTTTTCTTATGCTTCTCCCTACGTCCTCGATGACTCATAAGTCGACTTCATCGTATCAGACATGTTTCCTTCATGGCAATCTGAGGACGAGGATGACGAGTCGGATGTTGCTTTTGCTAATTGCTTGCATACCTTTGGCGATCCGACTCCTGAGTAGAATAAGATGATTGCTATTATCGAAGCAGATCCAGCCACATCTACCACAAAACTGAATTCAGGGGTAGTAGAGCCAGATCTTCTCGATGATCATACAATTCTCGAGCTCAAGACTCTACCCCCTACATTGAAGTATTCCTTGCAAGCCCTCCTCAGAAGTTCCTGGTCATTATTAGTGCTAGCCTGACTGGAGAACATGAATATCACTTTCTGGAGATTCTGTAATGGAACCGCAAGGCCATAGTCTAGAGCGTTGATGCATCTCCATTTCGTCACCTTTATTCTATCATTTTGGCATTAAAAACCCTAGCTAATTCATGTAAATAGCATTATTTTATAAAAATTAGCAGTCATTATTTATTCCATTTTATATGTATAAATAATAGTTTTTAATGCAAAAACTCTACAATAAAAAAAGAAAAATAATAAAATGCGAAAGGTATTTTATGACCCTAAACCTCAAGACCTGGGCATCTTGATTACTGGGTCGAAAAGGAATAAAGTAAGGGGAGAGAAGGGCCAAAAGGACAATAAAAATCTCATTCTTTTATTCATCATTATTGCATTTTTAAGACCTATTTTATTTTATATTTTTATATCTTAAATAAAGAAACTTTGTACATGAAATTTGTAGATAATAATATATAAAAAATTAGGATTACACAAAAATAATATACAGTGTACTTTCTATACTCTAGATAAAAATCCAAAACCCAAACATCCCAGACCCATACCTCAATAAAATCTCAAAATGTAACAAAATCATCGTTAATGTGTATAACTCTAATAAGATATTTAATGAACATAGTTTTATTTAATTTGGAGTAAAGGAGTGAAAGCTAGGTTTTGGACCCCAAGTGTACAATATACATGCATAAAGTATTCATTTTGTTTATTCTTTATATTTTTCATAATTTTATATTTTTATAATATTATAAATATTATTTATAACAATTGTACAGATTTAGAATAGAATAAAACAATAAATAGAACATAATAATAAACTAATATACTTTAATACATAGATGAAATACCGATACTTGTACATATATATTTAAATCCTTATTTATTTAATTTCACATAAAATATCATAAAAATATAATAAATATAATTTATTATTATATAAATAAGAAAATAAAATAATAAAATCAAATAAAATAAAATAAAAATAAAATATGCAAAACATAAATGATTACACCTATAAATATACACCCAAAAACAAACTTATAATAAATAAACCCATAAAATCAATAAAAAACTTATTAAAGTACTATAAAAATAAAAATTTTCTACTTCATAACCTAAAATAAATTAATTCATTTACTATTTATTAATGATTTTATAATAAATTCCGGGCAAGGTTTATCCTGATTGGTACATAGGGACCAACTATATTGTGTCAACAGTTGACTAAGGTCAAATCTTTTGCCCCGACCTGTGTAGCTTTTGACCTCGCTGCACCCCCTCTCTCTCGAATTTTTCGACCATGGTACGTAGCCTAGTGTTCCTTGACTCCAAGAAAAGTCCTCTCGATACAACCCTCCATCCTGCGGACACTTCCTCGTCCTCGTAGGCATTTTAGTCCGCATGAAATCCTTCTCGAACATAACCGCACCACCAGCTTGTACATATAATCCTCCTCCTCCCGTTTTGAATCTTGGGTCCCCTTAGCGCCGATTTCTTCCCTCAGTTTGTGCCCTTGGTCTAGAGCATCGTGACAGGAAGCTCGACTGGCCATTCATGCATCAAGGAAGGAGGTGCATAGGTTGTTTCCCACCATCTCCAGCGATGCTTTCCGTCGAGGTTGATCTCCTGGCTCCTGGCCATTCTAGGTTAGTTTTCTTTAGCTTATTAGATGACATGTAGTCTAACTTTGAACCTTTAATTTGTTGTTTAATTCATTGTTCTAGTTTTGGTTAGGGACTTAATCCTCACCGGAGCTTTCGAGCTCCGACCACTCTATTCATCGTGCTACACACCTTGTTCCGACCCGCAATCGCCTCACCCTATTTCCCCCTTCATTTCTCCACCTAGTAGAACTACCATCCCCCTTCGATCCCTCTGGATCGAAGGAACCTTGATCCTCCACCACCAGCCTTGCCGGAGCACTCCACGTGTCAAGTCAACTATCCTCGACCGCACGATGAAGCGTACATTGGGGGTATTTTGCTATTTTAACTCCCATTTTTATATTATCATTTAGTATATAAACTTTCATTTTCCATTTAATATTTTTGCAAAAATTACATTAGATCCCCTACACTTTATTGTATTTACTTTTGGGTCCAGTCCACATCACCTCACATGCGGTCCGACGTGAGGTGATGATTTTGCATGTATACCCTTGCAGGTACTTCTATTTCTATTTATTCTAAGAACATCTAATACTAGTGGATTTTTTTTGGATAAATTGCATTTTATTTCCTACCTTTAATCTTAATTACAAAAATACCCTCCCAATTCAACAATTTTTTTGCATGTTTTATATTTATTAAAAATATCATCCTAGCTCCAAAAAATCTAAAAAATAGGATAAAGTGCATGCTTGCTTGAAGATTCATGCTATAATTTTGAATTTTAATTTTAGGCATTTTCATTATTTATAAATATCAAAAGAGCATGTTTTATCCCTATTTGACTTATAGAATACAAAAATATAAACGTTTGAAAAATTCCTCAAAAATATATTTTTTTTATTTTAGTATTATCTAACTCCAAACCCAAAATCCCTAAAAAAAAGAAAAAGAAACCCCATAAGAATTAAAAAGTTCCAAAATCCTTTCTAAAAATCTTACAAATTCCTAAAAATTCCTAAAATCCTTTTTCTATTTATAAATTTTCTTTTTATTATATATTTTTAACTAAAAATAGTTTTGGAAATTTTTGACTTTATTTCCTATTTTAATTTTAAAAATAATTCAGCCTATTTAATTAATCATTGATTTAAGATATTTTTGACTTTAAAAATATATAAAAATAACCAAAATTATCTAAAAAATCACAAACACGGTAAAATTTATTTATAACCCAAAAACATTTAATTCTACAATTTTAATTTATCTTTAGTTGCTTATATAAATGTATTACGTTGCACTATGTATATATAGCTTTATATACTCTTATATTACATATTAAAAAAGGAAATTAAAAATCATAAAATATAATAAGAAATAAAAAAATATAAAATTTAAAACATATTAAAATATAAAAATTAAATTCCAAAAAAATTATAAAATCAACAACCCACACACAAATACTTATACAAGAGGAACACGAATTTTGTGCATTTATTGCCCGATCTATCTTGTCCGCTCTCTGTTTTTGACACACTGCACATACTTACACCTATGCACACATTTGTAGAGTTATAATAAATTTTAACTCCACATTTACTTTTACTTTTAATGTTATATCTATTGTGCGTTAATTGTTAATTGACACAAGGTTCCGTGAATGGTCGCCTCAACGACACTTTATCTTCTCTTTCTAATGACGATATTTTTTGACCCTCGTAAAATCTCTGTTATCAAGATTGTTAGATATTCGTGTGATTAACCTCGCTTTTTGCTCACACCATATTTAACTTGAGGAAGGTGTTAGACCATCTCATAAGTTCTAGTGCATGCTTAATACAAACTTACAAGATGTGGTTTATAAAGAAATAGAGAAATGGAGTTGTACGAGTGTTATATATCCCATCTCTGACACCAAGTGTGTGGTACCACTTCATGTAGTCCCTAAGATGGCGATACTTCTGATAATCAACAACTCTGATGGAGAGGAGATAATGAAACGAGTACTCACATCATGGCATTCATGTGTGGAATACAAACACTTGAATGTCGCGATGAAAAAGGATCATTTCCCCTTACCCTTCATTGATCAGATCCAAGAGCGACCAGCGGGGAAAGAATTCATTTTCTTTCTGGACGGGTACTCGGGCTACACCAGTAGCCATCTCTCCTGAGGACTAAGAAAAGACCACATCCACATGTCCATTCGGTATGTACACATTCAGATGCATGCCCTTTGGGCTATGTAATGCACCCGTGACTTTCCAGTAGTGAATTATTGTAGTATTTTTCGAGATGGTGGGTTATTTCGTAGAGGTCTTCATGGATGACTTCTCGAACCACGGAGATTCATTCAACTCTTATATACCTCATCTGGATCGAGTTCTCAATATGTATAGTGAGGTGAATACGGTGCTTTCTTAGGAGAAGAGTAATTTCATGCACTACTAAAACATGGTATATTAGCTACACTATCAAGCAACGGTAATAATCATCATTGCTAAAACAATTTGGCCACAATAAAGTCTTGTGGCTTAATATCAATAGCATTGGTGATTACTGTGGCTAACAATTTTTAGCCACATTAATACTATCATGACCAATAACTTTTGGCAATTTTCCTATTACCATAACCAAAAGCTTTCGCCTATGGTAATTTTTTACCATGGAGAAATCAAGTGGGTATAAAGAAAATTATAATCCCACAACGACATTCCTAAGAAGGGTTAGATTCTTGTGTTTTTGTTTTTATTATTGTTAGAAAAACACACCACAACTTATTATAATTTTGTGTAGAATAATAAAATTAAAAAAATTAAGGATTGTGTGCCAATTAAGTTCAAAACATGTATTGAGTATTTGAACTGCAAATCATTTCTGCATATCTGATTAGTTAGAAATGCAATTGAATACACACATATCAGCCACAATGCATGTTTCTAAATGGATATATATATATATATATATATATGTATATATGTATATATGTATATATATGAAGGAGAAACTTCAAATGAGGTGGGGTCTCACCATATATATGGTGAGCCACCCTCAATTTAGCCATCTTTCCAATATATTTACAATTTCTTGTTTCATACATATAACAATAAATATTAATACAACATGTATAGTGAAATAAAATTATGAAAATATTATTACATTGGATGGAAATGTTAATTTAAATGTGGATGCTATATTTTACAAAATTTATTTTTTTACAATGTGCAGTTTATACTTTTACAAAAATGTTACAGAGTTTTTACTAAATTCACAGTGGCCTTTACAATTTCATGAAAACCCCTACCTCATTTGAAAGGTCCCCTATATATATAATTTCTATTTTGGCGGGTCCATATATGGTTGATAAAATAATTAGGATATTTTCTTTATTGTTTTATAGATACATATGTAGATACATGTATTGTTTTTTAAGGATACAGATACGAATATGGTTACATTTTTTTTTAAAAAGTTATGGATATCCTTATCCATAGAATCGAATCCATGTCTGTATAATGTTTAATATATTAAATCTACTACTAGAAAAAATCACGGCCAATAATTTTAGTTGACGATAGTCTAGCGCAGATAATAAGTTTAAGGTAGGTTGGTTTACCGTGTTTTATAATGTTAAACGATAAACAATTTGATTGCAACAAAACCTCACCACTCCCTCTCAAATTCCACTATTCCCTCCCAAATTCAAAATATAATTCGTTACCTTTCCTAACTAAACACATCTTAATCAAACCAATCCTGAAAATTTTATTTCTCAAATCCCACGTTTCCCTCCCACTTCTACATTTCCCTCCCAATCCCACGTTTCTATCCCAAAGCCCTAATATTCCCCAATAGTTTATTCCCTTTCCTCGTGCGCCACCACACCAAACCTGTCCCCTTACCCTCACCACTCGTCCTTCATGTCTACATTCCACTACAGAAGGCTGATTAGCCTCTCTGCGTGCGCGTATTCATCTGCTTGTACGGGTAACCTACCTGCTATCTCTTCTCGTGTATGCACGTTTTACATTATATTCAAGGTACAACTATAATTTGTTTGTTTAAAGTGCCTCATATCTTCCCCAAGACATCAATGAAGAAGTTATCTTATGTATGAGTGATCTTATATCGGTTCTTGTGACTATTTGACGTGCATATGCAGATTTCTAACTCTGCATAACAATTAGAAAACTATGAAGTAGACAATGCTCCTTTTATTTCTTAGTAGAGGCATGACAATCGCTTTGGCGAGCGACTGAAACGGGTTCAAACGTAAGGGGTCTTAAGAAAGGGTTAGTTTCCTTTCCATCAATTACTATAATCCCAAGGGTGGTGATCAGAAGGCATCCCTTACAATAAACAATGATAGCATGCTATTTCCAACATCAAAGTGGTTCACTAGCATCAACATAGATACAAGAAACATATTTTCTAGGCATTATCTAAGATCCAAGAAATATGATGGTCATGAAGTGAGTGGCACATGAAGGAAGGGGCCCTTTCCCAAAGACTTTGATCCCCCCACACCATCCAACGTGAGCTGTGATTGTGGAGTTTTCTTATCATCATTTACTTTGGTGAGGGGCAGAAAGTTGATCCTCTCTGTGGGAATATACAAGAACCTTTTTCCAAATATATCATGACACTTTCTCAACTTTGCTGCTTTTCGCATCTCTATGCCTTTGTCCCCACACCAACTAAAATAAAGAGAAGATTTTACAAGAAAGTAGCTTTGTTGGGAATCAAGTAAAATGGCTCTGCAGAATTGATAGAAACCAGAAGATAATCCCTGTACATTTCACTTTAAACTTCCATGCATTGTGGTTTTGAATAAGCACGCATATCCTCAAGATGGCGACCATACAAGCAACCAGTTGCTGATGTTTATAACAGTGAACATGAATGGACATCTGACATGGGAGTGAAAAAAAGAAATTTCAAACAATAAATAGAATGTTTTGGTTGATCCCATGTTCTGCTCTCCATCCACTAAGGAGAGGGATAGGGTGTACCTATACTTTTGGAGGATCTCTTTCTTTAAATCATTGTCTTTGATGCACCTATTCCTTATCTTCTAATTTACAACCCCATTACTTTTGATGCAGTAGCCCAATCCAGATTTCTTTCTTTTACAAATCTTTGTGCCCAAGTTTTGCTTGAACAATTGGGCAGAGCTCATAAAAGAGAGTTGTCGATCTCTTACGATCATAATGAGGTCATAAATTAGTAAGTTAATCTACCAGTTAACTCTATGTAAGTCTGTCTATATGATGTTTTCATCATTTATAATAGGATACTGATTGCGTCATGATTATAAATCTAAAATTTTACACTCTTATTCGTTAGAGCTATCTAGTTTGGAGATTGAACTTGATTGCTTATCCTGATTTTTGATAGTTACTACCAAAATATTTGGGTTTAAATCTTTAGCATAAATATTTTGGTCGTTACCAAACAAATTTTATATATAATCAAAACTCTTCTTGTTTGTATTGAACCTTTTCTTGATATAACTAGATTCATGTTGGATGCTGATGCAGCGTGGACTAGGAAAATAGGCCCGAATTTTTAATTAAATTTAGTGGTTAATTTTATTTACGATTATTTATATTATCGTGTCTTTAATTAAAATAAATGGGATCGTCTGTTATCTCAATTAGTAGTTAATTCGAATTTCGAATTTGTCGGTTAATTAGTTAGAGTCATTTTAGGATAAATTGGTTGTCAATTTAAATTAGTTACTATTTTTGTAAGATTAACCCTCCTATATAAAGGGATGAGGGTCCAATGTATTAGTCAGTTCAGTATTTGATAAAATTTGAGATTTATCTCACTCTATCTCCCTCCTTCTCCCTCTCTCCCCTCACGATCTCCGCCTTCTCCTCCTTCAACCCCGCGCTACAGACGTGATTTCTTCTCTCAACCCTTCCATTATTCTTCCACCAAAAACTCTACCAAATAATTTATTTTCCGACGTCGCGCCTCGATCGTGTTTGCATCACAATTACTTTCAATTTTATCGTCGACGCCGAAATGCATTTGCATCATTTGATATCAGAGCATGGCAACCGAATAGTTCCTACGATTTGACGATCCCGTCGCGTATTGGAAGATGCAATTTGATTTGAGTTGCCTATCTCATGATTCGCGTACACGCGCACATCGACATAAGTTCAAGGGACGTCTTGATTGAAGCCTCAAAGTTCAAGAATGGTTGGACACACAAATCAACGAAGATCTCACCGTCCATGATGAGAAGCTCGCTGTCAACGAAGAATCCGCCGTTGTCCCAGCCGTTTTAGAAAAAAAATAGTGGTTGTCCCGGAGGTTTCAGATCAAGCCCCATCACCACCAGCATCCCCGATGGCAGCCCCGACCCTTCCAGTTGTTTCCCCGGACAACCTTACCCTCGCCGCATCCCCGCGACTCTCTCCCACAACCCCAGCAACCCCAACCCAACCCCAACCTCGCCAGCACCCTCCCCCACCCCCGCAAAGCCGGCGGCCCATAACCCAACACCCGCCAGCACACCCCCCCTCTCGCCTGCGCCTCCTCCTCCCAGCACCAACCCAACCCTCCCCACGCCGCCCCCTTCTCATTCTCGCCCCTCCCGCATCCCACGCCCTCCCCTCCTCTCCGAGTCCTCACCGGCGCCGACCCCCACGTCTTCCCTTCCTCTCCCGTACTCGCCACCCTCACACCTGCGCCGCACCCATGCCTCCGCCTTCTCCTTCCTCGCCAGCCACCATCTCCTCGCCTCTCGCGGTCCACCGGCCCCGTCGCATCCCGATCTCCCCCCCAGCACCTTGCGCCCTCCCGCGCATGAGACCACGCGACCCCTGCCTCCTCGCGATTGCGCCACCGCCTCCCCACCCTTCCCTTGCTGCCCCAGTGCCGCCTGCTTCCTCGCGAGCCGCCCTCTCCGCCGCCCCGCTCGAACGCCAGCAGCCGCGCCGCCCTTGCGTGGTAACCGCCACCGCGCATAGAACGCAAGCGAAGCACCGAACCCTAATAGGGATTATGAAGGTTACGGAATTGGAATCCTACGGCATGTGGGCATGGATATTAATTGGGGAAAATTACAAAGAAACCATCCCTTGCTACTTATTTTATTCAAAAGGACATTTCAAGAAGCCCTCTTCCAAAATGCCCTTAGATGAAGGGATACGAAAATTGCAAGGACGCCCTCCAATTGTAAAGAACTACAAACTTAATGTTGAAATGATCTAATTGCATGCTACAATTTCAAAGACGACTTCTCCAACAATGCATCTACATCAAGCAATTCATTGGGAGACGAATTTTTTAAAGCGGAGGAGAGTTGATGCAGCGTGGACCAGGAAAATAGGGCCGAAATTTTAAATAATTTTAGTGGTTAATTTTATTTAAAATTATTTATATTATCGTGTCTTTAATTAAAATAAATGGGATCGCCTGTGATCTCAATTAGTAGTCAATTCGAATTTCGAATTTGTCGGTTAATTAGTTAGAGTCATTTTAGGAAAAATTGGTTGTCAATTTAAATTAGTTACTATTTTTGTAAGATAATCCCTCCTATATAAAGGGATGAGGGTCCAATGTATTAGTCAGTTCAGTATTTGATAAAATTTGAGATTTATCTCCCTCTGTCTCCCTCCTTCTCCCTCTCTCCCCTCGCGATCATCGCGTTCTCCTCCTTCAACCCCGCGCTACAGGCATGATTTCTTCTCTCAACCATTCCATTATTCTTCCACCAAAAACTCTACCAAATAATTTATTTTGCGACGTCGCGCCTCGATCGTGTTTGCATCACAATTACTTTCAATTTTATCGTCGACGTCGAATCACATTTGCATCAGATGCCATTTGATTCGTGTTGTATATATGCCTATAGATAAGTTCACCATAGTGTTATACTAATCATGATCTTTAGTTTGGATAATTAAATGTAGGATTTTTTTGTTAATAGCACATGGTAAATTAAAGTCTTGACTATTATTAAAAAAATGATGGATTGATATACTTTATGCAGATGGACAAGACTTGATTGACTAACAGACTATCAGATATTGAAGTATATAATCGAGAAGTCCATGATTTTTTAGAATGGGCATTTCATTCTGATAAAGCACGATACAGATATGTATCTAACCATGATTATATTTATTGTCCTCAGCAAAAGTGTACGAATAGTAAAAGATATAAACAAAAGGAAGTATATTTATGAAAAAAATGCTTGGAATGAAAAACCTTTGTTAACCAGTGAAAAATATATTTGTGATACCATGTAGTTTTACTTGTGGAAAAAAGTTTGGAATGAAAATATATTTATAGATTCCCCTGTTGTATATATCTAGCTGATGGATTGATATACTTTATGTAGATGGATAAGACTTGGTTGACTAAGCGCTTGTCAGACATAGAAGTATATAGTCAAGGAGTTCATGATTTTTAGAGTTGGCATTTCATTCTTATAGTGCACGTTTCAGATATGGATCTAATAAGGATTGTATTTATTTCCCTTGCCGGAAGTGTATGAATAACAAGAGATATAAACGAAAGGAAGTATATGACGACATTATTTTGAAAGGGTGGTGGCAAAGAAATATTATTTGGAATTTACATGGAGAGGAGAAATGGCTACAAACAACATCTGAAGTTGCAGAAGTCGAAGAGCGACCAGAAGATATTATTACTCCTATGGTAGCAGATGAACCTATTGAATTTGGAGGTAATTTGGACAATGTTGAGATGGTTTCAATGGAAGGGATCAATTTCTCAAAGCTTTTACGGAAGCTGAGGAACCTATTGCCAAGGGTTGAAGATGTCTCGATTCAAGTTCATCTTAAAACTATTCAAATTGAAAGTTGAGCATCGAGCTACAAAAACCTTAATGTCAGATACGATGCAATTTATTTCTGAAGTATTAGAGAATCTAACAAATTATCCGCAAAGTTGGTATGAGACTAAGAAGAGTCTTCATACATTAGGAATGAATTGCGTGAAGATTGATGCATGTCCAAATGACTGTATTTTGTTTTGGCAAGAAAATAGCCACCTTGAATTTTGTCCACATTGTAAAAGTTCTAGATACAAAGATGTTTATGCTTTTGTAGTCGACAAGAAGAGAAGACAGAAGTCAACAAAGATTCTACAATATTTCCCTTTAATTCCTAGGTTGCAACGCCTCTATCAATCACAAAAAATCAGAAAATGAATGTCATGGTATAAGAAGATAAGAAAAGATGATTGCAATGGTCTTATGCACCATCTAGTCGATACCGAGGAGTGGAAAATATTTGATTCGATCCATCTAGATTTAGCAAGTGAGATGCGTAATGTTAGACTTTAGATTGCAAGTGATGGTTTCAATCCTTTCGGTAACATGAATAATAGTTACTCTATATGACCAGTCGTCGTATTCACATACAATTTGCCATCGTGGATGTGCATGAAATCTATATTTACAATGATGCCATTATTAATACCCGGAATTAAAGGTCCTGGAATATTCAATTGATGTATATCTACAACCATTAATTGAAGAGTTGAAGGTTCTGTGAATCAATGGTGTTGAAACATATGATGCAAATAAAAATGAAACTTTTTGTATGCGAGCAGCAATTTTATGGACCATTAATGATTTTCCCGCATATGTAAATTTATTTGGGTGGTGTACAAAAGGATATACTGCATGTTCTATTTGCACGGATCGAACACATAGTTTACGTCTGAGTAGTAGTTTAAAACAATGTTACATGGGTCACCATCGTTTTCTTCCAAAAACACATAAATGGAGGGATCGCCGGTTCAATAAGAAGTTTGAGGGCAATTCAGCGGGGGAATGTTTGGACATTGGAAGCATTCGTTACAGTGAAGCAGAAATATGGAATCAGCGGCAATGTTTGGAGGAAATTCTACTTGGGCATCCTTTTAAACAATTTAGAACAGGTGGTTGGAGAAAAAAGAGCATATTCTTTATAGAGTTACCATATTGAAAAGATCTAATAATTAGACACAATTTAGATATCATGCATATTGAAAAGAGTGACATGGAAAACATTCTATGCATTTTAAATTTATCAGGCACATCTAAGGATACACTTAGAAGTAGACAAGATCTTCAACAATTACGTATCAGAAGTGACTTGCATCCAATTGAGGTCGAAGAAAATACATTTGAAGTACCAAATGCAAGTTATACATTACCACTTGAAAAACGAGGAATTATTTTAAGGTTTTTGAAAGTGATTCGGGTTCCTGAAGCTTATGCAACAAAATTAACAAAATGTGTTAATATAGCCGAGAGAAAAATTTCCGTCCTAAAGAGTCATGATAACCATGTATATATGCAAGTGTTTATGCCATTAGCTATACGTGGAAGTCTTCCTGATAACATATTAGAACCATTGATGGAGCCCGATTTTTATTTCAAAGATATTTGTTCTAAAGTTCTTGATCCTACTATTTTAGTAAGGTGGGAGACTGATATTGTAAAGATGTTATGCTAGTTGGAGCAGATTTTCCACCATTATTCTTTCATTTGATGGTACACTTAACAGTCCACTTGTCCAACGTGGCTTGAATTGCAGGATCGGTACAATACAGATGGATGTATCCAGTAGAGAGATTTCTTAAGAAGTTAAAAGACCATGTATTTAATATGGCACATCCAGAAGTAACTGTATTATAGGGTTATCTCTTTGAAGAATGTGTTAATTTTTCATCATTATATATTGATGATGAAAATGATATCTTCAACTCTATAGAAGAAAGTAAAGATGACATAGATGATGATGGTATTTTATCTATTCTTTCAGATGATGAAAAGCCAGCAAGTGGACAACTCGAAAGTTTTTAGATGTTTATGAGATGAATTTGGCTCATTATTATATATTAATGCAGATTAAACAACTTGATATATTTTTTGAAGAGTACAATGATTTGTGTCAAAATCTTGAACGGTGAAATTCTATCTTTGCACATAATTTCTTACAATGGTATAGGTCTAAACCTAACCAGCTCAAAGATTGTCAAGATTGTAGATGGTCTCCTGAGTTGCGGATTTTAGCTGAAAGACCATTTTCATTTGTCCACACATATACTACTTATATAGTTAATGGATTTAGGTTTCGAATCAAATCTATTTACTTACATAGAAGAATACAGATGTGTGGTTTAATTGTGAAATCTCATCTTCAATCAGGCTTGGATGGCTACTATGGTGAGGTAATTGAAATCATTGACATCAGTTTCACACACGATAAGTGTGTTGTCCTTTTCAAATGTATCTGGTTCGATGTATTCAATAAAGATAGAGGTTTTGTGAAAAATAAAGATGGTTATATTAGTTTAAATCGAAGTCATATATTGGGGACAGAGGAACCATTTGCACTTGCAAGTCAGGTTGAACAAGTTTTTTTGTTGACGATATTGAAAGACATGGATGGATAATTCCGATTAGAACAATACCACGAGCCTATTACAATATGCATAAAAAAGATATAAATGATTTTGATGAGGAAAGTGAAGCATACAAAGAAGAAAATTTAAGCTAGTAGAGGTAATAATATATGCAATTATTGTTTATGTGTATAATTATTATTGATTTGCTTGATACAAATATATGAGACATGCTTTGCAGACTCTTTTCAATGTAATGTCAGGATTGTTGTAATGCAGATGCCTCGGCATCGACGGGCAATTGATCATAGAGTACATGATCACAGCACACAAGATGAGCAACATTCACCCTCTCCACCTACAAGAAAATCATTGGTAAATCTTAATATTTATTTATTCAATTTAATATGACTCTCGCATAAATTATTATCCTCCATGTTGTAACAACGGTGGCCTCCCATTGACGGACGATCGATGATATTGTACATGATCGCAACACAGAAGATGTACATCATTCTCCCTCTCCTCCTTCAAGGTCGTCATTTACATCGGTAAAGTTGTGCTATTAAACGCTGTATGAACATGAGAATTATATTTTTTTTGTAAAGGATGTCATTTTTAAAATATGATTAATTTAAATTGTTTAACACCAGGTGGCCTCTGGTAGACTAGCAATCGATCATGGAGTTCATCACTGCAGCACAACATATGAGCATCGTTCTCCTTCTCCTCCTACGAGGCCATCGTCTGCATCGGTAAAGTTGTGTTATTAAAGGCTGTATTAACATAAAAATCGTATTTGTCAATAACTGCCATCATTTTTATAATATGAATAATTTCTATTGTTCATCATCAGGTGGCCTCTTGTCGACGGGCAATCGATCATATAGTACATGATCACAACACACAAGATGAGCATCATTCGCCATCTCCTCCCATGTGACCATCATCTACATCAGCTACTCCATCTGAGGAGGATGTAGGGACTCTAAGTACACATGAGTCCAAAAGACCAAAGTACGTGGTGCAGCTCAAGGAGTTGCTCTCAACCGTCTTAGGCCAGGAGAGACTTTTTTGTAGATCTTGTGGACGGTTATGCTGTTGGAATTAATAGTGAACTTTTTCAAAGGAAGTTAGGAATACATACTCGTAGTATTATCCCAATTACGATCTGGGATTTTCGAAGAGATGCACGATCTACTTATGAAGAGATTGAGGGTAATGTTAATATAAACCTTAGGAACATTGTTCATATTTTTTATATGAAAAATTTAATGAGAATATATTACAGGAATCATTTTCATGGAAAATCAACGATGAGTTGGATAAGATGATTCTTTCACTTGCTTCAGAGTTGCATCGAAGTTGGCGATTTCGAATTAAGAGATATGTAAGAAAATCAATTTATTTAATCATTATAGGTTTATCATTGAATGAATTCATATATAGAACTATTAATCTAGACTTGTTATCTATATTTGCAACATTTTGATGAGAACATCCCGATAGGTCAACTACTTGCGGATGTACCAGAAGGTATAACTGAAGAAGATTGGAGAACTTTAGTTGACTGTTGGACATCCAAGGAATATAAGGTATAAATTCAAACATTTAGTGGTTATTTTAGTAGTGTTCATGAATATATGACCTTAAAACTATTTGAGCAGATGGATCCTTAAGTTACATTTATGTCTGTGATAAGGAGTTTCCATCCATATAATCTATGCATTATATTTGGCCATGTTTCCAATCGATGATATTGCTAGACATTGTTAACATTCCATTGAACTTTGATCTACTTAGAAACTATTTGAACCTCTTTTAATCGTGATTGAATAATGAATTTTTTTCATGTGCAATTATTTATCTTTTAATCTCTCATGAATTATGAAATTTTTATGATCATCATTCTAAATTTAAGAGAATTGATTGTTTTTACCATTGATGTTGATTAGAAGCTCCTCTTTGTTCATAAATGGTATTTGTTTTAAATCTTTGTTCATCTATGAAAATAAGTCCAACTGTCCTCTTTAGTTTAGATTTCTTTTCAAAAATAATAGTTGCTAATTATGGAAATTATATTGTTATAAGCAATGCAATGTAGAAATGTATGTAATCGATCAATGTTAACACATGCATCTCATCGCATTGGTAGAAAAAAGACCAAGCAGTTAGAGCACGAGTTGGTATGTAATTACTGCTTTTTTAATTTATGTGATATTTATGCATTACCTCGTATATTTATTTTTCTAATTAAGTTTAGGTGAAAAAGGGCATTGATGCTTATCGTTGTAATCTTTTTATATACTCAAAAAGTAGAGAAGGAAAAGACGGCTCAAGAATGTGGCATGATAAAAAACTACAAAAGAAACATGTAAGTTAATTTAATTCTATTTCAAATTCATTTTAATATATGTTTTAATTCAAATTCTTTTTATTTCATTGCCTCAGGAGCACATGATGGCACTTCAGCACATTAATGATGGATCTCCTATCTCTCCAGACGCAACATATCTACAAGCTACAGGGCCTGGACATCCAGGACGCGTGAGAGGAGTAGGCGGAGGGGTTCATCCATCCATGTACTATGGAGGTAGAGGCCAACCTGATCATACCTTAAATGATCGAGTCACAAGATTGGAGGTCCTGCTAGGAGAGATAGCAAAATCAGTTGTTGTCATTGCCAAAGCACAAGAGGCGTCATCATTGAAGGGCAGCTATTCATCACAAAGAGAGTGTTCATCGTCTGGAATGAGCAAAGGCATGGGTGCAAGAAGAGACGATGATGAAAATTTAGATGATGATGCAGATTTTAGTGATTTAGCTTTTGATGAGTAGCATTTAATTTTAGACCGGTTTTTATGTTGCATTGAATATTGTTAAATTTCAAAGGTCATGTACTTTCTAATGTTTTATTAGCTAATTGAAGCTTAATTATCTACTATTTTGTTAAAAATCTTATGTTGACATGAGGATTATGCACTTTTTCAACTTTTGTGTTTATTCTTATCATAAGTTTGTTTGTTAGCTTGTATGTGGATTTATCATATGTATGCATGTTCACAATGTTATTGTGACAATACAAGAAATGAACATCGAACACTATATGCATATCATATGAGACTTTGTTAAATGAATAACTGACACATGCATTGATTTTTTTGAAGTCTGCTTTTTTGCCATGGTACAACTTCCAAGGTAAAATCTCTGTCGTCACAACTATTAAACCGTTCTCAAAGCCTATGTACTTTGGCAAGATGGTTTTTGTCACATTTTAGTTACCGTGGCTTAAATAGATTTGTCGTGCTATTTAACCGTGGCTTGAAAGTTTTGTCATCGGTAAATAACCATGGCCAAAACAATATAGCCACAATAAGTCCACCGTGGCTAAAGAGTAAACTCTTTGGCCACAGTAAACTATAAGATACGGTGGTATAAGCTACGGTAATATTACCGTGGCCGATGCTATTAGGAAACGGTAATATGACTTTAAGCCATGATATTCAAATGTGGCGTGTTCTTTATTTTTTAGTAGTGATGGTTCAAGAAGGCATTATGTTGGGGCATGTCATCTCCAAGTGAGGAATGCAGGTGGAGCCTGCCAAGGTAGATGATCAAGAAACTTCAACCACTAACAAACATCAAACAAGTGCAGTCATTCCTCTAGCATGTCCGTTTTTATTGCAGATTCATAAAGGAATTTTCAAAGTTTGCCCGACCGCTAATGGAGCTCTTAGGAAAAAACACGAATTTCATTGTAGATCACAAGTGTATTGAGAACTTCAAGCTCCTAAAGAGGAAGATCATAGATGCTCCTATCCTATAGGCGCTAGATTGGTTTCTACCCTTTTATATCATGACAGATGCTTCTGGCTTTAAAGTTGGGTCCGTATTGGGACAGAGGATAGAAGGGATTCGATATGTCGTCATCCACTACACGAGCAAAGTACTCGATCAGGCTCAAAGGAATTATACCTTCATATAGAAGAAAATGCTTACCATATTGTTCCTTGGATTAATTCATGGAACATCTTTTAGGGACGTTTGGTAACCAGGTTACCCCCGAGTTACCCAGGGGTAACCCGGTTTACCCCCCTCTTTTCTTGGAAATGATTCTATCACAAGTCATAGTGACATCACATCACATTCTTTATTCCAACCCTCTCCAACCTTCATAACCATCGCAAACAACTACTATTCCAATCAGGTTACTCCAACCCACCCCAACCCAGCAACCAAACGAACCCTTAGGGTCCAAGATCTCTGTGTTCACAGACCACACAACCATCAAGTGCCTCATGGAAAAGAAGGACGTGAAGATGCGCCTTCTTAGGTGGATTATATTACTCTGTGAGTTTGATTTGCAGATCAAGGATAAGTCTGAAGTGAAAAAAGTGGTGGTTGATCACCTATCCTGCATAGAGTCAAAGAGTTCTCCTAAGACTGACCACATCAAGGACTCCTTCCATGATGAGTCGATCTGTTCTGTCGACTCTCTCCCATGGTATGCCAACATTGTGAACTTTTTAGTGTCTAGGATAGTTCCCCATGATTCGCCTAAGAGCAACATTGATCGAACCAAGATGGAATCCAAGAAATACAACTGGGTGGATTCGTTCCTTTTCTTCGAAGGTCCAGATTGTGTCTAGCAGAGGTGTATTCCTCATAAGGAATACACGAGTGTCCTCACTGACTGCCATTCCTTGGATGAGGACATCATTCCGGGAAAAGGACCGCCTGGAAAGTGGTCCAGAGTGGTTTGTATTGGCCGGCCTTTTTCCGCGATGCATATGCATTGGTTAGGTCATGTCTAGTGTGTAAGAGAATGGGAGGGACCATCAGCCCCGAAGATGAAATACCCATGCAACATGTAATTATGGTTGATGTTTTTGATGCATGGGGCTTAGATATCATGGCCCATTCCCTAACAGCCACGACTTCAGGCACATTCTACTGGCGGTAGATTATCGCTCTTGGTGGGTGGAAGCTATCCCTTCCTAAGCTGCAGACAGCAAAATTGTCTACAAGTTCATTAAAGATCACATAATTTCACGATTCGGGTTCCCCAAAGTAATCATCTCTGACAGGGGTAGTGTTGAAGTACTAGAATTCGAGTTTTTAGGAATGAATTATTCACAAATGAAATTGTGGTCGTCGCAACACAAAGAAGCGTTAAACAGAAAATTATTCAATTCTCAAGCAAAAAAAAATAGAGAAAATGCAGTGAGAGAACCTTGCTAATAAATTTACATGTATAGCTAATACGATCGAACTCAGGGAGGCTACAAAAAATCTTGAGTGTTATTCGATTAATTGAAAAATCAATGAAAATAATCAAGGAATCTCTTTGCACAATATGCTTGGTTTTTGTATTTTTGAATTTGTTATTTTTTATGGAATTTTAATTCTTATTAATTTGTATTTACTTTTTTTTTTAATTTATTAAATTTTGTAATATGTTTTTTTATTTTTATTAAAAAATGGAAGACTTAAAGAAAAATAAGGCACACACACTCAACCTAACTTTTTGTATTTTTCAAATGTATCGGAAACAGTCAGAAAATTAAACTAAAATCATTTTTGAATTTTGATATGTTTTTAATGTTTTTGTGACTTTTCCATATTTTTCCAAAATTTTTATAACCGTTAAATAAATAAAAAACAAGGACATTGATGAATAGAAAATAAAATTAAAGTATTTGCTTTTTAAAATATCAAATAAAGTAAAAAACAAGTGAAATATATACAAAATGAAAAATGAATTTTTATATTTTCCAAAGAAGGGTTTAATGATTTTTTAGATTTTAAAATGATTTTTTATGAATTTTTTACGCTTTTGATTATTTTGAGATTTTTATGGTTTTCATGAGGAATATAAATGCCACAATTTTTCAGAAATTAAAATAAATCAACACAAGAAAATGGTAATTTTTGAGATTTTTTGGAAAAATTACATTTCTTATTAATTTTTTGATGCAAATAAGGAAATTTTGGACTATTTTTTAGTTTTTATAAATAATAAAAATGATGAAATTGCAAAATGCAATTTATGGTTTAATGATGTAAGTAACAAAATGCTAGATAATTTTTTATGGAGTTTTTAAATAAGTTTTGAAATTTTTTTATTAAATATTAAGCATGGAAAATAAATACATACTCAACGGGGCACACATGCAATTATTGAAACTTTGTGGAATAAATGATAACAAATAAAGAATATGTAGGGCAAATATTGCAACTTACCTAAGAAAGCATGCGCTAATGCACGTGCGCCTTGCTGAAATGGACCTATACGTAATTAACTTAATTCCGTGGACCAAATAATAACACAAAAATGTGATATTTTTATTACAATTTTCATAAAACTCATGTGCCAAGCATGCGCTGCAATTAAGACGGGACATAAATGCAATTAAACTAAATACGAAGGATAACAATGCTAATGTACAATTTATTACAAGACAACACATGTCCAAACAAGGACTTATTTAAAAATGAAATAAGATTGAAGGTTGCATGCAAATATACCCTTTATTTACGTGTCAATATGAACAACCGTGATGCGCTACAACTTGGATCTAACGGTCGTGATTGAAGCATGCTTGAATGGCATCGATCAGTTCTGGACATTTCAATCAACAGCGAAGCTTTGTGGCAAGATCAATGGATATGATCTAAACTGGAGCTCTGTTCTTGATCATGCGAGTGAGAGGGCTTCTAGAAGAACTAGGAAGAGAGTATTCCTCGATGAACTTGATCAACCTAGATCTCCCTCATCTTGGCTATGTTCCACATCGACTCAGTCTCAGATGAAATCTCCTTCGATTCTGCATCTAGTGTGCACCTTGATTCTTCATGAAATTACCAAATTGTCGATTTTGCTACTCCAGAAACATCCCATCCTCAATTTGTTGTTGTTGTTGTGTTCTCTGACCCTGCAAATGAAAGCTGATGCTCCAAGGAAGATCGAGACAAAGGATTAGTTCATAAACATGGAAGAAGGTGAATGGATGGGGGTCTCCGGTGAAGTGTGGTCAGAGAGGACACCAGGCTTCAGACATGGGAGGTTCTGAATGTGGACATGCAATGGAAGAGATGGAGAAAGATATGGTGGACATGTTTGCATAATTGGAGTTGATTGGAGATGAAAGGAACCACTTCGATCTAGCGATCAGAGGTTGAAGATGATCGGACGATTTAAGCTAAAACAAGAATTAAAGTGCAGAATTAAAATTGGAATGAAATCTAAGCTACTAATGATACCTATCGGTGGAAAGGAAGTGGAGATCATCCTCGATCCGTTGTGGGAGGCGAAGAGTAGAAACACACTGGAGCACTCCAACCGCATGGCTAGATCACGATCCTGAAGCATCCTCACGCACTCCAAGATGTGGAGTTGGAAGCTCTATCACCACCTCGACTCCAGAGATCAACCTCAGACACAGAGAAACCAGAAGAAA
Source organism: Ottelia alismoides (assembly GCA_037367405.1). Classification (NCBI taxonomy): domain Eukaryota; kingdom Viridiplantae; phylum Streptophyta; class Magnoliopsida; order Alismatales; family Hydrocharitaceae; genus Ottelia; species Ottelia alismoides. The sequence goes on along the minus strand of JAZKJV010010119.1, from coordinate 443,612 downwards.
GGAACAACCTCGTTGTGGAGGAAGAGGGTGGCTATTTATAGTTGAATTTGTATGAGTTTTGAAATTCAAAATGGGCGAGATCGGAGGCATGATTGATGGATCTGGAGTGATGGCGAGTGAGAGGAGTGGATTGGCTATAAGTTTGGAGAAGGAGTCCGGTGCAGCCAACGAGTGACGCACAAGAGAAATATGGGAGGAGTGTTGGAACGTGAGGTGAGAAAAAATTAGGCGGAGACCGGCCAGTTAACCGGGTCAACGGACTCAAGATGACCAATTAGAGGACGCACACGAAGCGGACAAAATAGACTAAATGAAAAAAAATCAATAAAATTATTAATCAAATCATTTAAAAATCGAAAATGAATTTTAAAAATTAAATAATGTAAATAAAAAATACTAATAATAAATTAAACTTAATTTTAGTGAGTTTTAAATAATTAAATAATGTATATACATGATTTAAAATAAACAAAAAGTATAGGTAAAATTATAGGTACGTTTACCTATATATACAAAACTTTGATTTTTAATTAATTATTTATACAAATATATGCATAATTTACTATTTTATTCATTTACAATATTTTACAAGGGTTTTATAAATTTTTATTTTTTTGGAATTAATTTATTAGATTGAATATATATATATATAGTATATACATAGTGATACATATACAATATATATATGATTTTATTTTTGTTGATTCTGGATTTTGTTGTTTTAATTTTTTTATGCGAGTCAAATATAATATTCACAATTAACTAAAAATACAATATTCACAAATACGGACAAGAAAATAATTAATTAAATAATATACAAAGTATATATATATGTATAATATACAATAGTACCCCAAATGGCCATATTTCACACCTTAACTCTGATTTTTATGAAATCACCTCCATTTTAAATATTATATAATTTGGAGTACAATAATAGTGAGTTTCATGAATTAAGAGTTCTGGTGAAGAAGATATTAATCTTGCAAGTTTGAAATTAGTGGCTTTTTTAGTGTTGTTATTTACACTATATATAAATATTTGTATTACAATTAGTTTAAATATTTACAAAAGAATTTTATTCACAAATTTCAAGAAGAAATATTGTTATTTACAGAGATTTTGGTGATAACTAAATTTAAGAAAGAGTGTGTATTATATACAAGCATGTAGATATAATGAATATATACTAGTGGCAAATGATTTTTTTTTGTATTTTTTGGTAATTAAGCTTTACATACCCTACTTTATTCCTTGTCGATCAGGTCAAGTCTTGACCTTCTCTCGGGGTCTAATTCAACATGTATCCATTGCATGTATACAACCTTTTGTTTTTGTTATTTTACCTTTATTTCTTTTTTATTTATTTTAGGTTAAAATAGTGATAAATATACAATTTTTACACAAGAATTATGGTTAGTAAAAGAATGAATTTAATGATATTTATATGTGTTTTATAAGGGATTTTAAGCTAAAATAAATGAATAAAGATGATGAAATGCATATTCATCAGGTATCCGCTTTATTAATAGAGAAATGAAGAAGTTAACAAAGGACTACGACATCGAGCATCGCATTGCTAGTCCATACCACCAACAATCGAATGGCATGGCATAGGTTTAGAATAGGAAGGTAAAGAGTATATTGTAGAAACTAGTACACCCTGATAGGAAGAACTGGTCCCCGCTCTTGGGCCAAGTTCTATGTGCATACTGGACTGCTTACAAGATCCCTCTTGGAACATCCCCATTCCGAATGGTATATGGGAAGCTGTTGCATCTACTCGTTGAGTTGATTCACAAATCTGAATAACAATTAAAGAAAATGAACTAGAACATGCCTCAAGGACAATAGAGTAGAAAGATGGACCTAAATGAGCTTCTAGAAATCAGAAACAAGGCATATGATAGCAACGTGATATGTAAGGAAAGAGTTAAGCATTGACACGATCAACATATCAATTAATGCCAAGTTGAAGATATTCTAGGGAAAATTGAAGTCCAAGTGGATGGGACCCTTCATTGTCAGAGAACTGCACATTAATAACAATGTAGAGATTTCAAAGCTTACAGGAGGTACATGATTGTTCCTCATGAACAAGAAACTACTAAAGCATTTCGTAGGATCAAATGAGCAATTATCCCTTGTTGAAGAGATCTCATTCATACGTATCCCATAATCCATGATACACTCTTAGGGAACACATGAATACTCACTACTCCCAACATTTCCAAGCATCTCCTTCTCCATCTCTTACTTCTATGTACATTCTCCAATCCCATCAGTTCTCACACTTACTTAATTTCCTATACTTAGGCTTACTAGAGCCTAAGTATGAGCGTCCTGATGCCCATCATGTATATTCATACATTCATTATCTTCTCCTCTTGATCTTGATCGTCCCATTTTTTTCTCTTCTTCTACACTTAGGCTAACCATAGCCTATGTACACGAGGAGGACATAGCACACATTAAGTATAGGGGTGTATACTTTACTCATAACTATACTTTCACGTACTTTAGGTGTATAATATTCAATAAACACGTGATGGGTAAATTTTAGTAAAAAAGAAAGGGAAAAATTGTGTATTGGTAAAATATGTATAATCCTATAAGTTTGTTTAAATAATACTTTTGTAAAATAGGAGGTATAACAAAGTGATCAATCAAAAAAACAAAAAATAAAAATGGCTTCTCATTCAAATTTTCATAAAAATACAATCAAATCATTCAAAATTTGTACAATCCATTCATATGAATTTCCTTTCATCTGCGTTTCATTAGCATATCTTTCATATGAAAAGTGGGAAGTTAGCAGATCCAAAACCAAGTTATGAGTAAAAACTAAGGAAGGACTTGACCTAACCCTAATCTACTTAAATTTCAGAGGAAGTTCATGGAGAAGTAGGATTTTAGAAACTTTAGGTCATAGAATTAATTCAACAAGTTCACGAGATAGTGTCTAGACTTTGACTCTAGTGTCTTACCAAGTGATGAATGCTCATTTCATCAAATTTATTCTTTCATTTCGGCCTTAAATACCTAGCTAAATGCATGTATATACCATTAATTTGTAAAAATAAACACTTAATAAATCATACAAAATACTATACAAAATACTGTATAAATATCGTATTTAATTCCAAAATAAAAGAATAAAGGAAAGAAGGAAAAATAATGAAGTGTCAAAGACACTGAGTGATCCTAGACCCTAAGACCCAGTCATCATGATGGCTTGCTTGACAAGGAATAAAGGAGGGGGAGATAGTGCAGAGAAACTGTACAGAAAATACACAGAAAACCATAATTATTTTTGCCAAATTATTGCATTTTGGTATATATTTTATTTTATTATTCTTATATGTCGAATAATGAAAACCTCAACATGAATATTGTACATAAAAACACAAGAGAAAATACAAAATTGATTTCACTAAAAAATAATGCATAGTGTGCTCGGGAAACACAAAATAAAAGGCCGCAAAGAAAAATTTACAGACCCATATCTTCTACATACAGATTCAAAACAGACCAAACTCATTTATTTGATCAAAAAATTTAATAACACATTTAAGGGAGGTGTTTCATTCATTTTGGAGTTAAGATGCCAAAGTTAGGTTTTGGGCCCCCATTGTGCTGTATACATGTATAAAATATCCAATATATTTATTCTTTATTTTTTACTTTCTTTTATTTTAGCAAATTTGTAAATGTTACTTAAAACATATGTACATAATTAGAATACAATAAAATAAAAAAACAAAATAAATAATATATTTCTATACATAGATGAGTTCCATATATATACCTATACAATATACATACATAATTAATTATGAATGTAAATAAACTTAGAAAAATAAAGTGAAAATAGCCAAAAATGTAATTAAATAAATTTAAAATATATAAAATACTTATATATAATAAGATAATGTAAAATACTAATTAAAAATAAAATATACATAATATAGGTATATTTACCTATATTTATACATGTAAATATTAATCTATAATAAATACCGTTGTAAAAATAAATAAAAAATAGGCATAAAATACAACATAAAATTATAAACATTTTTATGCTTTAACAAAAAATAAATTAATGCATTTATTAATTCCTATTCATTTTACAAGGAATTTTTTGTATGGACTTATCTAGTTGGTCCATGTGGACCAAACAGATCGAAGCGAAGGCTCGAGGATCCTGGATCCCTTCGTTATTCATGCACTCCACTCCTTCCTACTCATGTCCCACGCTTCTGATCATCTTCCCCTTCACTCCATCTCCGCCAATATTGTGACCATCTCGCCTACCCATTCCTACTATAAAATCATTATCTTTGCAATTTTTTGAGGCTTTATCGCTCCTGGAAGGGATGTTACCGTTGGACATACGAGCCCATGACGAGCCATTACGCAATAAATATTATTGCAAATATCATTCCTTGAACTGAAATAAAATATAACTAATTTCATTATAGGTCCCTTAGTACCATTAGGGTTATGTACCATGGCCATCTTGATGATCGTACAAATGTTGATTCAATTATTGAATCATAGACGCTGGTTCTTGGATGAAGATCAAAACAGTTAGATTGAGTACTCATCAAGCACTATCAAATGATTGTTAAGAGATGATCTCCAGCTTGAGAAGGAGATCGCAATCCTTTCTCTAATGAGTTGATATCTAACTGACCTCTTGATGCGCGTCCTCTACATATGAATATAGATTCAGAGGTGTTAGGTAAGTTAGGTCAAAGAGTTGACTTAATAAGATCAAGATAATCCATGATATAGGCACACACCCTCTGACTACAGACAGATGTGCTACTATATGTCTGAGTATGTACGTTTGGCAGACCAATAGGTTGATGACCTAATCAAGGTGACCTATACACTAGCGCGCTGGTGTGCATATACGAGCATATGAGTAATGTGATCTCTCAAAGGGCTCTTATATGTTCATTACTGAACCGGAAGACATGAGCTCACTCGTGAGATATTGGGAAGAATCATATTCCGTGCATGGTCGGCTCGCTTTGGAAGCTTGACTGAATTTGTAGGTTTGATATATGCTTTTAGAAAAGTATATGATCAACAACTGGGTATGATACATGCTTTTGGAAAGTATATGATCGATACAGACTCCCAATGATCGAATGAGAAACTTAATGATAAAACTCTGAAGTAGACAGTGAAAAATTGATCTAATACTTCGGGTTTATCCTACGCTTCTATTCCTTGGGAGTGATGAAACGGATCTGGATTTTAGTGAATCCTCTCAGTGGAGAAGTGATCTGATCTTGGTCCAAATGTTAGACATTGATCTGAATGTGGTTTAGATGCACTGAGAAGATTAGATCGATGTCTTTGATTTAATGAAACCTTTATGGGAGACCCACAAGATCATGATTTGATATGTGATCTCAATATCCAAGTGACTATACATGGAACAAGACAATAGCCATGTCCTTATCTCCAAGTATCCGTGTAGAAATCTCATTATCCTTGAAAGTGTTCGGGATATTTTCATAGTGATATATGTATCCGATCATTGATAAAATGGATAATTAAATGTGATTTAATTATCATGAATAATATGAATTTAATTCATATTATAAGGAGAGTTATCTAAGATGATTAAATGTGATTTAGTTATAAAAGATGTGAATAATGTGAATGTGATTCATATTATTTAGGCACATGAGAATAGAGATCCAGGATGATTAAATGTGATTTAATTATCATGGATATGAATAATGTGGATAGCACTATGCCGATTATTCATATATATTATAAATGTGATTTATAATATATAAGAGAGAGCTATTTGTAATTTACATTTGTTAATTAATTGTTGATGTGAATTGGATTCACATTGGACAATTAGTTGAAAATGTATTTTACATTTTATTTTGGGTTGTGAATGTGATTCACAAATTTCCAATGACAAGATTGCAATATTCACAAAATAATTATGAATTTTTTTGTATAATAATATACAACAAGTGTTTTTGTAAATCTTGGATATTTCAATGGAATAATGTAATCTCATGAGATCTCATGAGTTACGTGAGATTGCCATCAACTCCCATATTATGGAAGGAGGCAATCTTCATTCCATAGTCTCCATGCTTGATTAATTACATTTGGGATTAATTAGTATTAATTTTTAAATATATATTTAATCTAAATTAAATTAATTATTGTTGTCTTTTTACAACAAAATCTTGGCCATTAAAAGAAACACAAATCAAGGTGAGCCATTGGATTTGTGTTGCCCATGGATTGATATCCATGGATCCCAAAATATTATTAATAGAAGGACACCCCTTGCTATTCAAGTGCTAATGAGAACATAAGTCTCTCTCTCTCTCTCTACATGTCATCTCTCCCTCTCTCTCTCTTGTGGTCGTCCACCATAATGCCCTAGAGAGAGTCGCCATCACCGCAGCAACACCGTTATGATGCCGGATCATTTGTTCGTGGATCTTCGTCTCTTTCGGTGTGCCTCGCTCGTGAAGAAGACATCGGTTCTCATGAGATGAGATAAGGAGGTTCGTTGCTTGGATCATCAACATGGATTGCAAGGAGCACGTGTTTCATCAACACGCTCGCAAGCGTCTCCTCCGTCAGATCTGACTTGAGACAAGAGGTCTCATTATTTAGAGACTCGATCGCAACCACGCTTCAAGAGGTAACCCTAATACTTGTTTGTGGTTTAGATGAAATGATCCGAGAAGTGTTCTTGGATCATGTGGTTTCATCGCATGAAAATTTTTAAATTCCGCTGCCTCGAGCAACTAGTGTGACTAGTCGCTCCCGATCGCATTCGATGTGATCCTCACGCTTCTGTGATGCGCTTAAGGATCCTGTCATATCCTTCACTTAGATAATGAGATCAGCCCTGATGCTCGAGATTGGTGAGAGGAGTCCAGAGCTGTGGTTTTGTAGTGAGGACGAGCCTCTTCGAAGGACATCTAAGTCCATCGCTGGTGACCAGTCGATGAATCAACCTCTTTGTCCCCCAGGTCAAGTTGAGGCCCATTGTAGTCAATTTAGGTAAACCTTAGGTGTAGATTTTTCATTCCCATCTTGAATTTTCATTTTTATTGTCTAATTTCTGTGTAATCACATATCCCCAAATTAACCTGGAGCTTGAGCTCCAGGCAAAATCATCTTGTTTCCGACCATTTCCCGACATGATTCCACATTCATCTCGCTCTCTGTCATTCTCCTCATCTTTTCCCCATCTAAGCAACCAAGATCCATCGTCGATATGGCAGATCGAAGCTCCACCCTCTACCGTCGTCGGAGCCTTGTCACATCTCCACCCCTCGCATCCAATAGCTTCATTTCTTAGTTGAGTCAACCCGACTCGAGCCATAAACCATTTTAGTGTAGGGCAGGAGTTCTGAAACCCCATGGAGATGTGAATCAAAGCCATGTCTTCGCTCCTGGTGGCTTGGACTTGAACTCCCCCCAAGATCCTCCTCGATAAGATCTGGATGCCTTTCGAGCCCACTTACACGTGTGGAGCTGTCCTAGCAACCCGTAGCCACTATTGGAGCAAGGAGAAGACGCCAGATGGAGGAGCACGAGCCGATCCAAGAAAGCCAAGGGCTTGTTCTAGAGAAATTCATCTAATGGACTCCAAAACTGTAGGATCAAGAACACAGCCTAGATCTAATATAAACTGTCCATTCAAGATGAACCAATGCGGCACCACAACCACATGATCTTCCATGTGGCAGCCATGTGACCATGCAATCAAAGGGTCGTAAGTAGGGAAAACTGCATAAACACCCCTCCGTATTTTTGTATTTAAGTAAGAGTCCTATAAAATTTTAATTACATGTTAACTTTTGTGGAAAATTTTCAAAGGAACCACTATGCTTATTAAGTATTGCATATCGGTCGACTACTTGGTCACCTCACGTGGGTCCCACATGGGTGTACAACTTTCATGTGCGCATCTGGTTCTTGTAATTTCTATTTAATATTAAAAATCAAATTCTAGTTCAAAACTCGTGGGCATTTTTTATTGAACAAAGCGTATTTATTTAATATTGCAAATATACCCTTACCACAACATGTATAATTTTAATTTTGCTTATTCATTTTCTATTAATAGTTGACTTGCTCGAAAAGTTTATGAAAAAATAGGGATGAATGCATGATTGTATGTTTATTAACGCTATGTATTCCATTTAGCATATAATTTAAATTTTCCATTTATTATAATTTCAAGAGGAGACTTTTTATTCCTTGCTTAACTTAAAAAATACAAAAAGTATAAAACCCCTTGTAAATTCCCAAAAATATATATGATAAATTACTTTATTTTATCACTACACACCAAAAATTATAAAGAAATCAAAAGAAAACAAAAAATAGAAAATCGTCTATAAAACTAAAAATATTATGAAATATTCTAAAAAATTCTTAAAAAATAGTCCTCTATTTTATATTTTTAGATATGCATTATACTATATATTAAAATTAGTATTGAAAAAAATTTGGAACTATTTTATATTTTTAAATCTAAAAACATTTCAACGTATTTATTTATCCCCTAATTTGGGATATTTTACATTTTAAAAATAGATAAAAAGAGAAAAAATCATCCAAAAATTCAAAAAATAGGACAATATTTAAAAAATACAAAAAAATATTTTATTTTATAATTTTTGACTATATAGCTATATTTATAAAAAGAAAATATAAATTAAAAAAATACAAATTAAAAAATATAAATAAAAAATCAAATAATAAAACCCATAAAAACACTAAGTGCATAACCACTATATATACAAATATACATTATTTAGTAATAAATAATACTGCTACAACCGATTGTTCCCATTGTTCGTCACCATACTCTTATTTGCACATTATAGACATTTATTTGTAGGGTTTATAATAAATTTTGACCCACTTTGCTTTACATTGTTTGATTATTTTCTACTATGGGTTAATTGTCAAATTTATCATCGGGCTTCATGTCGGTCGCCTCAATGACTATGGTCCCGCCTTGATAGACAACACAAACACCTTGGCGCCATTGCCAGGGAGCAATGCGTAGTGTAGCATTTTCATAAATATTCTATACATTATTTCTGCTTATTTATTTTTGATAATTATTTATCTGCCTTTGACCATTTTCTTTGTTAACTTTCTTGTGAGGGACCACATGGTGGCGATGAATTCCTAGGAGTTTGATGCACCTGAGCTGCAAGAAGATTGACCTATACTCTTGTTGGGACAATTGGAGATAGCGAGAGAGATAACCAGAGAAAGAAGATGAAGAACAATGGTTTTTTAGTTTAGCATTTTCTTTTCTTTTATAAGAGAGCATTTTATTTTTATTTATGTATATTAATTTGTAATAATTCTTGACACTTGGATACTACTACACACGTTTCATTGCCCAGTTGTATGTTAACTTGGGGGCCTCGTCGGATTTTTCAAGTTTTTATCACCTTCATTTTATTTTGTTTCACGTATTTTGAGTTTTTCACATCCTTTTATTTGTTTTCTATGATTTAGCCCCTAGATCTAGGACTTGCTTGCTCGGTAATCAAAGGTCCACATCCCTTATACCTGCATGTACATATAGACTATTTCGCTTGAACTTAGATCAAAATTAATTGTTGATTACTCAGATTTAGAATCGAGCGTCGTGAGAGGCTCTATACAGGGACAGTAGGACCTGTTGTAGAGAGCACCAAAGAGTCTCCAAGACCAAACATTTGGGTTCCATTTTTTAGTAGTTGGCATATAATTCTTCATGTCTATAGAAATTCTTGTTTAGGATGATTTCACTCATTTGCATATCGTGCATGTAATGTAATTATTTAAATTTTTGTCTTGCATTACGCAGGAGAGATCTGGGAAGCACTGTAAGTCCTCTCACTTTCCATTCATCATTTTATACGAGGGTGAGATTTCCACCCTACTATCCACTTGCACAACTTTTCTGCTATCTCCCTCTATTTTATATCACTTAGGATAAATAATACAAAAAAATGATTAAGCTCTTTTATTTAAAAATACTCAAAAAAATGAAAATCCAAACACTAAACAAGGGGACTGCTAATGACACTTTGACCTTAATTAAAATTCTTAATGCACATCATTGTTTTGGGTTCATAAAGCCCTCATTGTTTTCAAGTACCATTCAGACAGAGTGAGGTGTGGCACAAAGGAATAGAGCCAAAATCCCAATCTGTGGTAGCCTTGATAATCACTTGGGATGATGAAGTATTGGCGCTTCTATCGTACGTAGGTGAGTAGGGACTCTTCAAAGATGTTGTTCCTGCCTTGTATGTAGCATCCGACTTCGTATGAAATATTGAGCTTAGGCCACACCCTCACAGGTGTGTCTGTCTCATCGTCTTAAGTCTGAGCAGCTGACTTGTGAGGGAAGTACTAGTTTTGCCTATTGTCTCCCAATCTTTATTTCTTTAGTCGAGTAGCCCCATAGGTATAAGATCAAGGACCTCTAAGTGCACAGATCACATGTTACAAAGGAACTGGAAAGTACGAGATCCTTTTATAGCAGTAGTCACTCTTCTATAGGGATAGCCCTCTAAGGACTTATGAGAAGATTTTTCCTACAAAACAAAAATAAAAATGAAAATATAAAAATAGACAAACCTTTAAGGCTTCATCTATTTTGAGTTGGTGAATCCAAAACTTGTTTGGTGTTTGTTTTGATTTAGATTAAGTTCGAAGATTAGTCCCGCACATTTGTTCCATTTTTTATTTTATCTGTTTCATTCTCTTACCCCGGCTAACTTTGAGACATTCTACTATTTTACACTCTTTTTATTTGTCGTTCATCATCGTATGCTTCATCCTTCATCAATATCCCTCTTGATCTTCGTGATGGCGACTCATGGATGATTTGGTCGAGACCCCATCGATACCCATATCTATTCCATGCAACTGATATCTCCAATAATTTGGGGTGATTCCCGAGAACCTAGTATGGACTTTGTGAACCGCTCTCCAGGCTTTCCTCCTTCAACAATTCGGGATCCCTGGATTCATGAAAAACTCACTTTGAGACGTTCACTCCTTACACTTCTCCATCCTCGATGAAGTTCTGTGTTGACCTTAACACATAACACTTCTCTACATCAGGGGATTCTATTCAGCCAGATTGGGGCATTATGCCATGTGCAGACCAAGAGCTTGATATGGATCCTCAGATTTTGTCATATTCAGATTTAGATATGTCTCCCACAAGAAAAGGGAAGGGAACTCAACACCCATCACAACCACAATAGGGCTAGTCAGACCAGAATGCAGTGAGTTCCCAACTACTCACATCTATTCAAGCCATTAAGCAGCCGCTCATAGACCATGCATTAGCCCAGGTTGCCTTCCAAGATATGCTAAATGATCTGAGGAGAAGAAGAGACAATCGAGGAGGAGGAGAAGAGTAAGAACAAGAAGATGGATCTCGTGAAGGTCCCACATATTAGCCTAGAGGCGAGAGGCACAAGCCAACTCTCGAGGAGACTTACAACCATAGAGCATGCCAGATGATCGAGTGGATTCAGATTCCACTGGTCCATGCACATTTCTAGTTGAAGCCTCAACTCTTAGCTCTTATTCTGACATTCCACAGGAATGCCAAAGAATAACCTTACATCCATTTGCCACAGTTTGCTCGCATCTACGGTACAACACACTACCCTAACATACCATTATGCATAGTCAAGATGACGACATTTCCATTCAACCTTCATGTTAAGGAACTCTATTGGATCAATAATCTGGGAAAGGTCGTCATGACCTGGGAGGAGCTCAAGTCGGCATTTCTCCACGAATTCTACGCTCTCGATCAACTCAATCAAATGCGAGCCAGAATTGCCATTTTTCCCAAGCCACCCATGAGTCTATTCATGAGGCTTGGCATCATTTTAGAGATTTGCAAGTGAAATGTCCCCACCATGATATTCCTCAGACCGGCCAAGTCCAACATTTCATTATAGGACTAGCTGTCGAGAGACAAAGGCTCCTAGATGCTACATGCAGCGAGTCACACTTTAATAAACACAAGGATGTTGTTTGGCATATTTTCAAGGAAATGGCAGAAGGACAGGCTTATGATGACTCGCCAAGCAACTAGGGTTAGGTAAGAAATTAGTCAAAGGTCGTTGTGACCCAAATTACTCATCGCAGTCAACGAGAAAAATAAACCACTCAAGAAATTAATTAAACAAATGTAAGCGGTCTTGCTATGTTATTTATCGGTATAGCAACCGAGGTTGAACACAAGGCGCATGATTTAAAATCTAGGTAGTTAAATTCTTAAGAGAAAAGCATTTTTAGTGGTTTTTAATTTTGCAAGTTTTTAATTCTTCATCTATAGGCAAACAACCTCAAATAAAACACTTACAACACTCTTTTTGTATTTTTCAAAATAGTAAAAAATAACCAAAAAATTAGAATAAAAATGTTTTTGGACTTTACAGGTTTTAAAATGTTTTTTTATAAATTTTTGAGTATTTTTAGATTTTTTTTTGAATTTTTAAAAATAAGCAGTGATAAACACAAAATAGTGCACAACCAGAAATAATTTGCAAATTAAAAGTACTTAATGTGCCCGAAATTCCTAGATGATAATTTTTATGATAAAAGAAGGAAAAACCTACAAACAGAAACTGAAAACACTATTTTTAGATTTTCCTTTGATTTTCTACAATTTTTATAAGATTTTGAGTGTTTTGTAATTTTTAGATTTTTTAAGAGATTTTTCAAACGAAATTAATATTGAAAATCAAACACACTAGAAGACAAATATATGATTTTTTTAGAACTTTTCAAGACTTTTTCAAAATTCGTTATGATTTTTATAGCACAAATAAGGCTCTTTTTAGGGGTATCTAAATTTTTATAAATAGAAAATGCAACCAAATTAGCTAGACAAAATTACTACCAAAATAACTTGCAAACATGAGTTACATAGAATTTTTATATAATTTTTAGGGCTTATTTGCTATTTATTTCATTTAATAAAATCAATGAATTAAAAAACAGTTTATAGAGCTGCAAGGGCAGATATGCAAATAGTCCAGCAAACTAACGCGCGTACATGATACACCACGTACAGGGGTATACTTGCAAATATCAAAACTTAACATCCATCTCATAACATTCAGAATGTTTAGGATAAAAGTTGCAAATAAGCCAACAAGTACGTAGGGACACATGTGACTTATACTCGGAGGGACTGAAATGCAAATAGATAAAGTGTAGGGGTCTAACTGCAAATGTTTTTAACTAAAAGATTTACTGACTAGACTAAAGCAAAATAAAATAATATGTAGGGCAAAAGTGAAATATACCCAAGCAGGGGGGCACGTGGCGCATACATCTAGGTTCTCTGATGTACGGTATGATGACCATTGGTGGGGCTAAAGCAAAATAAAATAATATCTAACGGCTCTGCTTTCGTTGATGACGTGTTGTCAGATCTACAGTGTCAGGTCTGATCTAATGGCTAGGAAAGCTGCACTGTCGGTGGGCTTTAATTTAATCTGGCAAGGGGTTGCTCATCCGATGGTGGGAAGAAGGTCTGTAAGAACAGCTCGTTGGGGAACATCGACTTGTGATATTTGGAGATCGGGTGGTCTTATTGAAGCTCCTAGGGTTTTGGCATCGTCGTGAAGCCCCTCTACATCGACCATGATGCTCAGATGGAGGAGATGATAGCTAGATTGGTCAAACGGAGGTGCTTCACGAGGAGCTGCTCCGTCGACGTAGCTGGGGTTCCAAATGAGTCTGCTCATGCACACGGACACTTGCAAGGAGTAGCATGTCTCAGGGGTGATGCTCCGGTCAGTTTATTCCATGGAGAAGCAAAACAAAGCGATAGAGGAGTAGGATCGATCTCCGACTTATATGGAGGAAGGAGATATCAGCCTTAATCTCGCTCTGAAGAGCAAGCCTATGGGGGAAACGTCACGTAGGAAGATGCAGGATGAGTGGGTGTCTCGATCGGTGCAGATGATGGTGGGTAACGGGGCTTCGACTGGCTGGTCAGAGCAGAGGAACGGGTGGCGGCGATGGAAATGGAAAGTGGAACCGAAATGGAAAGTAAGGGGGATATGACTGATACCTGATGATACTTACGAATGCAGGAACACCAGGTGAGGTGAACGGAGAAGATCATGTCCTCAATCCTACTGCGGTGGGTAGAAAAGGCTTCACGCGGCGGAGCTTCGGTCGTGTTATGATTTGCGAGCATCCAGGCGTCTCTGACGGGTCCAAAGCTGCTCTCCATGTGGTTGTCACTTCACAGAAGGTATCTAGGTGGGAAAGGTGGAACGAGGGACGTGTTGAGGTACGCAGGAGGTGGATGAGCAATTATATAGGATGCTAGAGGGTCTGGAAAGATCTATAGGTGGAGCGAAACCCTAGGTAGATCCAATCCTCCCTAGGAATACATGAGGATCACATATCCTAGGAGAGGAATTGGGTGGAGAAATAGAGGCAAAAGGGGATCGGAGTCGGGCACCTGAATTGGGAGACCAAGCTCCAGTGAGGAGAAACTAGACCTGACCCTGTTAGAAGGACACGTTGACCGAAGTCAACAATCAGACGTGGCCCAATAAGAAATCAACATGTGCAAAAATAAAAGAAAATTAAATATAAAATAGTAAATGATTTTAAAATAAAAAGTGTATAAAATAAAAAATATTTATTTTTTTATAAACTATTTTATATGATTTTTAATTATTTTTATGAAAATAAAAATAAGTTATATGTAGTATATAGTATTATATACTTGTATATTATACATATGTATTTTTTACAAGTATTTTTATTTTATTATTTATAAAAAATTTTAATTTTATATTTTATTTATTTAGAAAATAATTTAAAGAATACCAAATGATTTATATTTGATTTTTATAAATTAATCAGGGTTGTAAAATAAATAGGTGCCGTATTATATACATGTGTCTTTTGTACAAGGAATTGTTCATTTTATTTTTATTTATATTTTTATGAGTTTTATTTTATTAGATTTTTATATTATTTCTAGGTCTATATACAAGTATGTAAAAGCATAAAATATTCATATTTTGTAAAAATAAATAAGTAATTAGTTTGTACAATTATAGGTAGCAATATATATTGTACCCTTATCTATCTCTTCTTATTTTCATTGTGACCAGGTCAAAATTCGACTTCTCTTGGGGTTTGGGTCACTCTGTATTTATTCTAAATTCCTCCTTTTTCTTTTCTCTTTATTCTTTTAATTTTGTAAAATAGGTGTTAGTTACGAGATATTAACAAAGGCATATACAAAGTTAATTTATTATATTTACAGATATTTATAAATGATTTTGCTAAAAGAAAGATCTAAAATAAAAGGATGAAGTATGAGAATCGTAGATTCATCACCCCCCTATACTTTACCTTTGATAATCCCTTAGCAAACACTTATTTGAAAAAGAAGTGAAAAAGAAGGGACGAAAAGAAAAAGAACCATAGTTGATTATTAAACATATCTTCATTAAATTGGAGTATGGAGATCAGTCAGACCTTTGGATTATTAGTTTGCCAGAACCTTATTGGGACATGGGTTTAAGACTCAACAACCTTAAAGTTCCACAACTCTATGGTCAGGACTCCTTAATAACGAGGTCAGAACAAGTCTACATATGCCAACTCTAATTATTATGCATTTTTCCTAGTATTGTGTATGTGTTATTCCGCTCGTCATTACAGGAATAGCAAAGAAATAGCCTCTCTCAAAAAGGTAACTCTAATCCCCCATTGTCATAGCTCTTTTATCGAGGAACGGGGCATTTCCTTCTAAGTTCAAGTACAATCAGCTCAAGAAGGGGGGGGAGAAGACAATGGATTGTGACCAGTGTAGCCACGTATCCCTTGGAGCTTAACCAGTGTAGCTATGTCTCCAGCTACAAGCTTCCATGAGATGAGAAGATGGAATGCATAAGCTTTGGTTATTCACTATATACACTCCGGCAAGCATTTTATTCTCAATCAGGTTTGTCCCCTTTTTTGGAGTTTTTCATATTTTTGCACATTTTTTTAATGTGCATATATAAAACATATCTTCACTGTGCAACATATACATAAGGAGTTTTTCCTCTTAATACAATAGATTATCCCTCTTTTTAAACACTAGTGCATCCCACAGACTCCTGTCTTTAGACCTCGATGCCACTAGACCAGGTTGAGGCTCACATCCCTCCCTAAAGGAAGAAGAGAGGTTCCACCTAGCAGTACTACCCTCGTATGCTACCTCAAGCAAAAGGATTTTGCATCCTCACCACCTCATCCGTGTTGAGCTACGAGTATGGTGCGTGTCCAAGTCAAGCCATTGTCTGTGAGAGTCATGCATACATTGTTAAGTGTTCTACTTAGGCTCATCAATATGACATGTGGAAATAGCCTAGTGGACTCAAATAATTAAGTCATTAAGGACCTGAAAAGTCTTAACTGCAAATCCTATAAGGTTCCTCTCAAGCTAAGTGGATTACGGTCTTAACTAAGCTCCATTCTTCGACTTAATTCCAGACTACTTTAACAATCAACCACGATTCCGAAGAATATACATGAAAGTATGTAAAAAACTCATTTTTCTGAAACATTTTTCAAAATATACAAATTTTTTTGGGAATTTTTGAATGCAAGAAGGATAAAATTTTACAAAATTTTTAAGAACATTTTAAAACAAGTTTTTGCAAACATTTATTTTTCAAACATTTTTACATGAATTTTGTACTATATACATAATTTTAATACAAATATATTTACAAAAGTTTTACAATCGAAATAATTTTTGCAAAAGTCTGTACAAAAATATTTTTTACAAGAGGCTTTTTACAACATTTATGTAAGAAAATTTTAAATTTTTTGTGATTTATAGCCATATTATTAACACACACAAAGTATGAGTTATGTCAAAAGTATATATACAATATATACGACACCCCCCTATACATAGCTCGAACGATGTCCTCAGAGTGGCCAAAGAGCGATGAAGGAAGACAAAACTCGTGCTGAGTATGGGGAAGTGAAAAGAATGTTATACTACAACGATGAATGAAGGATATAATGAATAGAAATCAGTGATCCATCCGTACTTAGTATCAAATAATCCTAAGTATAGAAGACTGTACACAAAGGGAAAATCGAAGAATGGGATGTACAAGTATTACCTCCCCTATACTTAGGGTAAAATATCCCAAAGTATAAGCAGTAAAATAGAGGTAGTGAAATCAAATGAATAATCTCAGGTCTGATACCCCCCCATACCTAGGGAAAAGTGTCCCCTAAGTCAGACAAAAAGAATGAATGATTTGGATAGCTAGGATCTATAGAGCTGCGAAGAAGAAGTGATAATTAGGTGTGAGATGCAACTGATGTGAGTCAAAGACCACATCTCGAAAAAATGAGAATAGGGGCAACATGAACGATTAGCGGATCATGATCAAGATATGGCTTCAGGCGGTGACCATTAACTCGAATGGTGGAATCAGATGACAACTCAGATATATCTATGCTTCCATTGTCGTGCACCTTTCTGACCAAGTATGGTCCCTTCCATTTGCTTTGTAATTTCCCCGGAAATAATCTCAACCTCGCATAAAATAACCATACTCTTTGGTGCGTCTCAAACTGTTTATGGATGATGTGAGAATCATGCCATATCATCACTCTATTCTTATACTATAGGCTATTTGAGAAGGTTGTGTATCTCAACTCCTCCAGGGTTGCCAATTCTTCTTTCCTTTGATCTCCTACACTCTTGGGATCCAATAATAGCTCTGTAACTGCCCAATGTGACTTATGCTTGATCTCCACTGATATGTGGCATGGCATTCCATAAATGAGCCGAAAGGGAGATTTGCTCAAAGGTGTCCTGAAGGAAGTCCTATAGGCCACAAGACCGAGTCCAAAAGTTGTGACCATTCCTTTCGATCTGGGCAGACAACCTTTTGCAATATAGTCTTGATCTCACTATTCAATACTTCAGCAAGACCACTGGTATGAGGGTGATATGGAGTGGCTACTCGATGGTCAATGTTGAACTCGCTAGCAAGGGCCCTTACCTTGTCATTGATAATGTGATCCTCCCGTATGAAATCAATACTTTAGGTACCCTGAACCATGAAATGATGATCTTCCTCAAAAATTTGCAAACGGTCTTAGCATCTGCTGTTCAGGTGGGGATGGCCTCAACCCAACGACTAACATAATCCACAGCAAGCAGAATGTACTGAAATACCCGACTCTTAGGGAATGGACCCATTAAATCAATGCCCCATGCATCAAAAACCTCACAGAAGTGAATGGGTTGCATCAGCAACATATCACGTTGTCCACAAGTGCCCATCCTTTGACAGTCAGTGCACCTCACAACGAATTTATCTGAATCCTTGAAGAGGGTAGGCCACCAAAGGTCGGATTGGAGAACTTTATGTGTTATCTATCTCCCAGAGTGATG
This sequence comes from Ottelia alismoides, assembly GCA_037367405.1. NCBI lineage: Eukaryota > Viridiplantae > Streptophyta > Magnoliopsida > Alismatales > Hydrocharitaceae > Ottelia > Ottelia alismoides. The sequence continues at coordinate 425,110 of JAZKJV010010119.1, read as the reverse complement.
TCCTCCTACCTCAAGCTTGTGGTAGTAGGTGAGGATACAGTGGTGCTCCTCCTAAGGAATACACCGACACCAAACACTATCCCCCCCTTCATGGTAAAGGGTGGGATCCTCCCAATGGTACGACTTGGACATCACAAGGAAGGTCTCAAGTCGTTGTCTGGGCCAACCATGTGGAACTTTCTTGGTGATAAGATAGTTTTCAATGTCAACATACCATGGAAGCGAGGTGATAGCAAGAATCGCCTCAACTGGGAATGTCTCTATGATAGGTGTGGTCTTCTCTAAATCTTCAAGATGCTCTAATCAGAAGAGGTGATCTGCCACCACATTCTTGACTCCAGGTTTATCCTTATTCTCTATATCAAACTCTTGGAGTAGAACTATCCATCTGGTACTTCTGACTTTGGCATCCTTCTTTGACATGAGGTATCGGATAGCGGTGTGATCTATATAGATTGTCACTCTAGATCCAAGAATGTAAGATCGAAACTTATCCAAAGCAAAAACTACGGCTAGCATCTCCTTCTCAGTCACAATTTATTTCCGCTGAGCATCATCCAAAGTCCGGCTAGCGTAGTGATCAATCTACGATTCGTCATATTTATTCATTTATTTTAGCTTAAAATCCCTTATAAAACACATGTATATTACATTAACTCCTTACTAACTTGTATTTATGTGTAAATATTGTACACTTCTTAACATTTTAACATAAAATAAATAAAGAAAGAAAGAAAGGAAGAATAAAGAAAAGAAAAAAAAGGAATACTGTATATATGTAATAGATACAGGCAAATCGGAACCCCGAGAGAAGGTCAAGACTTGACCTGATCGACCAAGAATAAGTAGGGGGAGATAGGGTCCTCAATCAGAAAATCCAAAAAAATTGTGTGATGTGTATGTTTGTATACTTAACTATTTTATTTGTAAATTAATTGACCTCAAATCAAATAACTTTCAAAACCAAAGTTGTAAATAAAAATGTGTTCTAATTAATAAAAATAATTGCACAATTAAATCATGTACAGAATAAAAGCAACCACACTTGGAAAAAGTTACTAGGAACTAATTGAAAGACCAATTCTGGCTCCATATGTACTCAAATTGAACCAATCTCACTTCCATTAGATTCTAAATTAAATTATCTTTAAAATGACTATATTTTCATAGTTTTTGGAGTTACAAGTAAAAAGTTTGTTTTCTAGGGTGGTTTGTGCAATTTTCTCATCTATTTTGTACATATTGTATTTGTATATATATTTGTAAATATTTTTTACTAATTATTTAAAAAATAAAATAATAAAATAATAAAAATAAAAAAAAACAATTTGCTCTTTTACCCATGCATATAATGTCATATATGTATATAGTATATGTATATAGTTGCTATTCTTAATTAACCACCATAAATAATAAAAAATAACATTTTTTATTGAAATAAACAAAGTGATGAAAATTAAAAAAAATAGTTAATGTTGTAAATAGTTTTATCTCTCTTTATCTTTACCTCATTTCATTTTTCATCTCTCTTATCTCTTCAACCAAAAATTCAAAAATTCAAACATCATTCTCCATCTTTTCTATTTATATGGCTCCTTCTCCATCATTCCAACTTGATCAATCTTTGGTGAGAGGAGCCCAATCTCCGAGAATCTTCTTGTCGAGAAAGGTGCCTAGCCTCCGAGCTGTCCGGTGACAACGAGTCGGCCTTTGTCGAGGCAATTACGGTATTTTATCCGCTCCTAATGTGAGATCCGTCGTCATCTTCTCTTATTTTCTCATCTAGATTAACCTTAGTTCATTTTGTCACATTTTAATTTCATCGTCATTTTTTTAGTTTTAAATTCCATCATGATTTGATCTGCCACCGACTCGATTTTTCGTTTCACCTCTCGATCTATTCACGTTCTTTTCTACCTCACACGATCTCTCAACTCCGACCACGCATGGTGGTCAGAGGCACTGATTTGATCTCACATTTCATCGGATCCCCTCTCAGACATTCTGTTTTTTGGAACCGGGCCGTCGTGCTTGTGTCTTTATTTGTTTATAAATAAGAAAATAAAAAAGACAAAAAATTATCTATTGTTTGTTTTCCTAACATTTGTTTTACATGATCACATAAAAAATTATATATATATATATTTGCTCTCTGTTTCTGATTTTCAAAAGAAAAAAAATAATAAAAAAAAGCAGGCACCGCCCCATCACGTCTTCGTGCATACTCCTTCACCAGCACAGCAGAGCGCCGTCCACCGCAGCACAGTCTGGGACCACATGCATCGTTCATCGCCTCCACCTCCCTTGGTCGTGTGTCAGCTGCGGGTCGTCCTCATCTCCTTCAAGCCCCGTGCACCGCCGCGCGAGGAGCACCTCCAACGCAAGTCCAGTGCGTCGCCGACCACCCTCCAGCTGTGCACCTCCTCAACACCATTCCATCGCGTCACCCCTGCCGAACACCACCCGTGCGATACTGCTACGCTCTCAGCCAGTTGTCAACCTCCTTTGTTGCATGCGTGAGGAGCCTCTCTGCTCCCTCTACAGATCGCGACCACATCCACCTCCTTGCTCGCCCTTCCAACCCTCAGCCATCTCAGCCACCGCCTTGTGCTCTTGCGTGTGGGAAGAAGAGGGCGGCGCCCCTCTTGCTCTTTGGCTTGTGAACGAAGAAAAGAAGAGAGATCCCTAGAACACTATTATTTTATTACAGAAAATTACATATTAGCCCTCATTTATTTAAAAAATTGCAAGAAGACCCCTCTAGCCAAAGCATCACATGCAATGCACATGTTTATGGGTAAATTACGAAAAACTCCTCCTTTTATCTCTGTTATTTGTTGAATGATAAAACATTGAATAATTGATGATCAGTCCATGCTTTCCATTCATTTATTTACATGATCTTTTTGTTGTAATAATTATTTTTATTGCTCTAAAATTTCCCTGAAAATTTGTGTAAACTCCCGCTGTATGCTTGATCATTGAATATTTTTCATTGCATTTTGTATTCATTGGTTATTATTAAAAAAATGTAATTTTATCTTCCTGAAATTCAAAAATTCATAAAAATTTGAATATTGATCTAAAAATTTAAAAAAAAAGTATTTTTATTTAATTATCTTTTAATTTTTATCCAAATTACAGGCATTAATCATTTATAAACCCCCAAAAAAATTGAAAATACCAAAAATCTTATAAAAATCATAGAAAATTCTACAAAAATCCAAAAATCATGATTTTAGTTCCTGCTAGTAGATATTTGCTTCTATTTGATTATAAAAACAATTGCCAGGAGTTTTGGGCATTAAAATATTTTTAAGTTGTAAATTACTCCAAGCAATGCACCATTTCTCATTTTTATCACTGTTTGATTTAAAAAAATACAAAAACATTTGAGAATTCCACAAAAATTTCCCAAAAACATTTCAAAACTTTTAAAACCCAAATTAAAACCCAAAATATTTTCTCTAAATTTTTCTTAGCATTTTTTATATAATTGAAAATTACAAAAAGAGTTTGTGTGCGTAATTCTTATCTTGTAAATATTTCTCTGTATTTTTGAAAAATAAAAAAATACGCAAAAATCAAAACCTCTAAAAATTTGAAAATCAGAAAATAAAAAATAGAAATAAAAAATTGAAAAAATAAAAAGAGAAAAATTCCAAAAAAACCAAGGATAGTTTGCCTTGAGATTTCTGCTTTTTCTTTTAATTGATTTTTTGGTTAATTGAATAACCCTCGAGAATTGTAGCCTCCCTGAGTTCGATCATGTCCTCTATACAGGTAAATAAGTAGCAAAAATAAAAAAAAAGAAAAAAAATTGTTTGTCGCGGGATAGCAATGACCACTTCATATCTCTAATAGTTTTCGATCCTCTAGAGCATGTGGCACAATAAAATGGCATCGTTGCCGGGGAGGAACGGTGAGGGTAGTTATGTTTCTCTTTTGACCTGCTATTCTTGGTTGTATATATATGTTTACATTCTTCCACATTCACTCCATTGTTCATATTCACTGTTTCATTTCATTTTTTTCTTTCTTTCTCATATTTGATAATTGTGTTTCTTACACAGTTTCTTTTCTTTTTCTTGCGAGGGCTCGCGGAGCGAAGGTGGCGATCCTAGAGAGCCGAAGCACCCAAGCGATGTGGAGGCAGCTTGATTCTTCACCATGCCACACGATAGCATGAGAAGAGGAGAAAAAGAATTGAACGAGACGTAAAAGAGAGAGAGAGAGATTTCTAGCATTTGAACTTCGTAAAACTGACATTCATTTGTTGCAGGGTCTATTTCGTCAAGTTCCGGTGCACTTGGAGGACCTCACCGGTTTTATTTTCATCGACTTTATTTTTCTTTATTTCTCGCGGATTTTGTGATCTACCTCTTGATTGCTTTAATTAATTTGCTTGAGACGGTTAATTAATTTGGTCCAAACACCATAAACAAGACTTTTTGTACCTATAGCGTAGAGCGTAATTTGGACATAGTCAAATTAACTTGTTCTTTCCCGTTAATAGAAGCTATCATCTAGGACGGTTCACTTGCACCATATAGGATAGTTTATTTAAATTCTGCGCGGATCACTTGCATGTAAACTGCTGGCGACAAGGTACGCATGTTTTCACTCACATAAGTTAAAAAGGAAATTGGACACTCGGTAGGTGATTCATTGAAAATATTTTAACCAACTGATAACTGCCTAAAATATGGGACATGCTAAAGAAAACTCGACCCTAAAAGAAACACAAGGAAAAATCATTGTTTTGGGGAGAGTAACACCCTCATTGTTTGGTTTGTATGTACTGAGAGAGCAACACGCACACTAGGATAGAACCATGCCTGAACTCTTTTCAGACTGCTATCTTGGGTTAGTCATTCTCTAGTGAGGATCCTCCAGTAGACAGTAAAGCAGCCCGCGACATCCTTAACAGAATGAATTGATTGGGTAGCCGGTAAACGGTCCGCAATTTATACTGGCTGGGAAAGATCTAACCTTAGGATTAGGACAGTCTCCTGAGAGCATTGGGTTCCTAACAGCTCGCTCTAACCACTCTGGTAGATTGTATTCTCACCAAACTCTAAAATTGACAAGATAATTGACCGAACCTTCACTGTTTCACATTGAGTTGAGTTGGTGAACTGGGGGTTCGTATTGTGTTTGATTGCTTGTGTGCATACTCGATCCTTCTATGCATTTGAACCTTTTTCTCTGTATCTTTTGACTTGACCCTTGTGTTCTCCCGATCCCCATCTTTTGTTTTAGAGATGGCCGACTAGAGTTATTTTAATCCGATCTTCGCCGATACCTCGTACTCTCTAGACGATCCGCCTTCCTTTTTCCAGGAGGACTTTCCTCCTGTTTTTGTGCATATCGACCTAACCCATTATTTCAGGAATTGGAGGACATTGATTTTCACCCACCCTCATTCAACCCACCCGGTCCTGGGACTTTTGAGTCACCTTTAATGATTTCCACACTTTAGACACTGAACCAGAGGATGGAGCATGTGAATTCGAGGATTAGCAATATATTTAACATAAATACGAGCCAAAACGCTGCTCCACTATTTAGGGATATGGATTCACTTGAGGATAATCATGAGAGCTTACAATCGCCCAAAATACAAAAAATGAGAAAATTTTAAAAATCCAAAAAGATTGTAGGAGACGCATTATTGATTCATTTTGTGAGGAGAGGACCCAAATGCCCGATCATTTACCTACACATATATCAACCACATGTCCTGATCTTAACCCCGAGGATTCCATTATACAAACTGCTCTTGGCAATTCTCGTGTATATGTTGATTCTGATCTACTCCCTTGTATGGAGGAGGTCCAAAAATTCAAAGAAATGTTGACTGAACCTGATGTTGTAGCCACCCTTCATGAGATCATTAAATCCCCACTTCAACATGCCATGACAGATTTATCTACACCTTAACATAAGAGTAGAAAGCGAAGGAGAAGATCTGAGCATCACATCTTGACCATGGCCACTGCCGATGCTATCTCTCACCGTCCATATTTTAAGAAAAGGAACACTACCGTACCTCTTGTGAGCTTCTCCATCTCTGACCATTCTTGTGATAACACTCTCCTTGACGGTGGTTCGTCAATCAATATAATACCCTTCTCTATGGTATAGTCTCTTCATCTTGGGCCTCTTAAGAAAACGAGGATGATAGTTCAATTAGTTGATGGACCTATGAAGAGGCCGAACGGTATTCTAGAAAACACTGTCATTTTTATTCAGGACATGAAATTCACTTCTGATTTTTTTGTAATGCCCATGGAGACCTCCACCCCTATGGTGCACCCTCCCATCATCCTGGGACGGCCTTTCCTCGCCTTTGCGGGAGCCGTTATTGACTATGGTTCAACAAAGATTCACTTCTGTTCTAATGTAGGGAGCGATGTGTTGATCACTACACCCACTACTGACCATAGACCTGCATCCCATGAGAGCCTGCCTGTGTTAGCCAACCCCAAGGAATTTGACCTCGATGATAATATCAGAAATTATTGTTATATGTTGGATGATAATGAAACTCAGGAATTCCTCTTCAAGGAGGAAGACTCGGAAATCATAGACCTTGGAGTTCCCCCTTCTAGTATGTGGCGATGCATTAATGACATCCGTGGGATTTACATGATAGACACCCTAGAGTGGAAGGTAGATTCTGATACTAGACAATACAAACATGATTCGACTACTTTCACTAATGAGACCGTTCCTATTTACCCTGAATTAGACGAGACCGATCAGGCCAAATTTGATTTGATTGCTTTCATAAAAGAATTTGGTCCTTTTGATAAAGATGATGACCTAGTAGAGGATCGCCAGACTGAAATTGATCCTACTTTTTCTGATAATGATTTCGAGCCATTTTACTTTTATGTTTACGAGACTTCCCATGCAGGACATGACCACACTACTTCTAATACCCGATTTAGGCCTTCATAATCTGAAACCGCTGAGGATACATTCTTGGTCGATCCTACTTAGTTAATGTATAATGATGATCCCAATATCGACCTACACCTTGTTAGATCCATTCCTCAGCGGTCCTGCAAGATGGTTCGTTTTCGACCTTCTTGACCTTTATACATCCACTCCTCTTTTATATCCTTTCGTTTCACTCTTTCTTCTTCTGTTTTATCATTCACCCCTTTTCCATGTGTGTATATATGTTATACTTAGGATGTGCTTTATCCTAAGTATGGGGGGTGAATGATTTGTGTTGTTCATATTCATCTTGTTCATCAGTCTTGTTGCTGCCAATACTCAGGGATACTCTACCCTAAGTATGGGGGGGGTAATGTTGTTCATATTGTGTTTTATACATTCTCTTCATCAGTTTTCCCATTTTTTACAATATATATACTTAGGATTACTTGATCCTAAGTATAGGGGGGATCACCAGCTTCTCTTCTTTTTATCTTTTCTGTGAGTCGTTGTAGCATAGGAGTCTTTTCACTTTTCTATCCTTAGCACGAGTTATGTCTTCCTTTTTCGCTCTCTGATCACTATGAGGACATAGTTCGAGCTATGTATAGGGGGGTGTTGTATATATTGTATATATACTTTAGACATAACTCGTACTTTTTATGATAGTTATTTTGGGGGATATGTATATAATTTGGTAAAATCCACGTGTGTAAAAAAACAAAAACCAAAAAAACCAAAAAAAAACTAAAAGAAAAAATAAAAAACAAAAAAAAGAAAGAAAAAAACAAACAAAATAAACCACAAAAAAAATTCTTGTATATACTTGTATATATTTTACTAATCCTTTTTCCTTTTTGAAAAAAAACTACAAAATAAAAAATTTTTAAAAACTTGCATAATTAAAAAAAACCTTTCTTTTACATCTGCATTTTTCTCCAAAAATCCATAAAAAGTTCAAAATTAGAAAATTGTTTAAAAAATGTTCTTTTCACATGTACATCATTTTTTCAGAAAAAAGTCTTATTTGCATTGTTCATATTTTCTTGCATTTGCATGTGCATTTTTAAGGATAGTATGGACATTTAAACAATGTTTGGAATAAAATTAAAGAATGGAGCTTAGTTGGGCCTTAATCTACTTAATTTCAGAGGAACCTTATATGAAATGGAGTTAAGAATTTTTAGGTCCTAGTGACTTAATTCTTTGAGTTCATAAGACTATGTTCACATGTCATCTTGATTAGTCTCAGTAGAACATTTAACAACACACGCATGATTCTTTCAGACCGTGGCTTATCTTGGACAAGCACTCTAAACGTAGCACTTCATGGATGAGGTAGTGAGGATGCAGAATCTTTTGGCTTGGGGTAGCATATGGAGGTAGTACATCTAGGCAGAATCTCGTCTTCCTCTAGGGAAGGAAGTGCGTCTCAACCTGGTCTAGCGATGTTGAGGTCTAAAGACAGGATGCTGTGAGGTTGTAATAATGCTTCAAACGAGGGATAGTCTACTGGCTCAAGAGGAAAAACTCCTTATGTACATGCTGCACCTTGTATTTGCTTTCAAAAAAAGTATGGAAAAATGTAGAATCTCCAAAAGTGGACAGGCCTAATTGAAAAGTAAAATGCTTGCCGGAGTGTATATACAAGGATAAAAAAATACAATAAGAGCTTCAAAGACATATTTTTGTAAGCTTACAACGGATGACTTGGCTACACTGGTCATGCATCCAAGGATAGGTAGCTACACCGGTTACCATCCATTCTTTTCTCCATCCCCTCTTCTTGAGCTGGTTGTACTAGAACATAGAAGGGAATATCTCCGCTCCTCAAGGAAAGAGATGCAAGATCGGGTAACTAGAGTTACCTTGTTGAGAGAGGTTGTTTCTTTACTACTTTTGAGATGGGGAGCTATACCTCACTTACACCGTACAAGTAAAGATTCATAGTCATAAGAATTGGTGTATGTAGACTTGTTCTGACCTGACTGTTGAGGAGACCTGAATAGGAGTCCTGTGAAACTTAGAGGCTATTAGGTTTTAAATCCATCTCCCATTAAGGTTCCGACACACTAATAATCCAAAAGTCCAACAGAGCTCCAAACTATAATTTTATGAAGATAAGTTTAATACTCAATATTATCCTACTTTCTTTATTTCCTTTTTCTTTTTCTTCACTTATTCTTTCAAATAAGTGTTTGGTAAGGGACTAGCAAATATAAAGCATAGGGGGATGATGAATCTATGATTCTTCATCTTTATTTATTTATTTTAGCTTAAAATCCTTTATAAAATACATGTATATAACACTAACTCTGTATTCTTACTAACTTGCATTTGTATGTAAATATTGTACATTTCTTACCATTATACCAAAAATAAATAAATAAAAGAAAAATAAAGTAAAGAATCGAAAAAAAGCAAGACTGTATATATGTAATAGATACAGGCTGACCCGAACCCCGAGGGAAGGTCAATACTTGACCTGATTGACCAATAATAAAGTAGGGGGAGATAGGGTCCTCAATCAGAAAATCCAAAAAATTGTGTGCTATGTATATTTGTATACTTCACTATTTTATTTGTACATTAATTGACCTCAAATCAAATAACTTTCAAAACCAAAGTTGTAAATAAAAATGCGTTTTAATTAATAAAAATAATTCCACAATTAAATTATGTATAGAATAAAAGCAACCACACTTGGAAAAAGCCACTAAGCACTAATTGAAAGACCAATTTCGGCTCCAAATGAACTCAAATTGAACCAATCACATTTCCATTAGATTCTAAATTAAATTATCTTTAAAATGACTTTATTGTCATAATTTTTAGAGTAACGAGTAAAAAGTTGATTTCTGGGGTGGTTTGTGCAATTTTCCCATGTATTTTGTACATATTGTATTTGTATATATATTTGTAAATATTTTTTACTAATTATCTAAAAATAAAAAAAACTTTAAAAAACAATTTGCTCATTTATCCATGTATATAATGTCATATATGTATATAGTATATGTATATAGTAGCTATTCTTAATTAACCACCATAAAAAAATAACATTTTTTATTCAAATAAATAAAGTACTGAAAATTCAAAAAAAATGTTAATGTTGTAAATAGTTTTATCTCTCTTTATCTTTATCTCATTTCAATTTTCATCTCTCTTATCTCTTCAACAAAAAATTCAAAAATTCAAATTTTGTTCTCCATCTTTTTTATTTACATGGCTCCTTCTCCATCATTCCAACTCGATCAATCTTTGGTGAGAGGAGCTTGATCTCCAAGAGTCTTCTTGTCGAGAAAGGTGCCTAGCCTTCCAGCCGTCCGGTGACATCGAGTCAGACTTTGTCGAGGCGATTACGGTATTTTATCCGCTCCTAAGGTAAGATCCATCGTCATCTTCCATTATTTTCTCGTCTAGATTAACCTTAGTTCATTTCATCGCATTTTAATTTCATCATCATTTTTTTGTTTTGGAACCCATCATGATTTGATCCGCCACGGACTCGATTTTCCGTTTCACCTCTCGATCTATTCGTGTTCTTTTCTAACTCTCACGATCTCTCAACTCCAACCACATAGGGTGGCTGGAGACACGGATTCGATCTCACATTTTGCTGGATCCCCGCTCAGAAATTTCTTTTTTCTGGAACCGGGCCGTCGTGCTTGTGTCTTCATTTGTTTATAAATAAGAAAATAAAAAAAACACAAAAAAATTATCAATTGTTTGTTTTCCTAACGTTTGTTTTGTAGGATCACATCAAAAATAATATATATTTTTATGTATATATTGCTCTCTGTTTCTGCTTTATAAAAGAAAAAAAAAGCAGGTGCCGCCCCATCACGCCCCCGTGCATCCTCCTTCACCCGCATGACATAGTACCATCCACCGCAATACAGTCCTCATCTCCGCCATGCCTCCTGACTGACCTCCGCCTAGGGACCAGCAAGTCGCGTGCACCGCCGCGCGAGGAGCACCTCCGACGCAAGTCCAGCGCGTCGCCAGCCACCCTCTAGTCGCGCACCTCCTTAGCACCATCCCATCGCGCCGCCCCTACCGAACACCACCAGCATGATACATACGCGCTCTCAGCCTGCCGTCACCCTCCTCCGCTGCCCGCGCGAGGAGCCTCTCTGCTCCCTCTGTAGACTGCATCCACATCAACCTCCTTGCTTCCCCTTCCAGCCCACGCGAGCCACCATCAGTCATATCAACAGCAACCACCTTATGCTCTTGGGCATGGGAAAAAGAGGGCGGCGCCCCTCTTGCTCTTTAGCTTGTGAACGAAGAAAAGAAGAGAGATCCCTAGGGCAATATTATTTTATTTCAAAAAATTACATATTAGCCCCCGATGATTTCAAAATTGCAAGAAGAACCCTCTAGCCATAGCATAATGTACAGTGCACATGTTTATGGGTAAATTGAGAGAAACTCCTCCTTTTATCTCTGTTATTTGTTGAATGCTAAAATATTAAATAATTGCTTATCAGTCCGTGCTTTCCAGAGATTGATTTGCATGATCTTTTTATTGAAATAATTATTTTGTTTACTCTAAAATTTCCCCAAAAATTTGTAAACTCCTGCTGTATGCTTGATCATTATATATTTTTTTATTTCATTTTGTCATCATTGATTATTATTAAAAAAATAAAAAACTGTGTCGTTTTATCTTCTTGAAATTCAAAAACTCATAAAATATATGAATATTACTCTAAAAATTTCAAAAAAAAATTAAGTAGTTTTATTTTATTGTCTTTTAATTTCTGCCCTAATAGCATGTATTAATCATTTATAAAACCCCCAAAAATTGAAAAATACAAAAAATATTATAAAAATCACAGAAAATTCTACAGAAATCCAAAAGCTGTAATTTCAGTTCCTGCTTTTATATGTTTGCTTCTATTTCATTATAAAATAATTGCCAGGAGTTTTGGGCACTTCAAATATTTTGAAGTTGCAAATTACTCCAGGCTGTGCACCATTTCTCATTTTATCACTGTTTGATTTTTAAAAAAATACAAAAACATCTGAGAATTCCACAAAAATTCCCAAAAACATTTCAAAACTTTTAAAACCCAATAATATTTTCTCTGAAAGTTTCTGACCATTTTTGATATAATTGAAAAATACAAAATAGTTGGTTTGCGTATTTATGATCTTGGGAATATTACGCCGTTTTTTTGAAAAATTTAAAAAAAATCTGCAAAATAAAAACCAATAATAAATTAAAAATCAGAAAATATAAAAAGAAATAAAAAATAAAAAAATAAAAAGAGAAAATTTCCACTAAAACCAAGGATGGTTTGCCTTTGAGATTCCAACCTTTTCTTTTAATTGATTTTTTTGTTAATTGAATAAAACTCAGGAATTGTAGCCTCCCTGAGTTCAATCATGTCCGCTATATAGGTAAATAAGTAGCAAAAATAAAAAAAGAAAAAAATGTTTGTTTGTCTTGGGATTTTTGGGGATAGCAACGACCACATCATATAATTATTAAATTTCGATCCACGAAGATCATGTGTCAACACGTAGTGAATGGCAAAAGACAATCAATACCTCCTCTGTCCAAGCACAACCCCTATTGCAAAATCAGAAACGTCCGTCATGATCTTAAATGGGAGACCAATTGGGTGGCTGAAGTATAGGAGGATGAACAACTAATATCTTGAGTGTCTCAAATGACACAATACACTTATCATCAACAATGAACTCAGTGTATTTCGTTAGAAAATCAATGAACGGTCGGGCAATACGACTGAAGTCATGTATAAACCATCAGTAGAAACCCGCATGCACTAGAAAAGACCGCAACTGTCGCAAATTGGACGATGGATTGAGTTTCTTGATGATATCAACCTTGGACGAATTGACCTCTATGACCTTGTTGCAGATAATGTGGCCAAGGACCATCCTCTGAGTCATCATAAAATGACTCTTCTCCCAAGATAGGAAAAGGTTTACCTAGATGCAACGATGAAGTACACGGTCTAAGCAGTCAAGATAAGCATCAAACCCATCACCATAGACTGAAAAATCATCCATGAAGACCTCTAAACATTCTCCCACCATGTCTGAGAAAATGGAAACCATGCACCTTTGGAATGTAGCTGGGGCATTACATAAAGCAAAGGTCATCTGTCTAAAAGCATACGTTGTGACTAGACATGTGAATGTCGCTTTCTCTTGGTCTTGGGCACTATGGCCACCTGATTGTATCCCGAATACCCATCAAGAAAGCACTAGTGACTCTTCCCAACTAGCCTCTCGACGATCTGATCAATAAATGGTAGCATGAAATAATCATTCTTGGTGGCCTGATTCAATCGGTTGTAGTCTACACAGACCCTCCAAGAAGTGGGTTACCACATGCAATGGCCTTGCGTACTTGGAGTCGGAGATGGGGTATATAAAACCGGCGCTCCACCACTTTGATATTTCCTTCATGACCACATCTCAAAGATTCGGGTTCGGCCTTCACTGGAACTCACATGATAGCTTGGAGTCCTCTTCAAGATAGGTGTGATGGGAGCACATGGCCAGACTTATCCCCTAGAGAATAGCTACACTCTATCATATTGCCTTGCGATTTCTTTCAAGAACCTCCATAACACGAGATTCTAGGTCTTTAGTCAAATATGCTAAGATAACAACTGGGGACATATCTGGCTCACCCACAAAGAATATGTACTTCATGCTCTGTGGCAAATTCTTCAATTCAGGACAAGTGGGAGCTGGCAAATATGGCTTCTGAAATGTCTGTGTGAAAGCTGCCAAATCTACATGTGAGAACTCTCACTGAGTGTGTGAATCTGACAAAGATGGCCTGCTGGTATATCTATCAACTGTCGTGGCTCGCTCTCCACCCTAGTTGTCGGCTCTGTGGAAATCAGACTCGGTAAATAGTCATCAAAGTCCTTTCAATCAATGTCTGAATCTGAGGGATCTAAATATGAATCACAAGAAATAAAAACTGCATTGCTATCCTAATCGCGATCATCAGCCTCAAAGGTGTCCTATGCCATGAGTGTGCTCTCCAAACTCTCATCAGTTGTAATTTGTAATTATGTGGCATTTGAAGCTGTGATAAGAGATCGTGATGCTGGATCTGCCCAAACTACTTCGTCGTCTGTAATCACAAAATCACACTCCTGGTGAACGTCTAGCTCTGCATCTGTCATCTGCTCTGAGTCGCTCATCTGCTCTGAGCAAGTTGAATCTCTGGCTCTAGTCTCCTCGATCGTCTTTATTTGTACACTTTCTCCCTCGATGTGAAAGTATACCTTCCTGCTATCATGATCGGACACTGCCTTGGTTGTGTCCAAGAAAAGTTGTCCTAAGATGATGGCGTTATCGATCATAGATTCATGGATCTCCATGTCCAGTACGAATTGTGACGACACTATCTTTGAGCAACCCCTTCGGCCTCTTAATAGATCTACGAACAAACTGAAGAATTGTCCTACTCTGTCTAAGAGGGACAAACTCGAATTAGTCGAGTAAGGCAGCCGGGAGGAGGTTAATCGAAGAGCCGCTGTCTAATAGGGTACAATTAAACCGCTGCTCATGAATGTGACATCTGACATAGGGAGCTCCTCCATCTGGTCTCTTAGTTGGCAATCATTTCTGAATAGCAAAGCAAGTAGCATGGTTCCTCTTCTTCCTGCGGATGGTGGTCTTGTCTCTAAAATTCTTTTGGAATAGAGGAATGTGCTCAAGTGCCTCCTGAAGAGGCAGGTGTATATGGAATCTACCTATCATCTGCTCGTTGAACTCTATCGGGTGCTTCTTTCTTGGGTTTTCTTTTTTGGTCCCCTTTCCTATGTAGAGTGCTTGAGGGAAGGGGATGGAAGGACCCTCCCCTGAAAGGTGAAGATCAAGAATGGGTTCTTGTGTAAGTAATAGGCTAGAATCCAGGCAATGATCATCAGGCAACATAGATGGATGCACAGGAGATACAGAAACCTTTCCTTTATTCATATTTTTGATTTTTGATGTTTTTCCATTTTTTTGAGTTTTTCTAAAAGTGTACTCATGTACAAAACAAGGCAACATAACAGCAGGTAACTTGGTGGCATCAATACCGCCGACTACATCTGAATTCACGGCATCAGCATCGTGCTCTAGTATAACATCTAGATTTAGGCAGGCATCAGAGCATTGTCTACAACTAGAAATACGATGGCCTCAGTATCGTCATCTAGATCAGCATTCTTGGTGGCATCATCACCTCCGTCATCATCATCATGATAAGCGGTATCAGCACTGCTTTTACTCTCATCTGGCACCCTGGAATCTGCATCAGCAAGTCGCTCAGATGAGTTACTACTAGCTGGCTTCCTGTCGCTTCTAAGCGTCACAAAAATCAACATCAAATATAGAAGAAAAAGCATCCATAACATCACTAGGAGTGGGGGTCTATATAAACTTTACCTGCTCAGATTTTCTCTTCAGATTGTTCGGGTTGGGTTCAATATGAGCGGGTATGGCAGCTAGCCCTTAATTATCTCCCTCATTTCCTACCGAAACTCATACATCTCTCGTCGGAAGGATGTATGCTGATCATAGAGTAAGTGGGCGAGGTCATCAAGGTCTGGGTTCTCATAAACTGGTGCATGAGACCCAGAAGGGTTGCCTCACTGAAAATGAGGCGGAGTCTGTTGTTGCTGGTAGTAAGGTGGAGGTTGGGAGTACTGAGGCTGAGGTTGTTGTTGCCTCTATTGCTATTCTTGGAATCGAGGACGAGAAATATGCTATTGCTAGTGGTAGGAGTATTGGGGATGCTGAGACTGGTTGCCCTGCCCTGCTTGAGGTGGAGGCTGTTGTTGGGAAGAGGCGCCTCCCTCAAGTAGACCATCGAAAGTCGGGATGGTCATGATGAATCCTGGGTTGTGGATGTACTGTGGGAGTACCAAATCTTGTTGACTTCCAACAACAGCTCATGCTACTTGAGATGTGGCGGGGGACGGGCTGCCAATGGCTGACCTAACTGGTAAACCTCCATATGACTGTCTGAAGATGGTGGTGGCTGCTGGTAGTGCTGGAGTTGTTGGACCGGGTCTACTTAGATGTGGTGAACCTGATGGTACAAGGCAAAAGGCTGGGAAGAGCTACTCCCTAAATCAGTCTGTGACCTGAGACAGGGCCGAGAAGCCATCTGTTCCTCTTGGAGGCACATGATCCGAGACTTCAGGTCACTCAAGGTCTAGACAAGCTCATCAAGCCTGTTGAGCTTGTCAATGCCTTGGCTCTACTTCTTCTCTATAATCTCGATCCTGTCAAGCTTTGGGCTGATAATGCCCATGTTGGCAGCAGAAGACTCGACGAGTGCTACTGCTGTGGAAGAAGTGAAGGGACCGACATCAACGTGTGCAATCTTCTGATACGAAATCACCTGTGAGAGAGGCTTCCCCTGAGTGTAGATGCGGGTCTTGCATATCTTAATATAGTTTTCTACCATCTCCTCATAGATGGCCCAGAAATGGTCTTCGTCCGTAGCGAAGTAGGAATCTCCACAAGAGGTGTTCACTAGACCATGTTGATCTCATGATGTGGAGTCCTGTCGATGAACTCTCCGAGTCGATCCCATGCTTCATGGAACTTCTTGTTCGGGATCATTGCGAAGTTGTTGATTATCGTTCTCACTACATTGGTCTGGTCGAGTGGATATTACTTGTTCAAGTACTCTGTCCAGAGCTACTCCCAAGTAGTGACTACCCTCCCCTAGTGCTTCAGCCAGTAGGCTTCTCTGTCAACCAGGGAGAACGGGAAGGCTATCAGCTTGATCGTGTCCTCGTTCACAAATCTGTCGTGGACAGTGCTGTATATCATCTCAAACTCCTAAAGATGGAGATGTGGTTCCTCGATGCTAGCCTATGGAATCTGGGCAGTCACTAAATGGTCTATGAGCGAAGCTCGAAGCCCCCAAGGATCTCAGGTAGATGGATCCATCGATGGGTAAGGGTTGCACCATGAATGTGCAACTGCTTCATCGTGCGTGTTGGTCTCACTGGCTCCTGCTGATCATCCTGGCATCCGTCTCCTCCCTCAGCTGTGTGTATCTCTCCAATGGTTGGTCTCTACAGCTCTACATGCCCAGCTCTCATATGTGTGAGTTCCCACCTCACCTTTGCCATAAATGCTCGTTGGTCCTGGATCTGTCTCTACATGGTCTCCAAGGAAGCTAGTGATGAATCCACATTTAATCATCTTTAATCTATCATTTTGGCCTAAAAAACCCTGGCAAATGCATGTAAATACCCTTAATTCCCGCATTTTAGCATTCATGCATGTGTGTGTAAAAAGTATGTAAAATACAGTTTTTCAAGCCAAAATAAAAGAATAAAGAAAAGAAAAGAAAAAGAATAAAATATTGTAAATATTTTATGACCCGAAACCCCGAGACCAAGGAATCTAGATGCATAGGTCGACAAGGAATAAAGCAGGGAAAGATATGGACCAGAAACCGATAAAAATTCCCTTTTATTAATTCATTCTTTATTCATTTTGGGCCTATTTTTAGTTCCTTTTTTTATACCTCAAATAAAGAAACTTTGTACATGAAAGTTGTAGAAAATTATATATAGAAAAATACTAAATTGATTTCATTCAAAAACAATGTACAGATAAAAAGTTGTGATCTGAATAAAATTCCAAAATCCCAACTTCCCAGACCTGTATCTCTAGAATAAAAACTCGAAACGTATCAAAATCACCTTTAATTGTATATAATTTTTAATAGTCTATTTATGAAGTGGTTTCGTATGTTTCGGAGCTACGGTTTGAAAGTTAGGTTTTTGACCCCTATTGAATACTTGTACAGATTAAAATATTCATTTTATTTATTATTCATTATTTTTATATTTTTATATTTTTATATTTTTATAATTTTGTAAATATTATTTAGAATATATGTGTACATAAAAATCAGAAAAAAACACTGAAGAAAATACAAAAATAAAATAGTTGTATAAAGTACATAGGTATAATACCTATCACTATACCTATATACAATACATCTATTTATTTAAATATACAAAACTCTTCAGAAAAATAAAATAAAAATATATTTAAGTATATAAGAATAAGTTATAAATTTATAAAATAATAAACAAATTAAATTAAAATAAAATAAAAAATATAAAAATGAAATATTAAAATATATAGATACATATACCTATATAGCTCCTAAAAGGCAACTTGTATTTTTATACCTCAAAAAAAATAAAAATCCTAATAAAATAATTTATAAAATAATAAACTTTTTTATTTTATAACCTAAAATTAATTAAATCATTTAATATTTTTAAATGAATTTTTAAATAATTTTCAAGGCTTTTTCCTTATTGGTCCACGTGGACCAACCAGGTGATGGTAAACGTTGACTGCGGTCAACTGACTGTCCTTCGCCCTGTAGCCTTGTCAAACCTCGTTTCTCGCTATTTTTGTCGAGTTTTGCAGCTCGATTCTTTCACCATTTAGCCTATGTCCCTTCACGACTTTTGTTCATGGGAGATTGAGCATGCACGCCCAAGTGAAACCTCAGCCTTTGAATCACTGCATCGCCCGCTGTGCCCCATTCTTCCCAGTCGTTCGTCAAACCTTCATATACCACACCCGACCTTCCTCCTCGATTTTGAACCCCTTTTGCATCAGCTTGACTCCCCCTTTCATGCTCAATCGTGAGAGGAAGGTGACAGCTTCATTCTCCACGCGTCAGCTCGGTCGAGGAAGCATCGAGGCGGCTCCACCACCTCTGGCGAACACGCTCACCGTTTAGGTTCTTCCTCATGTGCTCTTCACCTTTGAGGTTCATTTTTCTTCATTTTTCTTTTTGTTTCACGTTCAACATATCCATATGAGTAGAGTCCCATCGTTAGTTTCGCGTTTAATACATTCGATCACCAAATCGCACCCCTTCGCCTGAGTTGGCTCCAGCCGACTCCATTTTTGCTGCCCACGCGTATATTTCGCCACTGCGGGGTCGAGGCAGTTTGCCCTTGACCTCTTCACCCTATTTTTGCAGGACTCGCACAACGAGGAGAGCCCGGGGATCATTTTGCCGCTCGTCGAGGTTCCTGGAGCTCCTAAGCTCCACCGTCGCCTCGTGTAAGCTCCGGTCGACGCTTAATATTTTTGGAGTTCCCAGCATCAAGAGGCAAACCCCAGGAGGTCGCCCAACCATTTTTGGGCTCGAAAGAACACCGAAGTACCGAGATCGAGGGCGGGGAAGTTCACCACGCCGATGGTTCTTCCGTGTTCTTCCTCCTCACTCCTCCGTCGTCCTATCGGTGCCGCCTCCCAGTTCATCGATGAGCCAAGGTATCAAGCCCTCCAATAGCCATCGATCCTCGCCGAAGGATCTAATCTGGGTCGTCGAAGCCAAACCGCCATAGACACTCTAGGACATGACACGTGGCAAGTGAAGCGTATCAGCCGTCGGATCGTCTAGGAAGGGGTATTTTGCGACTTCACCCTCACCATTTTTGGTATTTATTTAATAGCCTAGAAACTTTCATATGCAGTTTTAAATATTTTGTAAACTTTGCACTTCTGCCCTCAACCGTTAATTATTTGCAAAAAGGTCCTTGTCCACGTCACCTCACGTAACTCGCGCACGTGGGGGACGGGACATTTTGCAAAGGGACCCTTGTAGGTTTCGTTATTTGTATTCAATCAAGAAACTATTTTACAACGTTGTATTATTTTTGGAGAAATTGCAATTAAGCCCCTTGGTTTTTTTATTTGCAGAAAGGTTCCTAACAATCACGTGCCTGGCGCACGTGACTTTGGACAATTTGCATAGTACCCCCTATGGGTTTTGGATTTAACATTTGGCCCACAAATATTTTTATTACGTTATATATTTTCTGGAAAATTGCAAGTTGCCCCTGGACTTCTGGATATTTTCAAAAATACCCTTGCTAGAATGTATTCTTTTTATTTCTTTTATTTATATCGTACATCTATAAAATCCTAAAAATCCCCAAAAACATAGAATATCTTCCTGTTATGTTTCTCTTTCACGCCATATTTTTATTTTGCATTTTTATTGCATTTTAATATTTATAAAAATTCAAAAACAAGCATTTTCCTTATTGTCTACTTTAGTAAATATCTAAAAATATAAAAGCTCTTCGAAAAAATCCAAAAAAATTATATTACATTTGTTTCTGTGTGTTTTAACTTAAAAATCATAAAAATTTCTAAAAGAAAACTCCTAAAAATAGAAAAATCCCTAAAATCTTCATAAAAATATTAGAAATTCCACAAAAAGTCTAAAAATCCAATTTCTATATCCTAATTTTCTCTATTTTATTATCTTTATTTTAAAATTAATTTGAGGAATTTTTTATTCTATTTGATATTTTTCATCCTCATTTTAATTTCGGATTTTCAGTTTATTCACTGTTTTCAGTATTTTTGACTTTAAAAATACCAAAAAAATTAGGAAAAATATAGAAAAATCACAAAAACATTAGAAGAATATAAAAATGACATAATATTTCATCTCCTAAATTTTAACTATTTTTACCACTTTTTATAAATATATTATCTTCCTTTTCTTACATTGTATTCCTTTTTATTAAAAGAAAAAGAAAATATAAAAATTAAAAATATAAAAAATATATAAAAATCAGAAAATTAAAAATCAAATATAAAAATATAAAATCTAAAATATAAAAAAATATAAAATTAAAAACCACAAAAAATAGCATTTGAATAGGCATTTTATCACTCTCATTCTTGAGCCTTGATTGCTCGTTCTATCCTGCTTGTTCCCTGTGTTCGACACTCTACATTACTTGCACTATACGCATATTCTGTAGAGTTATAATAAATTTAACTCCACATTTACTTTCATTGCTTGATTTATCTGTTGTGGGTTAATTGTTGATTGAATTCCAGATTTCGTGTGGTTGCCACAGTGACTTTGTCTCCGCTTTGTGTGAGACATATCTTGACCGCCCGACTTTAGGCTTCATCAAATGGCACCGTTGCCGGGGAAATTATTTCGTATATGGTTGTTTGATTTTAGGCTGAAATTATTTCCAGGGAAATTAATGAGTAAATGGAAAGGTCCTTATGTGGTCAGAAAGGTACATGATAATGGCAGTATTTATATATCCGAGTTGTCATCTTTCTCTACCTTTCGAATTAATGGTCAGTGCCTGAAACTATATCTAGATCATGATCCGCCGACTGTTGACATTGCCCCTATTCATCTGGTATGAGATGTGCTCTTTGACTCACATCACCTGCATCTCATACATGATTATCATTTTCATCTTCCACTGTATCGATCCATCTGTCGATATCCATCATTCATTCTCCCGTTATGTCTACTACCCCATTGTCATCTTATGATTTTGCTATGTTTAGGACACACCTTGTCCTAAGTATAGGGGAGTGCACACATTGAGATGTGATATACTCTTTTCTTCTTTTCTTCGTTTCTTCTTTTCCTTTTCAATCTTCTTTATCTATCAAAAAGGTGTCGCCCTTGTAGACGGGCTTCTATACTTAGGATGTGCCATGTCCTAAGCATAGGGGGGTGTGCACCCTGAGTTATCATTTATTTAGATCCTCTCCATTGTCTCCTCTTCTTGTCTATACTTAGGGATATCTTAACCTAAGTATAGGGGAAGACAATCTGAGTACGATCTGTTCATTCCCACCCTTGACCCTCCTTTCTTTGTGTCTAGTTTGCTATACATAGGATTATTTGATCCTAAGTATAGGGGGACGGTCAACTTGTCATTCGTTCATTCGTTTCTTCGTTCCTTATTCTTTAGATTTTCCTATACTCAGTACGAGTTATGTCTTCACTTTTTCTCTTTGATCTATGGGGACATAGCTCAAGCTAAGTATAGGGGGGTTGTATATACTGTGTATATACTTTAGCCATAACTCGTTCTTTCGTATTTTTCTTAATAAATACGGCTAATTACACTTATAAATTCATTAAACACCTTAATAAAAAGATGTTGATTATTCCTCAAATTCTTTTTGTATTTACTGATTAATAAATCAGGTGAAAATGTTTTTTGCAAAATGTTTGAAAAATTGTTTGAAAATCTTTTGAAAACTATTTTGAAAACATTTTGTTACATGTTTTCAACCCTTGTAAAATATTTTGTTTGAAACTTTTATTTTCTTTGTGTGAAATAAAATGTTTGAAAAATTATTTGCAAGTGGTTTGAAAAATGGCTGCAAAAATATTTTGAAAATATATGTTCACTGTTTGAAAAACCTTTTTAAAAACGTTTGTAAAAGTTATTTTGGACTATAGTTTTCGAAATTGTTTGAAAAACCTTTTTCAAATGTGTGTACATGTTTGTAAAAACGTTTGTAAAAGTTATTTTGGACTATAGTTTTCGAAATTGTTTGAAAAACCTTTTTCAAATAAGTTTTAGGAATATATACATCATGCCAAAATCCATTATATCTATATACTTATAAAATTAACCGCTTACCTTTGTAAATTATAAGAATCCACTTCTTGTAAATATAAGAAGCATCCCCATGTAAATATTTTTAACCTAGTTTTGAGCCAAAAATCTTCTCTTTTCAAAAATCCCAAAAACATTTGCAAAAATAAAATACCATAAACATTTGAAAAATCTTTTTGAAAATACAAAAATGCATATGCATCATCTTTTCAAAAATCCATAAAAATTTCAAAATCTTTGAAAATTGCATCACAACAACATTTTTCTGCATTCTGCGTCCCATTTGCATTAGCATTTCTTGGATTGAGTTTGATAGTTGAACAAGTCTTAATAAAATCCGGATATTGGAGCTTGATTGGACCTTAAAATCTACTTAATAATAGGAACCTTATAGGAAATTAAATTGAGGTACTTCAGGTCTAGTTGACTTAATTATTTAGGGATCACGAGACTTGGTTCAATGGATTCTTGACTGCCTAAGTAGATTATTTCGGAGCACACGCATGACTCTTGTTGATAATGACCTAACTTAGACCCTTGCACCTTTCACATGGCTCAACATAGTTGGAGTGGTGAGGTGATTAGATTTGTCGGTATGAGACGCACACAAGTGGAAACATTTGCCCTCCTCTAGGGCGGGAAGTGCACCCCAACCCATCCAGTGATGAGGAATTCTAAAGACAGGGGAGTGTGGGTTGTATATAGTCTACTGGCTCAAGAGGAAAAACTCCTTATGTAAATGCTGCTGTATATAGTATTTCAAAAAAAACTCCAAAAAAGTGGACATGCCTGTACAAAAATAAAATGCCTGCCGGAGTGTACATATGTTGTATAGTCAATAAGCAAGCTTGAGTTCTAAAGTCGAATTATGTGAGCCTACAGCTGGATGACTTGACTACACTGGTCTTGCATCCTAGTATAGGTAGCTACACTGGATAGCGTCCATTCTTCTCTTCACCCCCTCCTCATGAGCTAGTTGTCACTTGAACTTAGAAGGGAATACCCCGCTCCTCGAGGAAGGAGTTGTTGGATTGGGGAATCATTGGGTTGTCATGCTGGAGAAGTCAGTCTCTTTGCCATTCTAGTTGGGGAGAGACACTATCACTTACACTGTACGAGTCAGATTCATAGTCGTAAGGGTTTACGTATGAGTTGAAATATTTCTAACCTGGCTATTGAGGAGACTTGAGCAAAGTGTTGGGATTCTCAAAGGTTGTTGGATTTCAAATCCGATTCTCATTATGGTTCTGCCCGCACTAAACTTCCTTAGGACTGACTTAAGCTCCAAACTTTGATTTTGTGAAGGCAAGTTTGATAATTAAACTTAATCCATCTTTCTTCTTTTTCTTTTCTTTGTTCTTCGTTTCTGCGCTTATTTCATAAGTGTTTGCTAGGGACTAGCAAAGGCAAGTATAGGGGGATGATGAATCCACATTTCATCGTCTTTATTCTATTATTTTGGCCTCAAAAACCCTGGCAAATGCATGTAAATACCCTTAATTCCCGTATTTTAGCATTCACACATGTGTGTGTAAATAGTGTGTAAATACAGTTTTTAATGCCAAAATAAAAGAATAAAGAAAAGAAAAGAAAATGAATAAAATATTGTAAATATTTTATAACCCGATACCCCGAGACCTAGGCATCTAGATGAATAGGTCGACAAGGAATAAAGTAGGGGGAGATAAGGGCCAGAAACCAATAAAAATTCCCTTTTATTTCATTCATTCTTTAATCATTTTGGGACCTATTTTTAGTTCCACTTTTTATACCTCAAATAAAGAAACTTTGTACATGAAAGTTGTAGATAATTAAATATAAAAAAATACAAAATTGATTTTACTCGAAAATAATGTATAGATAAAAGGTTGTGATCTGAATAAAATTCTAGAATCCCAACTTCCCATACATGTAACTCTCAAATAAAAACTTGAAATGTATCAAAATCACTTTAATTGTATATAATTTTTAATAAGCTATTTAATGAAGGTGGTTTCACATTTTGCAGAGCTACTGTTTGAAAGTTATGTTTTGGACCCGTATTATATACTTGTATAGATTAAAATATTCATTTTATTTATTATTCATTATTTTTATAATTTTATATTTTTATTATTTTGTAAATATTGTTTATAATATTTGTGTACATTAAAATCAGAATAAAACACTAATGAAAATACAAAAATAAAATATGTGTATAAAGTACATAGGTATAATACCTATTAGTATACCTATATATAATACATCTATTTATTTGTACAAAACACTTCAGAAAAATAAAATAAAAATATATTTAATTATTTAAAATTAATTTATAAATTTATAAAATAATAAACAAATAAATAAATTAATATATACAAAATAAAAAAATATAAAAATATATAGATACATATACCTATATAACTCCTAAAAGGCAACTTGTATTTTTATACCTCAAAAAAATAAATAAAAATCATAATAAAATAATTTATAAAATAATAAACTTTATATTTTATAACCTAAATTTAATAAAATCATATACTATTTTTAAATGAATTTTTAAATAATTTTTCAGGGCTTTTTCCTGGTTGGTCCACGTGTACCAACCAGGTGATGGTAAACATTGTCTGCGGTCAACTGACTGTCCTTCGCTCGGTAGCCTTGTCAGACCTCATTTCTCGCCATTTTTGTCGGGTTTTGCAGCTCGATTCTTGCACCATTTCGCCTAAGTCCCTTCACAACTTTTATTCCTTGGAGATTGAGCATGCATGCCCAGGTGAACCCTCGGCCTTTGAATCACTGCATCGCCCAATGTCCCTCGTTCTTCCCAGTCGTTCGTCAACCCTTCATATACCACCCCCGAACTTCCTCCTCGATTTTGAACCCCTTTTGCACCATATTCGCTCCCCCTTTCGTGCTCAATCATGAGAGGAAGGTGACAGCTTCATTCTCCGCACGTCAGGTCGGTCGAGGAAGCATCGAGACCGCTCCACCACCTCTGACGAACACCCTCACCGTTGAGGTTCATTTTTCTTTTCGTTTCACGTTCACCATATCCGTAGGAGTAGAGTCCCATTGTTAGTTTCACGTTTAATCCATTCGATCACCAAATAGCACCCCTTTGCCGGAGATGGCTCCGGCCGACTCCATTTTCGCCGCCCACACATCTACTTCACCACCGTGGGGTCGAGGCAGTTTTCCCTCTACCCCTTCATCCTCTTTTTGCAGGTCTCACGTAATGAGGAGAGCCTGGGGGAAGTTAACCACGCCGGTGGTTCTTCCCTGTTCTTCTTCCTCTCTCCTCCGCCGTCTGATCGTGGCCGACTCCCAATTTGTCTGTCAGCCTTTGGATCAAGCCCTCCAGTGGCCGTCGATCCTTGCCGAAGATCTGATCTGGGCCGTCGAAGCCGAACCGTCATCGGCATTCCAGGACACGACGCGTAGTAAGTGAAGTGTATCAGCCGTCGGATCGTCTACGTGGGGGTATTTCGCACCTTCACCCTCGCCATTTTTTGTATTTATTTAATAGCACAGAAACTTTCATATGCAGTTTTAAATATTTTGTAAACTTTGCACTTCAGCCCTCGACCTTTAATTAATTACAAAAGGTCCTTGTCTACGTCACCTCACATGACTCGCGCACGTGGGAGACAAGACATTTTGCAATGGGACCCTTATAGGTTTTGTTATTTGTATTCTATCCAGAAACTATTTTACATTATTGTATTATTTTTGGAGAAATTGCTATTAAGCCACCAGGTTTTTGTTATTTGCAGAAAGGTCCCTGATAGGAACATGCCTCACGCACGTGACTTTGGACAATTTGCACAATACCCCCTATGGGTTTTGGATTTAACATTTGGCCCATAAATATTTTTATTGTGTTATATACTTTCTGGAAAATTGCAAGTTGCCCCTGGACTTCTGGATATTTACAAAAATACCCCAACTAGAATGTATTTTCTTTTTGTTTCCTTTATTTATTTCGTGCATCTATAAAATCCTAAAAATACCCAAAAAATTAGCATAGCTTCATGTTATGTTGCTCTTTCATGCCAGATTTTTTTGCATTTTTATTGCATTTTAATATTTATAAAAATTCAAAAAAAGCATTTTCCTTATTTTCTGCTTTAGAAAATATCTAAAAAATATAGAATCTCTTCGAAAAATTCCAATAAAAATATATTACGTTTGTGTCTGTGTGTTTTAACTTCAATCCAAAAATCTAAAAAAATTATTAAAGACAACTCCTAAAATCGTAAAATCCTTAAAATCTTTAAAAAAAGAAATATTAGAAATTCCACAAAAAGTATAAAAAATCCAATTTATGTCTCCTAATTTTCTCTGTTTTATTATCTTTATTTTAAAATTAATTTAAGGAATTTTTTATTCTATTTGACATTTTTCATCCTCATTTTAATTTCGGATTTTCAGTTTATTTAATGTTTTCAGTATTTTTGACTCTAAAAATAATGAAAAAATTAGGAAAATTATTGAAAAACATAAAAAAAACATTAGAAAAATATAAAAAGGCCAAAAATATTTCATCTCTTGAATTTTGACTTTTTTTACCTCTTTTTATAAATATATTACCTTCCTTTTTCTTACATTGTATACATCTTTTATTAAACGAAAAAAATATAAAAAATATAAAATATAAAAAAATATAAAAATTAGAAAATTAAAAATCAAATATAAAAAAATAAAATCTAAAATATAAAAACTATAAAATAAAAAACCCACAAAAAATAACACTTATATAGGCATTTGATCACTCTCATTCTTGAGCCTTGATTGCCCGTTCTATCCTGCTTGTTTCCTATGTTCGACACTCTACATTACTTGCACTATACACATATTTTGTAGTGTTATAATAAATTTTAACTCCACATTTTCTTTCATTGCTTGATTTATCTGTTGTGGGTTAATTGTTGACTGAATTCCAGATTTTGTGTGGTCGCCACATCGACTTTGTCTCTGCCTTGTGTGAGACATATCTTGACCGACCTTCTTTTGGCTTCCTAGCTAGTAATGTATTGTTGATGGTATCCTAGTCTTATACGAACACGAATCCTTGTGGTTGCTCATTGGTCCTTCCCACACTGCTGGCCATGTCTCTGGTCTCTACAAAGGCAAAAGACCCTAGCTCAGGTACTGTCAAATGAATATATAGATGTGCTGGCCTCTGAACTGGTACCTCAAGGGTGAAAGAAGGGTTGTAGAGGGGGAATAAGATAGAGGCGAATTTGTATTCAAAGAGCGGGTCTGAGCTCTCTAAAGTTGCCCTAGATGAACGGGGAGGAGTGCTAGAAAATAGTGCTGTCAAAGGAAGCCTAAGGGGCCTCCTTCCCATCATCATGATATGGGGATTTATTCAGATTAGATCTGGGTTGTAAACAAGATGAGGAATCAAACACCCAATTCACCTACGCAACACAAGCTGATGACCATGAATGTTCAGTCATTAATCTAGGTGATAATCCAATTTATCAGAGCAATTATGCGAGCTGTTAGAAGCCCAATGATCGCAGGAGACTCTCCCGAATCTCACAACCAGTTTTTTCCAGCCAGTATGGGTGCGAACCGTTTACAGGCTACCCGATCTGCCCACTTTGCTAAGGAAGTCATGAACCGATTACCGGCTACCCAATAAAATTCTTACTGGAGAACAACCAATCCCAAGAATGAAAGTTTGAAGAGAGATTTAGATGTGGCTCTATACTATTGTGCGGGTCGCTCTCTCGTTGTAGATTAATCAATCAAGGAGGGGTGACTCTCCCTAAAACAAATATTTTTTGGTGAAGTTCTATTTTAGGTCAATTTTTCATTATCAGTCCCAAATAGTATTAGTTTTCACCTTTTATGATATTTTTCGAAAGAATACAACACCAAATAAAATTTTCTATTTCCTTGGTTATTTAAATCAAATAAAATCGGGGAGGAAGCCAAAAAAGCAAATGCATGATCAAACACTATGATGCATGCAAAAATAGAAATGTGTACCTTACTCTAGCACTCTATATGCAGGGTGAGTAAACTAAAAGACAAAAATAAAACTATCTATATGATGCACGAGGAAATTGTCCCTAAGATGAGCTACTTCTATCAGCATTAAGAATGAGTAGTTAACTATCAAGAAGAGAGACAAGGGTCCGGTCTCAGAGGCATGTGATGCCTACCAAAGTGGGTCCTGCAAGTGTTGTATACGGTCTCTCTCGATGCGTGGTCTCCTAACCAATTAAGTTAACTTTTTATGTTTATTTTACTAAGTCCAATTACGTTCTCTAGGAATAGATAAGATATTAAGGTGTTTGGACCTAGCTAATTAAAAGTTCAAGCAATTAGAAATCTTAAATATAGGAGCTAGATCCTCGGGAATCAAACAGAAAAAAAGAGAAAAACCTCAGAATACTGCGGTGGGGTCACTTGAGTATACCAATACTCGACGAAACAGACCCCCAAAAATCTATGCGTCAAAGAGACTCTCAAAGCATCTAAGTTATTACAAGAATAATTTTTGAAAAAATAAAACCTATCTATCTACAATAACTGTCTTTTCTCCTCCTCTGACCCTCCTCAGATGCAGGCTTCTCCTAAAACGAACTCGGTCATCCCTCAGGTGGTTCCTCGGACAAAAAGCGAAACAAAAGATGTCAGAAAGCAATTATAATGGACATATACAAAAGTAATATAAATGTAACTACTAAGCCATGCTCCCCGGCAACGGTGACATTTTATGACTCACCAAGCAACTAGGGTTAAGTAAGAAATAAGTCAAAGGTCGTTGTGATCCAAATCACTCAGCACAGTCAACGAGAAAATTAAACCACTAAAGAAATCAATCAATTGTAAGCGGTCTTGCTATTTTATTTACATAGTATAGCAACCCGGGGTCACACACAAGGAGCACGATTTAAAAATAAGTACTCTTCCTAAAAGAAAAACATTTTTAGTGGTTTTTAATTTGGTAAGTTTTTAATTTTTTAAATAAAGGCAAACAAGCTCAACAAATAAAACACTCACAAAACTCTTTTTGTATTTTTCAGAATTGTAAAAAATATTCAAAAAAAAGAAAAAAAATTACTTTTGGTTTTTATAGGTTTTAAAATGTCTATGGTATTTTTTGGAGACTTTTTAGATGTTTTTGTGAATTTTTAAAAATCAAATAGTGATAAAAACACAAAATAATGCACAACTAGGAATAATTTACAAATTAAAATTACTTAAAGTGCCCAAAATTCTTGGATGATATTTTTATGAGAAGTCAAAGGGAAAAACCTACAAACATAAACTGAAAACACTATTTTCATTTTTTCTTTAATTTTATACAATTTTTTATAAGATTTTGAGTTTTTTTTAAATTTTTAGGGTTTTTAAGAGGTATTTTCAAATAAAATTGATACTCAAAATCAAACATGCCAAAAGACAACTAAAGGAATTTTTTAAAAATTTTAAGGATTTTTTGAATTTTTTTATGATTTTTATAACACAGACATGACTCTTTTTAGGTGTTTCCAAATTTTTAAAAATAGAAAATGCAACAAATTAGCTAGCCAAAATTACTAACAAATTAACATGTAAACATGAGTCATACAGTATTTTTGTAGAACTTTTTAGGGCTAATTTGTTATTTATTTCATTCAATAAAAGATAAGGAATTAAAAATAGTTGATAAGGACTGAAACGTAATTATTTTAACTTTTAGGACCTAACAAAAAACATATATTAAAACCACAAGGTCAGATATGCAAATAGTTTAGCAAACTCATGTGCACACGTGGTACAGCACATACAGGGGTATACTTGCAAATATCAAAACTTAACATTCATCTCATAACATCTAGAAAGTTTAGGATAAAAGTCGTAAATAACCCAACAAGCACGTGGGGACACACGTGACTCAGACTAGGAGGGACTGAAATGCAAATAGATGAAGTGTAGGGGTCTAACTGCAAATGTTTTTAACCATAAGATTTATTTACTGGAATAAAGTAAAATAAAACAACATGTAGGGCAAAAGTGAAACATAACCAAGCAGGGGGCACGTGGAACATGCGTGGAGGGTCTCTAACATATGGTTTGTTGACCATTGGTGGGGAAAATCTGACGGCTCAAATTTTGCCGATAACGTGCAGTCAGATCTACAAAGTCAGGATTGATCTAACGGCTCGGAAAGCTGCACTATCGGTTAGCTCTGATTTGATCTCATCCGAGGGCGGGAAGAAGGTCTACAAGAACATCTCGCGATATCTGGAGATCGGGTGGTCGGATCAAAGCTCCTAAGGGTCTGGCGTCGTCATGAAGACCCTCCGCGTCGACCAGGATGCTCGGATGGGGGAGTTGATGGTTGGATGGTCCAAACGGAGGTGCTTCACATAGAGCTGCTCCGCCAGCGTAGCTCGGGTACCAAACGACTCTACTCGCACACATGTACACCTGCACGGGGTAGCACGACTGGGGGCGATGCTCCGGTCGGGTTATTTCATGGAGAAGCAAAAAGAAGTGATGGGGGAGTGGGATCGATCTCCATCGGATATGTAGGAAGGAGATCTCGTCCTTAATCTCGCTATGATGAGAGAGACTAAGGGGAAAGGTCGTGTAGGAAGAAGGTGGATGAGTGGGTATCTCGATCGATGTGGATGAAGGTGGATAACATGGCTCCGACCAGCTGGTCAGAGCAGAGGAATGGACGACAGTGATGGAAATGGAAAGTGGAATCGAAATCGAAAGTAAGGGGGATATGAGTGACACTGATGCTACTGACAGATGCAGAAACTCCAAGCGAGGTGAACGGGTTCTTGGCCTCAATCCTATTGCGGCGGGTAGAAGAGGCTTCATGCGGCGGAACTCCGACTGTGTTTTGAGCTGCAAGCCTGCAGGCGTCTCCAACGGGTCCTAAGATGCTTTCCAGATGGTTGTCACTTCACTGAAGTGAACTAGGAGGGAAAGGTGGAGCAAGGGACGAGCTGAGGTGTGCAAGAGGCACATGAGCGAATATATAGGATGCCTGAGGGTCTAGAAAGATCTGCAGATGGAGCGAAACCCTAGGTAGATCTGATCCTCCCTAGGGATCCGCAGGGATCACAGATCCTACGAGACGAATCGGGAAGTGGAATCGAGGCAAAAGGGGATCGGAGCCAGGCACCAAAATTTGAAGAAGAAGCTCCAGCAAGGTGAATCCAGACCCAACCTAGCTAGAAGGAGACGCTGACCAAAGTCAACAATCAGACGTTGCCCAATCAGAAATCAACATGTACAAAAATAAAGGAAAATTGAATATAAAATAGAAAATAATTTTAAAAAATGTATAAAAAAAGTTTACTATTTTATAAACTATTTTTCTGTGGTTTTTAATTATTTTTATGAAAATAAAAATAAGGTATATATAATATATAGAATTATATATATGTATATTATACCTATGTATTATGTACAAGTATTTTTATTTTATTATTTTTACAAAAAATTCTTTTTATTTTATAATTTATTTATTTACAAAATATTTTAAAGAGTAAAAAATTATTTTTATTTGTTTTTATAAAATAATTAGGGTCATAAAATAAATAGGTATTTTATTATATACATGTGTCTTTTGTACAAGGACTTGTTCATTTTATTTTTATTTATATTTTGTTTTCATGATTTTTATTTTATTTTCTTTTTATATTATTTCTAGGGCTATATACAAGTGTGTAAAAAGAATAAAATATTTATATTCTTTCAAAATAAATAAGTAATTATTTTTTACAATTATATGTAGTATGTACAATACATAGTGTACCTTTATATTTCTCTACTTATTTTCTTTGCGATCGGGTCAAAATTTGACCTTCTCTTGGGGTTTGGGTCACTCTGTATTTATTCAAAATACATCCTTCTTTTTATTTTCTCTTTATTAATTTATTTTTGAAAAATAGGTGTTAATTATGAGATATTAACATAGGCATGCACAAAGTTAATTTATTATTTTTACAGGTATTTATTGATGGTTTTGCTAAAAGAAAGAGCTAAAATAAAAGAATAAAGAATAAGAATCACTGATTCATCAACTGTCTTGTCGTTATCTCATATATATCAGTGCCAACCATAGATTCAATAGACGCTAGTTCATATAGGACCACTTCATGATCCGGACAGGGATGAGGACTCCAACCTGAGCATTATTGGGAGACACTTGTCCAAAGTGGACATTATTGAGAAGTGATCATAGGACCTAGAAAAACTTGCTGTGATCGAACAATGGACTCAGAACCTAGACAAATTAAATCAGATCACCAACCAACTGGAGTTGCTGGTGCGTATAATTAACTCCTGCCAATCATTATCTTCAACATCCACGGCTCCTGATGATATGAAGGAGACATCATCACCTCAACTTCCTCAGCGGAGTCTAGGGCAACCGACGGTGCAACAAGTGTACTACATGAAAGCCCTCGAGTCAACATCGCCATAGCAACCACAACAACAATTGGTTGTCTACCAGCCTGAGCTTCAGATCCTTCCCAATCCATGTTCTCTACCTCCACCTCTCATTCAGGAGTTGAATGGTATATGGTCCAACGATGCACAGTTGGACCCTAGGAGGACATCAACAGGGCAAGTCCTCAGCTAACAGCACATTCCCTCCCCATCAAGGAGGGAAATTTGTCTAGAACAACCAGCCTCGGCACCGGCAGTCTCCACCATACACAAGTAATTGCAGACATAATTCTTACCAGTGGTCGGTGTACTATCATCATCAATAGTATCAGCCATACGTGGTTGCTCCATATCATCAACACCCTCCTCAGCACCATCAATATCCAACTTCTCCCCAGTATAATTCTTTGTACTCCTTCACGTAGCCTCCACATCAGTTCCAGTCTTCATGGCCAGCACGTTGAACCATCTAAGGTTGCTCCCGTGAACCTTGACTTGGACTGCTTGGCTCAACTGGTGAAGAGCTTAACAGAAATGAGCCAGAAGGTAGATGACCTCACCGCCGCCAAAACAACCACTCCACTACAGGTTGAGACAAACCCCAACATATTCAAGAAGAGAGAGCATGTATTTTGTGATATCCCATCT
The DNA here is from genome assembly GCA_037367405.1 of Ottelia alismoides. NCBI lineage: Eukaryota > Viridiplantae > Streptophyta > Magnoliopsida > Alismatales > Hydrocharitaceae > Ottelia > Ottelia alismoides. The sequence continues at coordinate 391,664 of JAZKJV010010119.1, read as the reverse complement.
AATCTCACATAATCAGATGTGCTTAATATGTTTGTATCTTATGTTGCCAGTAGGGACTTTGTACCCTTCTACCACAACGAAGGGGAAGAATAAAGCTTCAACTAGAAAATCATCATCTTCTGCATCAGCTGCCAAAATCCAAAAATACAAAATCCAAAATCCAAAGAAGACAGAGGATAGGTACCAACAACCAAAATCCAAAGAAATCAAAAAAGTAAAAAATACTGAAAAGAAAGCAGCAACCGAAGCGACAACACAACAACAATGGAGAGGACCGCACCAGCAGCCGATCCAGTGCCACCTAATGGAGCCCAGCCTTCCATTTTTTGATGCCAACATATTGTGGATGATAATATTCCTTTTTGTCATCCATTTGTACATCCATGTGTGGACATTAATTTTTATGTAAAGAAGAACACAATTTTTGGTTCCGTACATATTCTTTTTCTGATGCAATGCAAAAATCCCAAAAAAATGGAAACTTGAAAACAACCTCGTCTGACCTTGATGTGGTCGAAATAAGTAAGAATCTTATTCTTGACATGCCTCTTATTAAGGCCATTAATGACATTCCTAATATTAAGAAAGGGCTGAAGCAGGAACGTACTTCCAAACTACAGCTGCTTAGAGCATGTGATAGAAATGTGAAGCACATCTTGACCGCATGCACAATCAATGCAATCAGCAATCTCCCAAGCAAAAAGAAAGACATGGGAGCTCCTCTTATAAGATGTTATATGTTCAACCAAGAGTTTGATCAAAAAACTCTTGATAGCGGATTGCCCATCAATCTGATGCCTACTTCACTGCTTATAGAATTCGGGTCGGGACCGCTCAAGTCTACTAGAATGATTCTATAATTTACACATACATCAATCAAGTGGCCCAGGAGCGTTCTGGAGGATGTCATCATTAGAATTCAAGGTATGCAATTCCCTATGGACTTCATTGTATTGGACATGGACACCTCAACTCCTTTACTTTGTAACCCAATTATACTCGGATGGACATTCCTTCGAACAACCGAAGCTGTGGTGGACTACGACAACAAATAGATCATGTTTCATTCCAGCAACGACAAGGTGTCCATTGAGATGATACAAGTATCAAAGTCATCAAATTCTACATGAGATGAGAGTTATTCTACATAATAGAGAAAAGAAGATTGTGACTTTCTTGTAGAAATAAGAGATACAAATATATTCAAGGATGATATCAAGACCAATAAATTCCTCTCCATGGAGGAAGGAATGGACAAAAAAATCGAGTTTCCCTATGTCTTTGAAGATGGGAAATTTTGCTAATCGTCTAGAATAATTCATTGTTGACCACCTATCCTTAGCAGCGCAAAAGGAAATTATTGAACTTTTTTGTGAACAAGATGAAATCATTGAAAATTTCTGTGTAGCATTGAACTGAGAGCTTGCATTCCCTATGGTGGACAACCTACAGTTGATGGATTCGATACCCCCACCTTGCGTAGTTGCCTAAGTTTCTACTGAAATGATTCAAACCCCACCTAATCTAAAATCATTGCTAACAAAACACAGATTATGCATTCCTTGCGGATGAACAAAACTAGTTCCCAATCATTATCAATTCACAACTGGCCATGGACGAAGAATTTAGTCTACTCAAGGTTCTAAAAAGAAACCGCAAGGCCATAGGATGGATAAATTCAGATATCCTTGGCATTAATCCTTCACTGTGTTCCCATTACATCTATCATAAAGAAGACAACAAGCCTTCCTGAGAATTTCAGTGAAGATTGAATCACAATCTTCGGGAGGTTGTTAAGATGCAAAAGTTATGTTTTGGACAACTCTTGTGCATTGTACCTAAATAAAATATTCATTTTATTTATTCTTTTTATTTCTAATTATTTTATATTTTTTATATTTCTAAATATTATTTATAACACATATTCAAAATTTAAATAAAATAAAACCATTAAAATAAAATAAAAATAAATAATACATTTAAAATACAAAGATTAATTACCTATACATATACCTATATAATAAATACATCTATTTATTTAAGTGTAAAAATAAACTTTAAAAAATACACACAAATTATATCTAGGTGTATTTAAATAAAGTATAAATATATAAATTATATGTACCAAATAATAAAATTTAATATACAAAATAAAAATAAAATATACAGTATATAGGTAAATATACTTATAATTACACGTGTAAATATTAACTTACAATAAATGACCATTTGAAAATAAACAAAAAGGGAATTAAATACTACTCTAATTTATAAACATCATTTATTTTACAACCAAAATTTAATTAATTATTTACTATTGAATTTATAAAGAATTTTCTATTATCTTTTTTCTGGGTGGTCCACCTGGACAAACCAGGGGCTTCCTTTAGTTGACTGAGGGTCAACGGTATGCCTCCCCTTCTGAATCTTGTCAGACCTCACGAGACAAACATCTTCTCCCCATTTTTACGCCTCTGTCATATCTCCCTCACCCTCGATCCATCCATCCCTCTACTCTCCAAGCATCCATGATTTCCGCTGACCAAATCTTTCTCATCATGTCTTCCTCCTTCGCATGCCACACCAACTAGAAGTTCGCTCCAGTCCAGCCTATATTTTCCACCCTTATCCATCTTTTTGGGGTTAGTTACCCTTCTATATTATTCTTAGCCCCTCAGAGCACCTTGTGGTGGAGCTGCTCGTGATAGGGGCTGCTTGCCGTGCTCCGCAACGAGGAGGAACGACATATAAAGGAGGCATTCCTGACCCATCGCCAGGGCTCTGCTCTAGACGGTCCATGTTTTTGTCCTTTGACCAAATAAAGGTTATTTCCAGTGCATTATAGGTAATTTTTGTATTTATCTTTCCATCCTGCATCTATTTCATGCTTTTATTTCTTGCTTAGCTTATATATAGGGCGATTTAGTTCGCTGGAGCTTTAGAAGCTTTGACCATTGTTCGTCACTGTCACACCCCTGTTCCAACCCATCCAACCACCCAATTTCATTCCTCTTTTGATTCCCCATCATCATCCCTACACGTACCACCCAGATCTCGACTGATCTAGATCATCGAGTTCCTCTCCACCACTAGTTGTCGAACCTCCTCGATCTACCACCATTTACCCTCCTATCTTCACTAATAACAGCTAGGGTGACCTGTCATCGAGTCTCCATTTCTCTTTATTATCTTCACAGTCCTAAAGGGGATATCTGAAGCCTAGATACCTCGAGCCTTGGTTCCCGGGAGCCCATGTGGTCTGCAAGCTTCCAAGACTTCTCCAGTGGGTCTTTGACACTTTTGAGGCTTCGATCAACTGTAGAGCACCTTTGGTCATCGATTGAGCATCATAGAAATGTGGGGGGATCTTGGATGATGACGAATCGATGAGGAGAAGTTCATCGGTCGAGCTTCTCCTCTTGTTCTTCTAGAGGAGCAATGACCATTGGATTGCTCCTCTACCCTAATTTGAGGGATGATTGTTCGATCAAGAGCTCAATAATCGGTCTGATCAGAGCCATGGACTAATCTTAAGCATCGATCACTGAACTGGACTCATCCACTAAAACTGGACACTTGTCCAAGTGAATCAAGTCACACCATTGGATCATACCCTTTAGGGTGTTATAGCATATACACCCCTGCTCTTTTACTTTATTGTCTTTTAGTCCAGTATTATAAAATTTGAATTTCAATATAAGGTTTGGGTGTTTTTGCACATAGCTCGCTATAGTTTATTTTATTTACTAAAATGCCCCTACTAGCTAGAATATTTGTGTGCATGTTTCTCTAATTTTTAAAATTATTATCATACTCTAGAAATTACGGAAAAATATAAATGTGTGCATGATGCATTATTCTTTCATGCTATAAATATTTTTTTTGCATTTGAAGCATTTTCCTATTTAAAAAAATAAAAAGTACACGTTTATTTCTTGTTTTCTTTAGAAAATGCAAAACGTGTAAATCATCTTTAAAATTTCCAAAAAATATTGATTTTATATTATTTTATTTTATACCTCTAGACCAAAAATGCCTAAAAATAGAAAAAGAAAATAACTAAAATTTAAAATGCTACAAAATCCTTATAAAATTTATAAAAAATCAACAAGAATCTAAAGTTATTATTTCATGCTTTATATTTTTATTTATACATATTACTAAGTATTACATACTGTTTTGAGAAATTTAGACTTCATTTTATATTTTTAAATCTTTAATCTATCCATCCTATTTAGAAAGTCCCTGATTTTGTATATTTTGGACATTAAAAATACCTAAAATTAGATAAAATCACTGAAAATCATAAAAATATTAGAAAACTATTAGAAAAATATTTTATTTGTGTTTTATTATTTATATCACTATTTATAGATATATTACCATATATTGGATTATATATCTATATATAGTGATATATAAGTATTGTTATTATTAACTATTATAAATACTATATAAATATTGCTAAACCTTTTAAAAATAAAAAGCGACTATTCTTTAGGTATTTTTCTGATTTTTGAATAAGCATTATATATTTATTATTATATATCACTGAAATTCTACATATTCGATATATATAGTCATATATATCAATTATATATAAAAACAAAAAATAAATTAATAATAAAAATGTTATAAAAAATATAATTCTAAAATTAAATTTAATATGAAAGATATAAATAAAAAATAAAAAAATAAAAAATAAAATTCCACATAAAATTAACTAATTAGTTTATTAATTGAGAGAATATTATACAAATACACCTGTATTGATTATTTATTGATTATTCATAATCATCATACCTGCTACACCATCTTGTTCCCTGTGTTCGACTCTCGGACTACTTGTCAAGTATACACATTTATTTCTGGGTTATAATAAATTTTGATCGACATCATTTGCTTCCATAGCTTTATATTTTTACCGTGGGTTGATTGTTGAATTTACCAGAGGTCTTCGAGTGTTGTCAGTGCAGCGACTTAGTGGTCCTGCCTTGTATGGACCATAAGATAGTCCCTTGGTTGATTCTCTCAGTATTTCAATGGCATCGTTGCAGAGGAGCAATGGAGTGTAACATTTTTATACATTATTCTTGTTTTATTTTCTTCTATTAAGTTTTTATATTTATTTGACTATTCTGACCACTTATTCCTTTTTTGATCTTTCTTGTGAGGTACTGAACGATAATGGTTACTTGTTAGGAGGTTGACACCCCCGAGCCAGCTAGGAGAGAGAGTAGTAGAGGAAGGCCAAAGGGACAAGGAGCAAGAGCAGCCACTCTAGTTTTTTTTTGTTTTATTTAGTAAGAGAGTGTTTTCTTTTATTTTTGTAAAATATATTGTAAAAGTTTTGAACATTGGATACTGCTATACCTCACGAGGTCTAGTGCTCGGGAGTTTGTTCACCTGGGGGCCTCGTCGTGTTTTTCGCAGTTCTCGTCTCTATTCTTTATCTTTATTTCATGCATTTTGAGTTTTTTCCCATTCTTTTTATTTTTGATTTGTGTAATTGAGCTCTAGTTTAGGATTTGCTTGATTTATAGATTAAGGTTCAATGCCCTAATTGAATTACATATACCTATAGTTTCACGCATGGATCTAGTCAAATTAAATTATTGAGTATTTGGATTTCAAGCCACAAGATGTGAGAGACCACACAATGCTTTAAGGATTTGTTGTGGCGGGCATCTAGGATTCTCCAAGACCATATGCTAGGTCTCTTTTCTAGATATTCAACACTTGGTTCTTCACGTTAATAACAACTCCTGTTCTAGGGTGCTTTTATCGGATTGCATTTGATATAGAGTAGGATTCAATTCTGTATAACATCCTGCACAAAGAGAGTTGGAGGCAAGGTGAGCATCTCTATATTAGCATACATCATTGATGTAAACTTATATTTCTTTTCCTACACTTTCCCTCTGATTTTGACCACTTAGGATATTAAAGGAATCGATACCTCGTAGTATTATTGCATTTATCAAAACTATCCCAAAAAAAGTGGTAACATGTAAATTAGAACTGTTTATATTACTCAACCCTAAAATCAAAAAGGATACTTGTTTTGGGGATAGTAACCCCCACCTTGTGAATAGGTTGCATTCAGACGGAGGCACGATCACCTAAGGAAAAGAGCCTCCATCCCTGTACTTGTGCCTTAATAGCTTGGGTCAGTTCTAAGGCCATGTTATTGCTGGAAGCACTTGCTTTAGATGTTAGATGAAGTGGTCCTGATGTTCTAGTAGGTGTGAATGATGAAACCATAAAATGTCCTAGTTAATAGTGTTGAAATTTTGTAGTATTCCGGAAATCATGATTAATAAAAAATGACCACTTAATTAATTTATCGATTAATGCGAGCGATCAATTTATAATTTACTTGGGAAGCACAAGGTCGAACGTAGAGAGGCCACGATCTCCTTTGGTTAATTATTAGGCGATCTAAAAGTAGGTCTTTAGAGAATTGATTTTTTTTCTAATTTTTAAATGCAATTAATGGATGAAGTGTAATTTTTGGAAAAGTTTAATGACTAAAATGCAATTTTCATTCAATTGATGTCCAAAAATTATAAACTTAGACATAATGTTAGGCATTATCAAATTAATGTTATGCAATATTTTTGATAATTTTCTGATGCAATACGAATTAATTAAGAATTAAATATGCTTGTATGGTGATTTTTGGCAAATTAATTTTATTGAATAGAAAACCTAATTATTTTCAGAAACAAAAATTATCCTAGATGTATCTAATGACGATCTATCCTATAAAATTTCTAAACCTTAAAAGTAATGAGTTTACATTTTATGAAAATTTAATTACTAAAATATACATTTAATTTATTGCAACCTCGATATATGAGCAAATGTCATGAAATTTAGGCATAATGTAGAACAAACTAAAATCGACCAATTGTTTTCAAATTAATAATTAATTTAATATAGAATTAATAACACAAGGTGCATAAAATATGCAATTTTCCACAGTAGTAATTATATTAAATTAGTCACAAGTTACAAAAATATAATCAAACATCCACAATGATAAGCATGGGGGTTCTACAGGATGCAATATTGAGAACATAAAATGGGGACAAAATGAGACTCAAATTAATATGAAAACATAGGGTTCTAAATGCAAATACAAAAAAAAAATAAAAATAACAAATGCAGACAGGACTAAAGTTTCATTACCTATACCTGCAAGGGTAGTTATGCAATTATTCCAATACTGCATATGCGTGGCACGTGAGATCCGACTAGCGGGGGTATCTTCACAAACAATAAGAACTCGAGGGGTGCAAGATAGAAATGACTCTTCTCTCACATGTAGCGTACGCGCCTCTAGGCTAGCAGGGATTCCTTTATGAATTGAGAGAAGCGCGGGGGTGCTTAATGCAAGTTTCCTGTCATCTCATGTGTCGCACACGTGAAGGGAAGATAGGAACGTGGCCCATAGCCTGAGGAGGTCTGGCCAAGTGCAGTTAAGCCAAGGGTCCTTACTAAGCTAAGGCAAAGGTGACTGCTGTCGAGTTGGAGAGGATGACGCTCTGCCTCAGGAGACACACACCCGAGATCGAGGCGGCAAATGGAGATGCGGTGGTGACGGCGGAGCCTTGGGCAGCCAAAGGTGAAGTGAGCTTCTATCCTCCGCTGCTGCTATGCGGTCGTGCTTAGGAGGGTCAATGGTGGTGCATGTGATGTAAGGGCAATGGAGCCAAGGCCTCTCATGTAAAGATGGATGGAGTAGAGAGCCGATGACGAAGGTATGGCTGGTGAAGGTGGTTCAATGGAAGCTGAAGAAAGTAGTTGTGTAGGTGCAATGGAAGATTATCAGGGGACACTAGTTGAAGAAGAAAAGTGGAAATATAAGAATAGTAGAGAGGGAAAGAAATGAGGTAGACGAAGGGAGGGGTTCGTAGGAGGGTGGGAGTGCTATGCTCGACCCCGATTTTCACCTCGAGAGGCATGGAGAAAGTGCTGCGAAGTTGGGCAGTGCTCGAGAGCACTGAGACGTGGTCAGAGGGACCACAGATCTTGTCGTGGAGCTTGTCTTCACTCTTGCATATCCCCGTCGAGCTATCACTGGATGAGGTGCTGGGCTGGAGGCTCTCCTATCAAAAGGCGGATGCTATAGAAAGGTGGCATCGGGGAGCTTTTAATGGTTGTTGCTTGTCAGAAGGAAATGTGGAGGTTGTGGGCTAGCAGAAGATTACAACTGCAGCTATGTGCCGCAAGGAACGGAGCTGCAGTTGGGAGTTGAGCAAGCGGTAAGAGAGAGAGAGAGACATAGTCACACAACCATGGGTGAGCTGGAAGCAAGAGAGTGAGGGCGTCTAGGTCCTAAGGGCAAGCACGACACTTTCAAGAAGAGAGTGAGGGCGGTTGTTGACCATCGAGAAAGATAGAGGAGATGGGCGGTGATCGCGAGCCATGCGCTGCACGATGAGGAGGGGCGGGTCGTGCAGGAGAAGGAGAGAGAGAGCGCCACGTGGCATGCGTAACGGTGGTCATGTGGCGGGGAAAATTAACAAAATAAATAAATATAAAATTAAAAAAATTAAAATTAAAAATAAAAAAGTTAAAATAAATAAATAAATAATCAGAAATAAAAAATAAATAAAGTAAAAATGAAATAAAATAAATAACTAAAAGAAAATAAAAAGAGATGAAAGAAAAAATAAAATAAAATAAAAGGTGGTGACACATGGCGGCTCCAAGAGTGGCCATGTGTCGCTCCTAAAAAATAAAAAATCACAACAAAAGAAAATAAAAAAGAAATAACAAAATGGGTCAAATTAAAAAGTGGTCATCATAAAAGATGCTCGTCTCGATGAGATCTACAACTTTTGTCAAGGATCCAAAATCAAAAGAAAATATCTGTACAAAAAGTATTTTGGTGGCATCCTATAGATATTAAATACCACATTTTTGGGTTATGCAATTTTTTTATCATTTTATATATGAGAAAAAAATAAAAATAAAACTAGAGAAAATATAAAACAAATAATTACAACTTAATCTATTTTTTGTATTTTTTTTAATTAAGAACATAAAAAGAAAAAAATGAATAAAATACAGGGACATATGTACAATATACAATGGGGGCCCAAAAATTCCACCTCTGATTCTTTTGAATTTGGTCTTGTATTGAAGGTAATTGAACGTACATTAATTTAAATGTGAGTAGGGGACTGTATGAAAGAGATATTCGTGTTTAAAGCCTTTTAGTCTCAAAGTAGGGTATAGGTTTTATTTGTAAATTTTAAAAGTTAGTATTTTTTGATATTTTCTTTTATTAGTATTAGTAATATATACATGTAGAGTTAATTTCATTAAATTTTGAGTTAGTTAAAAATAAATAAAATAGGGAAAATATTATAATATACAGATGATATTAGTAAGTAAATTTGGCTTCTTATTTAATGCAAAAACGCATTCTAAAATCCATATATTAACTTTAAGTGCATGAACGGTAAAAAAGCAAAATAAAGGGAATAATGCAGCTCATCACTCGGGAACAAAGCTCTAATTTCAACTTTTAGAATGATGAATCACATATTCATCAACCCCCTATACTTAACCCTTGCTCATCCTTGAGAAACTAAGAATGAAGTGCGGAAGTGAAATGATTTTGGGTTGATTACCAAGGTCATGAACAAAAGGTGAAAATGGAGCTAGACTCGACCTTTGGATTTATAATGTGGCGGGACCTTTTTGGGAAGAGGATTTAAGACCTAAAATCCTTTACGTTCTACAAGTCTTTATTCGGGTCGCCTCAATAGTCAGGTTGGAACAAATCCTCATATTCTGTTGACTATGAATCTTACTTGTACTGTGCAAGTGAAATATAGCTCTCCACATCAAAAACGACAAAGAAACAACCTCCTCTAACAAGGTAACCCTAATTCCATGGTCTAGTATATCTTTCCTTGAGAAGCAAGGTATTCCTTTCTAAGTTCAAGTGCAACCGACTCAAAAAGAGGGGTGGAGAAGAGAATGGACTGTAGCCAATGTAGTCATATATCCGTAGAGCTTGATCAGTGTATCCAACTCTCCAGCTGAAGGCTTCCTTGGTATGATTGAAGCATATGCCTTGCTTATTCATATTTTTTTCTCTGACGGGATTTTATTTCTATATTTACTTTTTGCATGTCTAACATTCTTTACAGATTTTCTTTTTTTTTTCATATATACAAAAGTGCAGCATGTACATAAGGAGTTTTGTTCTCGAGTCAGTGGAGTATCCCTCTTTTGGAGCTTTATTGCGACCTACAACATCCTGTCGTTAGACGTCAGTGCCACTAGACTAAGTTGAGATGCTCTACCCTCCCTAGATGAGGATGGATGTTTCCACCCATGTGCTACTCCAAACCAAAGGATTCTACCTCCTCACCACCTCATCGATGAAGAGCTACGTGCATGGTGAAAATCATGCGTGTATAAATATTCTATTTAGACCAATAAATATGAAATTTTAACAAAGACTTGTGGACTTAAAGAATTAAGTCATTCAACCTGAAAAATCTTAACTCCATATCCTATAAGGTTCCTCTGAAATTAGGTAGATTAAGGTCAAAACAAATCCGTCCTCGACTTCTATTCATAACTCAATTCAAAACCCACTAACTTTCCACTTTGCATATGCTAGATATGCAAATGAAATGCAGATATTATGAAGTGAATATGAATGAAGTGCAAGATTATTGATGATTTTTTTAATGCAAGGATGATATCCAAGAGAATATTTTTTTTATTTTCTGGGATACATACTATTTTACAACAAATTTTACAAAAGTATTCATTTACCAGGATTATATTAGTTTTATTATACACATTTTACAACTTATATACAATGTACATATTATACAAGTATACATGTATTTTACAAAGAGATTTCTTTTCAAAAATTTTACCGATTTTACCCATCCCATAATTATTACATAATATATACAAAAATGCACAGAAGTAGGAGATATGGGTAAAGTATATATGCAATATATACACACCCCCTTATACTTAGCATGTGATATGTCCTCAGAGCACAAGAAGCGAGGAAAAGACATAGCTCGTGCTAAGCATAGGAGAGTGAAAAGAATAAAAAGTATTGAAATCGACCCGCCCACCTATACTTAGGCTATGGGTTGACTAAGTGTAGAAGTAGAGAAAAAATAAGGTGGTCGAAGTCAAGAGGAGAAATGGTTGAACATATACACAAGGCAGGCAATGGTCCCCCCTTTACTTAGGCTCCAGTCAGCCTAAATATAGGATAGGAGTAAGTATGAAAACCGATGGGGTTGGGAATATACGGAGAGAATGGAGAGTGGGGAATGAAAAAGAAGACTATACAAGATGAAGTGAGAATGTACAATGATCAAGAAGGTTTGTAATGAACCTTCTTGCATGAACGAGGAGGTGGGAGATATACAAGCTTGTCACTATTAGAATAATCCTCAGATGAATAATAGAGAGGTGAAGGGATAATCCAACGAGGGTCTAGACACGGTTGCTTGCTCAGATAAGGTTTAAGAACAATCGAACTGAGATCACTCATATATATCACATCATACGGACACGATGAGGACTTCTCATATAATCCCTTCTCTGGTATATTGAAGGAAACTTTCGTAGTTGGTTTTGTAGAACATGAAGCATTGAGAGAGAGAGAGGGGAGAGTGACACACCTTGAGGGGTTTAGGAGAACCCTCAAAGAAATCAATTCTCGACTTCTTCTCACTGGATAGCTGACTAGAGGATTGGGCAACCGTATTTTTTGAAAGAATCAATTTAGTCCTGGCTATCTCCTTTGTTGAAGGTCTGGGATGCACTGCAGTGTTGACCATTGGTCTCTCATTAGATGAGTCACCATATAGGTTGTAATACTCCTGTAAGGTCAGTACACATCCTGGGTAGGTGCTAGTGTTATCAGTTGGCTTGGCATTGGTAGTGATGCAAGAAGCATGAGTCATGTATGTGTGGGGAGTCTCTGATCCAATGGTCGACTTAACAGTCGGTATCTCAGATGTAGTATAGAGGTGGGTCTCATTTACCTCTTGTTGGTTTTGACTGTCTGCAAATTTGTGGGTTAGCGTAAAGTATCGTGTGTCAAATAATGGGTGAGGCTGGAGTACTCCCAATGCTTTAAAATCGATCTCTTGAGTCTCACAATCTATAGTTGCCTTAACCAAGTCTGGGAACGGCTTCCCGAGAATAACTGGAGACTGGTGAACTCTCCTTGATGCTTAGTGTTAGTGATCATAAAGTCTACTTGGAGTAGAGTAACATGGAAAGTAATGGATGACTAAAACTGTTCCTCTCAACTATTTTATAGATCGATCAACCAACTATACTATCTCTCTCAACTTCCTGATTGTCTTGAGTTTGAGCTTGTCAAACACGATGGTTGGGAGGATATTTATTGATGAGTCATCATCGATTCTAGAATAGGTGAAGAGTAGTGACTTTGATTTCACATTCAACCCTAGGTGACCGCTTCACTCTACGACTTTTGGTCTTTCTACCATTACTAAAGAGATGTCCATAGACACTAGATGTTTCTTAATCCTTGTCCTCTTATTACCGACCTCTTAGGCATCAATTTGCATCTCACAAATCGTTTGAGGTCGGGGAAGTGAAATATGGCCTGTATTAAGGGAATCTTAAGAATCAATTCCTCATCGAGTGCTTCCCTAAGGGCATGATCCGATTTTTTATGTCATTTTCATTTTCAATTTTTTATGAGTTTTTTAATTTTCATTTTTTGGTCTTTTTGAGATTTTTGTATTTTGGAATTTTTTATAGGAGAAGGAGTAATAGGATAATATGCAGACTCGAGATTGGAGGGTAAGTGGTTAGTAGAAGATGAAGGTAGAATGAACTCCAGATGTACAGAATGTGTGTGTTCCCCAGTGTCTGCTCGATTTTCAACATTGAATCTGCTCATTTTTTTCTCCACTTCCATAGATGAGTTGTCATAAAATGAAATTAGTTGATCGATGACATATCTATATTTATCCTCAATTAATTCACATCTTTTAATAATCCTAGAAATGCCATCCTACAAAATTTCTCATGACAAATAATGGGAGCAGTTTGTTCAATTGGAGGATACTGTTGAGAACTTCGGGTCTCATACTCAACATACCTAGATTCTGGCATGTAATTCTTTATCGAGTATGGACCATCCATATGGCATAAATTGGTCGGAACCTCATGTGGTGGACTCAATTGATAGGGGGTTTGATAATTGAGCTCATGGGTCCAGTCCCTTACATGTGTAGGATCGTCGAATGGCTGGTCAATATGATTATGATCACTAAAGTCAATCAAGTTTGTAAAATCTTAGCGTGCAAGCCTCTCCATTTGAGTTTTTTCGATCGACCAAGTTGTGCCCTAAGGTCACGTCAGAATGTGTATGTGTGATTTGTTGACTTGTCCCATCATTCATATGAAGACGAAATGAAGTATGTTGGGGTAGGTAATTGTGATGGTTATTCATCTCGACAGTGTCTTGCACGTCGAGTGGTTTTTTAATTCTAGTAAGATTTCAAGAATATGGTGAGTCAGCCCAGGATGGAAGTCGATATAGAGTGTAAGAATGTGGGTTGGTTGGAAATGTAGAGAAGTGTAGAAGTCAGTCGAAGTTCCAACTTTACACTCGGGGTGGGGTTGGGAGATGGAAGATGGAAATGGTGAAGATGTTTGGTAATCAATAGATGAGAAATGACATGTAGAGTTCGAGTACGGATGTTGATGAGCAGGGAAAACCCTATGTTCATTTGTGTGAATTATTAAGCGTTTGAAATGTCATTTAATTGTAGGAGAGTAACCGCAATCAATCAAGAAATAATCACTTCAATATTTAGTTCAATTAATTTGAGTATTTATTTTTGTTTATTTTACTTGGGCAAGTCCCAAGGTCGAACTCAAGGAGGCAAAGGAACAACCTATATTAATGTCTATTGAATTTCGTGCGTAGTTTTTGGGGCAATATTTTAGGTATTTTTTATGCAATTTTGAAATGCAAATGCAAATGTGACCAATTTTAAGGATTAGAAAATAAATACCAATCAAACATTGTTAAAAAATATGAAACTAGGACGAGTTGTCAATTATGATGAAATAAATGTTTGTAATTTTTAGGAATTTTCATATGCAATATGAATATTTAATTAATTTATGAATGCAAACTTAGTGAATTTCAATAATTAGTTATCATAAATACTAAACCTTTTTATTTTCAAGGAATAAAATTACTCAAGATCTATCACTAGGTGATTTATCTCAGAAAAATCCTAAACCTCCAAAAATACGAGATTTAAAACCTATTAAAAATTAAAGATTGAAATACACAAAATGATTTTTATAGAATAAAATATGTAAGCAAAATTGCTTCTTTTTGGGCACAATGTAAAACCCAACTAATTCTACTATTTGTGAATTGTTGGCAATTTTTCGAGCTATGGTTAATTATTTATTGATTTTTAAGCATAGATTGGGTAAAATATGCAAAATTTTGCAAGAACAATTACTATTAATTAACCACAGAGGATAAAAATGTCACAAGTATGCAATTATGTAGAGAATTAGTTGCTAAATAACAAGCAATTTTTGAAATAGAAAAAGGATGCAATATTGATGTTCAAATTATAGTAGAGTATAGGGTCCTGATTGCAAAAAATAAAAAATAAATAAATGTGCAATGAAGGGACTATAGTGAAATTACCAGTACCCCAAGGGGTATTCTGTAAAATTTTCAACACGGGCACATGCCCCTTGGAGGCGGGGACTTCTGCGTGATAAAGCAGGAGATCTGGGCTCGATTGCAAAAATTTTCCATCCCCACATGCGTAACACGTGATGAAGGGGGTGGTCTTCAGTAATAAGGTGCACACGACGTGGGTGTTTCTGCGAAAATCCAAAATGTCACGTGTGAAGCACGTGACGCTGGGCTAGGGCTTCTTCTGTGATTTGGTGATATAGTGATGGCATCTCTACAAAAAGCCCTTCCCCTACGTGTGCTGGTCACAGGAGAAAGGGGGAAAAGTAATGGGCGGCACGGCGGTGGTTTCTGATGGCGGATAGAGCGGGTGAAGGCGGAGGAGCGACGAGGCTCCGACCTTCGAAAGCACAACGGTTGGGGACCGATGAAGCTTCCAATAAGAGGGGCTTCAAGGACAGGGGGACGTCGGGGCAGAGGGCAGTGGAGTCTTTGAATGTGATGTGGAGGTAGAGCACTTGTGGAGAATCCCCGGAGAAGCATGTTGTCGAGGCAGAAGTTGAGCCGTGATGGATGATGATGCTCCTATAAGAGGAGCTTTGTCACGTGGCGTTGGAGATGGCGGTGGCTCGACGGCACGAGGCGAATGAATATGAGCCTGGGAAGTGATTATGGGTCGAAATGTGGATGTCGCTCATAGAAGATGATGTGAGGGTAGTGGAATACAGGTGGAGAAAATGAAGTCGCAGGTGGAGATGGAAGTAGCAGGCTCGACAACGACCGAGGCCGGAGCTGGGGGCAATGGTGGCGGAAGCGGGCCGTGCTGCAACGGTTGTGATGGCCGGATCTCAGCGCAGGTGGTGTCGACGGAGCTGCCACCTCCTTGTGTCCGGTGCGCTATCGGTGGATGAAGGTAACTAGGCACGGTGATGTCTTTTTATAGCAGAGGGAAGCGGTGGTTGACATGATTTGGAAAGAGGAGGATACGAGCGGTGGTGCGAGATTGATTCGATGAGGGTGAAGATCGAGCATTGGAAGTGACGTGATTCTATCTAGGATTCGAATCGGGTGGAATAGGAATGTTGAGGAAGATGACTGGTGAGATTAGGGGTCGGATATGGAAGGTTAGGTGGCGGCGAAGGTGAGACGCGGAGGCGACAATTGGGAGATTGGTGCCACCTCCCAAATCTAGAAATGGAGGTGGGAGGAGGATAACGCATAGGGGCCATCGGATTGGCCGAGATCAGACGCCCCTGATGCAGACACGTGGCATCGTAGTTTTATTTATATTATTTATATTTTTTATATTATTTATATTATTTATATTTTTTATAAAAAAGTTTATAAAATAAATATAAAACTAATGCTAAAATGAGTGAAATGTGGTAGCTCCAGGAGCTGCCACGTGTCAACGCTGGAAAATACAAAAATAATAAAAAAGATAAATAAAAAAGAACTAGTAAACGACCTCGGATCGAAAAATTTTCTTCACAAAAGTTACCCGTCTCGATGAGTTATACAACTTTCATGAAAGGATTAAATCTAAAATCGATCATTTTCATGAAGTATATGTACATAGAACACCTTCATTTTAGGTTTTGTACTTTTTTGTTATTTTTTAAAAAAGATAAAAAAATGGGAAAATTACAATAAAAACAACATTATTTTTTTACACATTAATCCATTTTTCTATTTTTAATAATTAAAAAAATAAGAAAAATATAAAATATGAAAACGACAACTTTTGTACCGATTGTCACTGAAAGACCGGGACGATGTTAGTTTCTTTGATTTCAAGCTCATTTTGGATTTGGAGTTTTACGCATTATAATAAAATTTCATCAAATACAATTTATGAAAGAGAAATAAAATAAAATAAGTTAATTATTTACATAAAATAATAGGTTATATATAGTAAAATACAAAATGTACAAAGAGGCCCAAAACCCAACTTTCATATATGAGCTCTGATTCACTTGAACTTGGTCCTGTTTTGAAGAAAATTTAATGTACATTAGTCCAAAAGTGAGTAGGATCAAATCAGACACTGTATGAGGAAGATATCAGTGTTTTAGTCCAGAAATCCTTGAATTAGGTTTTGAGTTTCTGGTCTACTTATTTATGTTAGTGATTTTTTGTATTTTTCATTTATTATTGTTAGTTGTTCGTACATAATGGATGGTTTTAGGTCATTTTGATTTAACATGAATTAACTAAAATTCATGGATGTTAGGGTGTTTTACAGGTCAATTAGACAGGGATTTTCAGCTTCTTATTATGTGCAATAATGAGTGATAAAATGCAATTATTGTTAATACATGCATGAATGCTAATTATGTAGAATAACAGATAGAATGCAGATGATTTTTGGGGATTTAGCTTAATTAATATCTTTTAGAGTGATGAATCTGAGATTCATCATCCCCCTATACTTAAACCATGCTCGTCCCCGAACATCTAAAGAAATTCAATGAGGTGAACTGAGATTGGGTTCCAGACCAAGACCATGAGCAGAAGGTGCAAATGGAACTAGACCTGTCCTTCGGATTATTAGTTTGGTGGAACTCCGGTGAGAATTAGAATTTTAAAAATAAAAGCCTTCAACTTCTACATATCATTGTCACAGTTTCTACTCACAGTCATCATAGATCAATCCCCTTACCAAAGAATACCCCATGAACATTGAACAATTGACTCATGTACGTGAAAGGTTTTAGCTCTTCCCTTCCAGAATGCCGAACAACTATGCAAACCTCCTCTCCAGCAACTCATCCTCGGGGAGTCAGGTATTTCCTTCTAAGGTATGACGTGCAGCGTTCACAATCAAAGAGGGGGAGAAATTAGAAGAAGGAGAAAAGAATTGGAGGTGACCAGTGTAGTCACTTCTCCTTATGATGTAGGCTAGCTTAGCCAAGTCTCCACCAAGATCTCCAGGTTGTCTTGAAGCTTGGATCATTTTTGGTCAAATATCTATTTGGTTGTAGGCTTCTTTGTGTTTCGATTTTTGGCAGCTCTGCATGGATCTTATTGTGCCCCTATGGGTATGGAATCTTTTTTCCGTACATGTTTTGGGGTCTTAGAAAAATTTTTGTCAAGCCATCCATCCCTTTTCCAAGCTTTACTTCAACCCGTATTCCAGTCTTTAGATTTCCAAGCTACCAGAAAAGAAACTCGCACAGTCTTCCAACACCCCGTCGAAGATGAGCTAAGTGCAAAGTGTGAGAGTACAAAATAATTCCCTATTCCAGAGTCGTGCCCAGAATAAAGAGACCATATTAGGCACAAACAGTTAAAATTTTTTACATTGTCATGTGGAACTCGAAGAATTAAGTCATAGACCTGAAGTTTCTAAAATCCTTTTCTCTGTGAAGTTCCTCCGAAAATTAGGTGGATTAAGGTCAAGTCTAGACCACTCTTGGTTTCTACTCATAACTCGGTTCAAAACCCAAGGGCTTTTCACAAATGCAAATGCTTGTAATGCTGGATGAAGTGCAGGTGCCTAAAATGCAGACACATTTTTTTATTTGATTTTTTTGAGAGTTTTTTAATGCAAGTTTTTTTTTTTGCAAAAATGAATAAGAATCTTTTTTTTAGAATTTTTGGTAGTACACATTCAGTGTTAGTTGCAAAAATTATCTTTTATTTATAATTTTTACAAGTTAGTTATCGATCCCGTAAATACATTTAGACTTACATGAAAGTACGAGCTATGGGTAAAATATATACACAGTATATACACACCCCCCTATACTTAGCGAGTGCTATGTCCTCAGGGCACAAGATGCGCAAAGAAGATATAGCTCGGGCTAAGCAATAAAGAGTGAAAAAGAAAAACAATAGAAGTCGGCTTGCCCCGTATACTTAGGATGTGAATAGCCTAAGTATAAGATAAGAGCAAAAATGAGGCATATAAGGGAAGAAGTGGATGGAGAGAGTACACATAGTGGGCATCAGGTCCCCCTATACTTAGGCTCTGCTCAGCCTAAGTACGAAAGAAGGGTGGAAATAGGGCGATCGTGAGAAGGTGTTCATGAAGAGAATGGTATATACAGATGGCATCGGTTCCCCCCTATGCTTAGGCCTTGGCTTAAGTAGAGTAAGAAGATGTACAAGGAGACTGATGGGGTCGGGAGGGAAGGAGGGTAACCGATGATTAAGGTGGTTTTCAGCCAATCTTTTTACGAGCCTGAGGTGGGAGATCGTGATGATAAGAAGAAGATGAAGCATATAAGTACTAACCATTGTCAGTGTTATCCTCAGAAAAATCATACAGGAGAGTAGATAAAGCATTTGAATCAGATAATATCCAGCCATCGTCGGAGTTATCCTCAGAGGAATAGTATTTGAAAGTGGAGGCACTACATATATTCTTGTTCTTCAATTGCATCAGTTGTTTTCTCAGAATTTGTTCCTTCTTGGGATCAAGTGATTCATCCTCGGATAATGAATATTCAGAAGCACCAGTTTCAGTCAGCTGATAAGAAATTATTCCAGTATATTTAATGAGACCAGGACAGTTGGGTCTGGACGAATAATAGTGAGCAACCGGAGTCATCCAATGGGGATTAGTATTTGGATCCTTGTGTAGATAGGGTTTTAGAGCTACCGAACTGACCTCACTCATAAAGATCACCTTGTCCGGATCTGATGAGGAATCATCAGATGATTCCTTTTCGTGTGATGATCTCCACAGGTAAGTGGCGTCGTTTGCCGTAAACGAGTCGGAAGGGAGATGTGCCCAAAGGTGTCTTGAAGGACATCCTATAGGCCAACAAGAACAAGTCCAAAAGCTGTGACCAATCCTTTCGGTCTGGGCGGACGATCTTCTGCAAAATAGTCTTAATATCCCTATTTTAAACCTCAACAAGACCGTTCGTCTGTTGATGATAAGGTGTAGCAACTCTATGGTCAATGTTGAACTCGTTAGCAAGGGCCATTACCTTGTTGTTAATAAAATGAGTCCCCCTGTCTGGAATTAATACTCTAGTTACACCGACCATGAAATGATATTTTTCCTCAAAAAAGTTGCAAATTGTCTTTACATCTGCGGCTTGAGCGGGGATGGCCTCAACCCAACGACTCGCATAATATACTACTAACAAAATGTACTCAAGTCCCTGACTCTTAAGGAATGGACCGATGAATATCGATGCCCCATGCATCAAAAACCTCACAGAAGTGAATGGCTTGCATCATCATCACATCTCTCTGTCCATAAGTGCTGATCCTCTAACAGTCAGTACACCTCTTCACGAATTCATCTGAATCCTTGAAGAGGGTAGGCCACGAAAGGTCGAATTAGAGAACCTTCTACATTGTCCTTCTCCCAGAGTGTTTTCCTCCTGCCTCATGTTTGTGGCAATAGGTGAGGATGCTATGGTGCTCCTCCTGACGAATACACCATCACCAGACACAATCCCCTCCTTCTTGGTAAAGGGTGGGATACTCCCAATTGTACAACTTGGCCTTCACGAGGAAGGTCTCAAGTCGTTGTCAGGGTCAACCTTGTTGAACTTTCTTGGCAGCAAGATAATTCACAGTGTCAGCATACCATTGGAGCGAGGTGATGTCAAGAATTCCCTTGTTTGGGAATCTCTCAGTGATAGCTGTCGTCTGATCAGAATCCTCAAGATCCTCTAATCGAGAGAGTGATCCGCCACTACATTCTTGACTCTATGTTTATCCTTAATCTCAATGTCAAACTCTTGGAGTAGAATGATTCATTTGGTCAATCTGGCATTGGCATCCTTCTTTTCCATGAGATATCAGATAGTGATGTGATCGGTATAGATAGTCACTCTATTTCCAAGAATGTATGATCAAAACTTATCCAGAGCAAATACTACATCTAGCATCTCCTTCTCAGTCATGGTGTAGTTCTGTTGAGTTGCATCCAAAGTCCGGCTAGCATAGTGAATGGCAAATGATACATTGTCCCTCATCTATCCAAGCACAACCCCTACGGCAAAATAAGAAGCATTTGTCATGGTCTCGAATGGGAGAGACCAATCGAGTGGCTGAAGGTTTGGTGCCTGAATAACTATATTCTTGAGAGTCTCAAACGATGAAAGAGTCTTATCATCTACAAGGAACTCGATGTCTTTCGTGAGTAAATCATTAAGCGGTGAGTCAATTCGACTGAAGTCCTGTATGAACCATTAGTAGAAACTGACATGCCCAAGAAAAGACCACAACTATCTCAAATTTGACGGTGGAGTGAGCTTCTTGACAATGTCCACCATGGTCGGATCAACCTTCATGCTCCTGTTGGAGATGATGTGACCAAGGACTACCCCCTGAGTCATCATGAAATGACTCTTTGCCCAAGATAAGACTAAGTGGACCTCTATAAAACGTTGAAGTACTCGGTCTAGGCATGCAAGACAAACGTCAAACCCATCGTCGTAGATCGAAAAGTCATCCATGAAGACCTCCAAATAGTTTCCCACCATTTCCAACTAGATGGAAAGCATGCACCTTTGGAATTCAGTCGGGGCATTACATAATCCAAAGGGCATCCGTCTAAAAGCATACATTCCAAACGGACAAGTGGATGTCATTCTCCTGGTTTTCGGGCATTATGGCCACCTGATTGTATCCCGAGTACCCGTTAAGAAAATAGTAATGACTCTTACCAACTAACCTCTCAATAATCTGATCAATGAATAGTAGTGGAAAATGATCCTTCTTGGTGGCATGTTTCAACCATCTGTAGTCCACACAGACCGTCCAAGAAGTGGGTACTCGGGTAGGTATCTCCTTTCCAGACTCATTCACGACTGTAGTGATACCCCTCTTACTTGTGTATTACATGTAAAGGACTAACTCATTTGCAGTCGGTGATGGGTTTGATAAAATCAGCACTCCACCACTTAGATATTTCCTTCATGACTACATCTTAAATATTCGAGTTCAGCCTTCGTTGGAACTCACACAATGGCTTGGCATCATCTTCGAGATATATGGTATGGGAACATAGGGATGGACTTATCCCCTAGAGATCAGCTACACTCCATCTGATTGCCTAGCAGTTTCTCTCAAGAACCTCCATCAACCTAGATTCATGGTCTTCAGTCAAATTCACTGAGATAATAATTGGGAACATCTCAGGCTCACCCGCAAGAAATTTATACTTCATATTCTGTGGCAAGGTCTTTAGTTATGGACATGTGGGAGTAGGCAGATTTGGTCTCTGAAAAGTCTGAATGAAGGCTACAAAATCTATGTGGGAGAACTCTCGCTGAATCTGTGAATCCGACGAAGAAGGGTCTGCTGATGTATCTATAAACTATACTGGCTCAATCTCTGTCCTTGTTGTTGGATCTATAGACATCAGACAAGATAAATTAACATCAAAATCCTGACAATCAAAATAGGTGTTTGAGCCCGGGGGATGAGAATCTCAATTAGAAACATACTATGCTTCACTACCCAAATCATCACCATCAACTTCTACGGTGTCCCATGCCATGAGGGTGCTCTCCGAACTCTTATTTGTTGTCATCTGTGGCTCTACAGTCTCTGACAGTTTGACAAGAGATTGTGAAATCGGATCTGCCCACACAACGTCATCATCTATTATGACAAAATCACACTCCTAGTGGGCGTTTAGCTCTGAATCTGTCATCTACTTGGAGCAAGCTGAATCTCTGGCTCTAATTTCCTCAATCATCTCTATTTGTATACTCTTACCCTCGACGCGAAAGTATACCTTCCCGCTATCATGATTGGACACCGCCTTGGCTATGGTCAAGAATGGTCATCCTAAAGTGATGAGGGTATCGTTCACACATTCAGGGATCTCCATGTCCAACACAACGAAGTCCACGGGGAATTTCAGGTCCTGAATGGTGACGATAACACCCTTTAATAACACCTTTGGTCTCTTAACATATCCATCTATAAACTGAAGAACTGTCCTACTTTGTCTAAGAGTGCCGAACTCGAATCATTCGAGTAAGGTATCCAGGAGGAGGTTAATCGAGGAACCACCATCTAACAGAGTCCGATCAAATTGCTGCTCACAAATTTGGCATCTGACATATGGAGCTCCTGCATCAAGTTTCTTAGCTGGCGAACATTTTTGTATAGTAAAGCAAGTGGCATGAGTGAGCACATGGATATCTGCATTGTGGTTTCACCTCTTCTTCCTACGGATGGTGGTCTTCTCTCTCAGGTTCTTTTGGAAAAGGGATATGCTCAAGTGCTTCCAGAAGAGTCAGCTGAATCTAGAATCTATATATCATCTGCTCGTTGAACTCTTTCTATTGTCTCTTTTAGAGATTTTTTGATTTAGGCCCCTTCCCTAGTTGGAGTGCTTGAGGGAAGAGGATAGAGGGACCCTCCTTAGAAGAATGAGGGCCAGGAGTAGGTTTCTGGGCATGTAAAAGGCTGGAATCCATGCAAGCATCAGTACCGCCAACAACATCTGAACCTGTGGCATTAGTACCCCGCTCTGGCCTATCATCTGGTAAATTGATGCATCAACACCACTATCTGCAGCTAGATATATGATGGCATCAACATCGTCATCTGGATCTTCATCCTTGGTGGCATCAGTTGCACCGTCATCATCATGGTTAACGGCATCAGCACTACTCTTGGCTCCAACTAGCACCCTAAAATATGCATTGTGGTGTCGCCTATACGAGTCATAGCTGGTTGGCTTACTACAACTCCTAAATGTCACAAAATCAGCATCAAATAAATAATGAATGACATCCAAAATATCACCAGGAGAATCGTACTCTGTCAATTGTACCTGCTCAGACTTTCTCTTCAGATTATTCACGTTAGGTTCAATCTGAGCAGGTAAGGCGGCCTTGACCTTGATTATTTCCATCATTTCATATCAAAACTCATCCATCTCTCACCGAAAGGTCTCATGCTGCTCGGACAACATGCAGGTGAGATCGTCATGGGCTGGATTCCCATACGAGTGTATATGAAAACCGGACGGATTGCCTCATTGGATGTGAGGTTGAGTTTACTACTGGTAGTGATGAGGAGGAGGTTGGGGATACTACTAATGAGGCTGCTACTGGCTCCACTGTTGACCGTGATAACTGGGTTGAGGACCATGTTGCTGCTACTAGGAGTACTGGGGCTGCTATGGTTGGGCGCCCTGCCGTGCATGTGTCGGAGGCTGCTGTTGGGTAGAAGTGCCTCCAGTAGACCATCGGAAACCTAGGAGGTCATGATGGATATCGAGATGCACTTGGTACTAGGAGTACCATATCCCATTGATTTCCATCAATGACTCCTATTGATCATGGACTGATGGGGGAAGGAATGCTAAAAGCTGATCCAGATGATACACCACCAGCTAAGTATCTGAGGGAGGGAGTGTTGGTAACTGGTATTGCAGGAGTGACTAGATCGACTCCAGTTGAATGTGATGAACCTGACGATACGAGGTGGATGGCATAGACAAACTACTCCCTAGATCATCTTATGACCTGGAATGGGCTGAGAAGCCATCTGTGCATCTTGCAGGCACATGATATGGGTCTTTAGGTCACTAAGAGTATGGGCAAGATCATCAATCTTGTTGAGATTATCAAGGCCCTAGAACACCTTCTTCTCAATGATCTCTATCCGGTCCAACTTCTGGCTGATGATGCTCATATCGGCAGCTGAAGACTCTGCTAATGTTGCTGCCGTAGAAGAGGTAGAAGGATCGTCCTCAATGCATGCTATTCTCTGGTAAGAAACTTCCTGTGGGGGAGTCTTCCCTTGAGTGTGGACGTGGATGTTGCTGCAAGTCATCTCAAATTCTTAAGATAGAGATGGGTCTCTTCAGTGGCGTGCCCAGAACATGGGCAGAAGCTGAATCGTTTGAGGGCGACACTCGAGTCACCCGGGATGGTGGGTAGCTGGATCCAACAGTGGTTGAGGGTTGCACCAGGATTGTGCAACTGCCTCGTGGTGTGGGCTGTCCTCTCTAGATCGTGTGGCTCATACTGGCATCGGTCGTCTACTCGGCTCTTCTGTCATGGTATCTCTCCTCCACCGACTGGTCTCTCTAGCTCCTCTTGCCTGGCTCACATCTGCGTAAGCTCTCTCCTCACTTATGCCATGAAGATCCCTTGGTCCATGATCTGTCTTTGCATGGTCTCCAAGGAAGCTAGTAGTGTGTTGTTGATGGCTGCCTGGTCTAATACGAATGATGACGTCTGATGCTGCTCATATTATGTCCTCACTGGCCATGTCTTTGGTCTCTACAAAGGCAAAAGACCCTAGATCAGGTGTTGTCAAGTGGATGTATAGCTGTGCTGACCTATCCGACTATACTTCAGGAGTGGAAGAAGGTAGGTCGATGGGGAACAGGGTGGAGGTGAACGCAGGTTCAGAGAGAGGGTTTGAGTTCTCTGAAGCCACACTCGATGAATCAGGAGGAGTGTTAGAAAGCGGTGCTGCCAGGGAATGCCGAAGAGATCTCCTTCCCGTCATCTTGATATTGAGATTTATGAAGATTAGGTATACACTGCAATCAGGATGAGAAAACAAACCCATAATTCACCTACTCAATACAATGTGATGACCATGAAAGCTCGGTCCTTTATCCTATCAAATTTTATTAAGTGATAATCCAATCTTACAAAATGGTTTAGCGAGCTATTAGGAGCCAGATTCCCCCTTGAGACATGCCTGGATTCTTACGACTAGCTACGTCCATTTCCAGCTAGTATGGGTGCAAGTATGGACCGTTTCGAGCTAACCGATTTACTTGAGGATGAAGCCTTAAGCAATGTCATCTAAAGGAAGTTCAGACCGTTTACTAGCTACCCGAAAGTCCTCCCTAGAGAATAGCTAATTGTTTTTATTAGAATGGTAGTCTGAAGAAAGTTCATGCTTTGCTCTATCCTAATGTGCATATCACTTAACTCTGCTAAGGAAGTTCGGACCATTTACCAGCTACCTGAAAGACCTCCTTAAAGAATAAATAATTGTTTTTGTTAGAACCGATAGTCTGAAGAAAGTTCAGGCTTGGCTCTATCCTAATATGCATGTCTCTTAACTCACAATAGTAAAATAAGACAAGGACGAGGTTACTCTCCCCAAAACAAAATTTTTGAGTGATGTTCAATTTTACATCAAGTATGCTTTAGTAATACTGATTTTAGTCATTATATCTTTTTAGGTATTTTTCTGAATAATGACAACGTCTAATGAATTTTCCAGTTTCCTTTTTATTTAAGTCCAAGAAAATAGGTGGAGGAAGATGGAAAAGTTGATGCACGATGAAATCAATGATGCATGCAGAATAAAAAGAGCCTACCTTGCTGCAGCAGTCTATATGCAAAATGACCCGCTCATAAATTTAAAGAGAGAAATTAAACTAATATAAATGATGAATGAGGAAATCGTCCTTAGGTGATAGCTTCTATTACGGGAAGAACTGGTGCTAACTAATCAGAAAAGAACATGGGTCCCATCTTAGAACTCAATAGGTGCCCACCACAGTGGGTCCTACAAGCGTTGTATACGACCTCTATCAGTGCATTGTCTCTAGTCCAATTAGTTTCGCTTTTTATTTGACTATGTCCAAAAATGTGATCTATAGGAACAAAATATTCTACTAGCAAGTTTGGACCTTAGCTAATTAACGAGATCAATATGAATAAAAAGCTAAGTCAAGGGGCTAAAACCTCGAGAATAAAATAGAAATAAAATGTAGGAAAACTCGAGAAAATCTGCGAAGGTCCCTCGAGTGCATCGACACTCGGCGAAACAAACCCCGAATATGGTTCAAGTCTAAGAGTGTCCAAATGTCTATGTTATTACAAGGATATTTGCAAAAATAAAATGAGGCTAGATTCTATTTAATAT
This sequence comes from Ottelia alismoides, assembly GCA_037367405.1. Taxonomy (NCBI): domain Eukaryota; kingdom Viridiplantae; phylum Streptophyta; class Magnoliopsida; order Alismatales; family Hydrocharitaceae; genus Ottelia; species Ottelia alismoides. Next base: position 365,113 of record JAZKJV010010119.1, on the reverse strand, counting down.
AATTTCTTATTCTACTCCTCTGCTCCGCCTTAGGCACGAGTCCCTCCCAAGCAGGTCGAGTCGTCCTCCAAGAAGTACCTCACACGAAAAGCAAAAGAGAAGATTGCTAGAAATAGTTATACATGAGAGAAAAACAAAAATAGACAAAAATAAATAAGATCCTACTACTTAATCGTGCCCCTCGACAACGGTGCCATTTTGATCACCGCGCAACCAACTAGAGTTAAGTTATTTAATCAAGCAAATGTCCTTGTGATCCTAATCAATCGAAGCAATCAATTGAGAAAATAAACCACTAAGATATCAAGCAAGCAAATCAAGTAGTTTTGCTATTTTATTAACTTGGTATAGCGACCAGGGTCGAACACAAGGAGCACAAATTATACATTAAGTAGTGAGATTTCAGAAATAAAATTCTTTTTAGTGGTTCTTACTTTTTCAATTTTTTAAATTTTCCAATGTAAGAAGACGAGTATGTCACACACACAAATACACTTTCTGTATTTTGCAAAGGTGTAAAAACTAATCAGAAAAATGCAATAAAAGCACATTTGGGTTTTGTGTCTTTTATAATGTTTTTGGTAATTTGTATATATGTTTCACATGTTTTTATAATTTTTAAAAATTAAATAGTGATAAAAACAATAAGCAGTGGACAACAAGGATTGTTTTGTACTTTAAAAATACATAAAAAGCTCAAAAATCCTGGAAATTATTTTTATGATAAACTAGAGAAAAATATCTATAAACTAGATCTGAACTCACTATTTTTGGATAATTTTTAATTTTATATTTTTTTTATAAGTTTTCATGTATTTTGCAAATTTTTAGGATTTTATAAGGTATTTTTCAAAAAAATCATAATGAAGCTAAAAGGCAATGAATGGAACCTACAATAATTTTTGTATAATTTTGAGTGATTTTTCGAATTTTGATATATTTCCAAAACAAAAAGTGATTTTTGAGTGTTTTTGAATTTTTAATAATAGAAAATGCAAGAAAATCAACAAGTGAAAATTACCATGAATAATAAGTGCAAGAAGAAGCCACATACAAATTTTGGGCAATTTTTGGAGTCAACTTGATATGTATTGCAATAAAGGAAAGACACGTAATTAAAACAGTCTACAACGACCAATCTATAATTATTCTAAGTTTTAGGGCCACGCAAATAAAACGTATTAAAAGTTTGAGGGCCTCTATGCAATTAACCCGGCAATCCCATGCGCATCACGTGGAACATGCACATAGGGGTGATGAAACTCGGTTTCATCATCTTATTTCTTTTCTTTTAACCCCCTTGCTTATGTTTGGGTCAATAAAAAACCAGTTAATGTCTTGTAATTATCAGAGTCTTAAATAAATTAAAAATCACAAAAAATGGCAAAAGAAAAATTCATGATATTTTTAGCCTTAAAAAAACCCTAAAAAATATTTTGTGTCTTCAGAATACCTCATCTCCATTTCTGGTCAACATAAAACTTGTAGATCTCATCAAGATCTACAACTTTCATGTTTTGAGTTTTCTCAAATTCGGCCATTTGCTCCTTCATATCCCATCATCTTCTTCTGAATAACCTGATTGGGCCACGTGGCTCATTCTGGTTGAGCCACATGGCTGCCCATCGTCGCGCCACGCCACCTTCGTTAGTCGTCGTTGGATGGAGGCTTTGGAGTCTTGATCCCCTCCGTTCATCACGCATTCATCATCAGCCGTTCGATCTGCCCCCTAAACCCATCCTCACCATCCGCCAGCGCCCATGTGGCGGCATTTGCACCTCACGATCACCTCTATCTCAGCCGTTCAAATCACCCATATTCTCTATACTCCGCTCAAACTCCTGATTTCATCCCCGCCACTCACTAGTGTCGCGCTCATACCACGACACGTGGCGACATCATAGCCCTTTGATCATGTCACCCTCGATCTCATCAGAGCAGTTCTTTAGCGCCCAATCGTCAGCCGTTGGATCTCAAGATCCAACGGCCAGCATGTCGTCGTCAACCTCCCGATTCCTTCTCTCTCCAACGATCACAACTTGCTATCCACTTCCGCCCTTCCCATTATCTCCATCTCATCTGACTACCTCTCCCCACGCCAACCGCCTCACTACAGACCCCTATCGTCCTTCTTCCTCGCGGGCACTTCCACAACCCATGTAGGACTCCCAGCTGCTCCACTATCCCCACTCAAACCACGACGGTCACCACTTGAGCCGTAGAACATCCTCCTTCAAATACTCTAACTTCTCCCCCTTATTCGAGCGTCCACCTTTACGCTGGGCATGGCCCAGCCCTCCTCCACCTCCTGGTGACAGGGGGAGGTGGCTGGATCGAGCGACGATGACCAGCGCCTCCGGTGTCGACCCGTCGTATCCACGACGACGTTGCAGTGCTCCGAGCTCGCCAAGCTGCTCCCCATGGCTGGGGGAGTTCAGCAATGACCCAGAGTTCCTCCTTGGAGCTCGAGCACAAGCCCTCCGCCCGCCCGACCTCAGGTAATTCTCCGCTACTTTTCTTGCATTTTTTCTTGTTTTTGTGTAATTAATTAGGATGTTATACCCCTTCTCGACCTTCATCGCTCACCTCCCAAGCTTCGTCTTCCATCCCCCGTTCACGCGCTTCATCCGCTCACCTTTATTTGTTCTTCCATACCTCGGTCACCGTTGACCCGTCTCCTCCGCCACCCACGGCGGAGGAGCTCTGAGCTGCGCCTTCTTCACCCACAGAAGCTCTCCACTTCGTTCACCTTCGCGAAACCCACGCTTCGGCAATTAGAATAACGCTGCAGGTCGACAAATCCTTCAATGGCCAGAGACTCATCGGAGCCAATTTCGTCCACTGCGCCACCGTCAACAGAGCTCCGATGGGCTGATCCAAGAGGCCCGATGCCCTCCCCGAGCTCCCAGCGACCTCGACAGACTTCCAAGGAGCTCCGGGGAGGTCTACAGCATTCGAGAATGAACGGCGGAGGAGGAGCTTCATCACCAGAGATCTAATCATGCCGCATCCTCCAGCAGAGGAAGAACGTACAGGCGCCATTGGATGCTTCCTCCCGGAGTTCATCCAACGGTGCAGGAGCGGCCACGTCACTTACTATTGGAGACTTCATATACCATTGGATCTTCGAAGATCTGACGGTATACGATCAGCCACGCGTCATCGCCAGACGAACTCCGAGCCTCAGCGTCCGAACCTCCAGACTCGATTGAACCGAGCCTACTCCGAGCCTCCTACGACTCCAAGCCTGGAGGCTCATGTCTTCCCAGCCGATCCGAGCCTACTCGAGCCTCCGCCGAGCCAATTTCGTCCACCAAGCCTGGAATACACGTGCAAGTCACGTGCAATTTTGGGAAAATTGCAGAGACGCCTACGGATTTCTTCATCATTGCAGATAGGTTCAGAATCCTGTGCCGGTCATGCGCGCCTGGGGTTATTTGCATGTTTGCCCTTGCGGGTTTTAATAATTGCAAATATAGCCCCACGTGTGTGGGTTATTTACATGGAAGGCCTTGTACTTTATTTTTATTGGACTTTAGTCCCTCCCTGAGACCTGTTTGTATTTATCTTTTCATGTTTTCTTTCATTTATGGCCTTGCTTCTTTTCATGCATATCTTGAGCTTCATATGTCTGATTGAGTTGATTTCAGTTTCATTTTAAAGCTTGCTTGACGCACTTTTTAATGGCATATTTGTTTTCCTGTTTTGACACTATGATCTTAATGTATTATTTTAAACAACTCAAGTATCTTTTATGCCATTTAGACGACTCTTGCTTAATGTGTCAAATGATTTACTGCTTAATTTAAGTCAGGAATTAACTAAGGGTTTAAGTTGTTCATGATTTTTACCAAAGGCATGCTTGCATTGCATTTCATCGCATTTACTTGCTTGATTAAAATAAAATAAAAAAATGCATCTTTGATTTAAAGCATTATCTCATCCTTTAGCAGTGTTTGATCTATTGATCTTTAATCCAACACTTGGTCAATGAATAAAAATCTTGATAATATGAGAGAGGCTCGTGTCCCTAAGTTCGACCTTGGTTTCTTGCCAAATAAAATAAAATAGGACCATCTGATCTTATTGGCATATCAATCAGATGGTCTTTTGATGAACCGAATCTATTCGACTGCAATGATATATTAAGTGTTAAAACAACACTATTAAAGGGTCGGATTTAGCGGTTTATCAAATGGCGTCGTTGCCGGGGACACGATTCATTTTTTGTATTATTTGGAATTTTATTTATTTAATTAAGTGCTTCATTTTATAGGTCAATTTGTTCATCTACTTTGCATTAAAAAAATTTTCTTTTTTATTTTGATCTCTAACCTTTGTTTTTGTGGCAGGGCCCTTGATCATTCAAGGACGCAAGGAGCTGGCGCTTCCCGCGGCAAGGAGCCGCAGAAATATACTTGGAGCAAATAGAAAAAAAAGAAAAAAATTTGTCGCACATTTTTATTTCTGTTCATATACATGTAATATTCGTTTTTTACAGCGGCCTTCGATCGAAGACTCACGATTGTTAATCGAACGATTGTGGTTGTAGGGGGATCGTCCCCACTTGAGTGTCGACCTAGGACCAGGCACGTGACTCTTTGAGCTTAGTTTTACATTTGCATTTTTATGTTCTTGCTCGTAGGTAGGACACACTATAAATAAAGACTCATGTAGCATCGCCTCACTTAGCCAAATTTATAAGAAATTCTTCACCTCTAATAGAAGCATGTTAGGTGCGGCTTTTTGATCGACTTGCATACATATTGACTTTGGTTTTAAAACAACCCAAATTTTCACGTATTTTTGTCAAGTCACTGCATGATTTCTCGCTAGCTTAGATCATGGTTTTTATCGAATACATGGTTTTTCTCGATTTCCCCTCCTAGCTTGATCACCTAGGTTAATGGAAAATGAGAATGAACGGTAGACGATGATTTCTTGATTTATGTGCTCACCTTAATTCAGTGACAGCCTTAAATAATAACTGGGGCTGTTAATTGCAAGTCAACCTAAAAATGGAGTAAAATTTGATTTTGGGAGAGCAACACCCTCGCTTACGCATTGATTCTTACTTGACATTTTTCTGCGTAAAGATATAATGTTTTAATCACCAATCAAACCGACAAGATAATAAACTAACTTCGGTTGCTTTCATGTGTGAGTTGTTGAAATTGAGGGTCTTGCATGCTTGATTGAGCCATGTTTGCCTCGATACACTCCCTAGAGCCTTAGTCATTCCATTAATCTCCGTAGATTCATCCATTCACTTTTAAATCCATCCTTCTTCTTCGTTCACCTTGGGTATCTCCCAACAACATATCTCCATCTTTATACTTAGGCCAATCTAAGCCTAAGTATAGGGGGGAACCGAACCCCTGTGATTTTCTCTACTCATCTTTCCTTACCTTTATACTTATGTTATTTCTAAACTAAGTATAGGGGGAGCCCTCTAAGCTCCCGTATATTTCTCTATATTTAAATGGACCTATGGACTTGTGTCATTTAGTGCTATGAGGACATAGCAAAGTTTAAGTGTAGGGGGTATTCCGTATATACAGTATACTTACTTTAGCTACGATCTGGAAAATTTAAAACTTTTTGGCTAAAGTAAAAGTCTTTGGACTAAGAGGACTCAAATGTTTTCATGGCTTTTCTTTATTATGTTACATTATTTTTATAAAAATATTTTCTAAAATGATTTGAAAAATGAGTTTTTCTTGTTTTGAAAAATCTTTTGAAAATGTTTTATTTGTGTGACATGGTTTTGAAAGCTTCTTTCTCTTTTCAAGGAAGGTTGAGTCTAACCAGTGTTCTAACCTTCTATTAAAATCCATAAAAATGAGACAAATGCAAAATCCTTTAGGAGTCATTATTGACTACTAAACCCAATTAAGTAGTCGCGTTCAGTGAGGGTTCACCCTTAGCAGATTGGATGGTTTAGAGGACATCGCGTAAGGCCCTGTCCTTAAGCAACGGGATCGGACCTGTACTTACATCCATACTGGCTGAATGCAGATGCATCTACTTAATTTAGTTTAGGCAGTCCTAATCTCTCCTAAAGCTTTTAAAAAAATATTTTTGAGTGAAGAAGTTGGATTAATCCTCTACTTTCACACTTCCACCTAGGATATGAAATGTTCAAGAAAATTCGATTTTATGAGGTCTTGAGATCTTAGGTTAACCAACCTTAGCCATCAGGGTCCTAGACTTAATCACCCACATTTCCCTAGTTTTCTAGATTTGCATGCTATATTTCATGCTTAATCTCAGACCATTAAGAATATGATCAGCACATCATAGGCACGACTGCGGTTTTGATGAGATGAGTTGACTTTTCACCCGAGGGATTGGGATGAGGGATTTGAGTCTGGACTTGATCTAATGATGCTAGAGGATGGGATATAATCTTTGAAGGCTTCATGAAACCTGAGTGTCAACAATTTTAGCCAGTATGAGAACTTGGTTCTTGTACTAATATCTAGACATTGACCTAAGTGCCAGGGTGTGAATAAATAAAAAAATGTTGATCAGTGTGCACCAATTCTTGGTAAAAAGCAGTGGAGCTAGCCAAAAATTATACAAATCAATGAAATGTCAAAGAAAAGCTCTCATTCCACAAAGTTAAATATCAAAGAGCTTCCACCAAAGGCGAGCGCTCCCAAACATTTCAAAGTGTCCACTTGGACCACCGCTATTAGGACCAGGAGTCGGGCTTCACCAAAAAAGGGATCTGCATCTTAAATGCAACAAGTCTGGGTGTCGAAGGTACGATAGGTACTCAAAAAAGACACACCCCGGTGTATTCCCAGGAAAACAAGTGCAGACGGCTCAAACTTCACTTGACGGACGCACTGATCAACACCAAAAAAATTGTGTTGCGTAAAAAGGCGCTAGAGAGAATCCTTGTTCCAATGAGGGAGAGAAGAAATGACACAATCCCTTGCCCTCCATTACTGGCCTTCCATCTACATTTTCTAAGTCTGACAACTAAAGAGACGGTGGACTGGATGCAAGATTTGATTTATTCCCTAGTGTTAAGGATTGGGTCCTTGGGAGAATTTCTTGGACCAAGGCCTTGGGTGACGTTTTGACTCTACTCTCGTGATCGCAGTCAACACTAAATGTCATATCCTTAGTGTATATATACATCAGAGAGAGTCTGGATAATTAGAGGAATTGGGTACCTCTTGATTAAGGCTGGGTTGAACTCTAGAATTTTGGACCTCTAAAGTTGAGTAGACTTGAACAAATTGGATCTTGTACTCACATGCACAAGGTGGTTAATCCAGTATTTTCATTCTCTTTGATGCTCGAGGACGAGCATAGTTTAATTATAGGGGGGTGATGAAACTCGGTTTCATCATCTTATTTCTTTTTTTAACAGCCTTGCTTTAAGTTTGGGTCAATAAAAAACCAGTTAATGTCTTGTAATTATCAGAGTCTTGAATAAATTAAAAATCACGAAAAATATTTGTGGTATTTTTAGCCTTAAAAATACTCTCAAAAATATTTTGTGTCTTCAGATGACCTCATCTCCATTTCTGGTCAACATAAAACTTGTAGATCCTATCGAGATCTACAACTTTCATGTTTTGCATTTTCTCGAATTCGGCCATTTGCTCCTTCATATCCCATCATCTTCATCTAAACAACCCCATTGGGCTACGTGGCTCATTCTGGTTGAGCCACGTGGCCGCCCATCCTCACGCCACGCCACCTTCGCCAGTCGTCGTTGGATGGAGGCTTTGGAGTCTTGAACCCCTCCGTTCATCACGCATTCAACATCAGCTTTTCGATATGCCCCCTATAGCCATCCTCACCATCCGCTAGCGCCTGTACCTCAGATTCGCCACGTGGCGGCATTTGCACCTCACGATCACCTCTATCTCGATCGTTCACATCACCCATATTCTCTGCCCTCCGATCAAACTCCTGATTTCATCCCTGCTGCTCACCAGTGCCACGCTCTTACCACGACACGTGGCAACATCATAGCCCTTCGATCATGTCACCCTCGATCTAATCAGAGCCGTTCTTTAGCGCCCAATCGTAAGCCGTTGGATCTCAAGATCCAACGGCCAGCATGTCATCATCAACCTCCTGATTCCTTCTCTCTCCCACGATCACAACTTGCGATCCACTTCCGCCCTTCCCATTATCTCCATCTCCTCAAACTACCTCTCCCCTCGCCAACCGCCTCAGCACGTACCCCTATCATCCTTCTTCCTCGCGTGCACTTCCACAACCCACGTAGGACTCCCAGCTGCTCCATGATCCCCACTCAAACCACGACAGTCATCACATGAGTCATCGAACCTCCTCCTTAAACTACACTGACTCCTCCCCCTTATTCGAGCGTCCACCTTTACGCGGGGCATGGCCTAGCCCTCCTCCACCTCCCGGTGACAGGGGGAGGTGGCTGGATCGAGCGACGACGACCAGCGCCTCTGATGTTGACCCGCCATATACACAACAGCGTTGCTGTGCTCCGAGCCCGCCAAGCTGCTCCCCATGGCTGGGGGAGTTCAGCGATGACCCAGAGTTCCTCCTCGGAGCTCGAGCACAAGCCATCCGCCCGCCCGACATCAGGTAAGTCTCCGCTACTTTTCTTTCATTTTTTCTTGATTTTGCGTAATTAATTAGGATGTTATACCCCTTCTTGACCTTCATCGCTCACCTACCAAGCTTCTTCTTCCATCCCCCGTTCACGCGCTTCATCCGATCACCTTTCTTCATTCTTCCATACCTCGGTCACCGTCGACCAATCTCCTCCGCCACCCATGGGGGAGGAGCTCCGAGCTACGCCTTCTTCACCCACAGAAGCTCTCCACTTCGTTAACCTTCGCGAAACCCACGCTTCGGCTATTAGAATAACGCCGCAGGTCGACAAATCCTTCAATGGCCGGAGACTCATCGAAGCCAATTTCGTCCACTGCACCACCGTCAACAGAGCTCCGATTGTCTTATCCAAGAGGCCCGATGCCCTCCCCGAGCTCCCAGCGACCTCGACACACTTCCAAGGAGCTCCGGGGAGGTCTACAGCATTCGAGAACGAATGGCGGAGGAGGAGCTTCATTGCCGGAGATCTAATCATGTCGCCTCCTGCAGCAGAGGAAGAACGTACAAGCGTCGTTGGATGCTTCCTCCCGGAGTTCATCCAACGGCGCAGGAGCGACCACGTCACTTACCAACAGTGACTTCAGATACCGTTGGATCTTCGAAGATCGAACGGTGTACGATCAGCCACGCGTCATCGCCGGACAAACTCTGAGCCTCAGCGTCCGAACCTCCAAACTCGATTGACTCGAGCCTACTCCGAGCCTCCTACGACTCCAATCCTAGAGGCTCTTGTCTTCCTAGCCGATCCGAGCCTACTCGAGCCTCCACCGAGCCAATTTCGTCCACCAATCCTGGGATATCATGGCATAGAAAAAAAGAATAAAATAAAGGGGCATATGTGCAATATATAATGGGGGTCCTCTAATGAATCCATGGCATAGAAAGGTCAAGATTCTAGGAGACACCTAGCAGAGTTAGTTTGTGAGGAGATGGCACCCTTGCCATATCCTTTGCCCACACACACATCCACCACAGTTCCCACCTTCTTCACCCACAAGGGTGACACTGTATAGACTGCTCTTAGTCATAGATAAAAATTAGCAAATATGCCTAAAAAATTCAAAAAAATAGAAGAATATTGAAAAAAACAAAACTATTTTATTTTATAAATTTGTAATATGTATTTATATATATTTATTTATAAATAAATAAAATACCATATATTATACTTATATAGGCATCTATTGTTTTATATTATTAATATTATTATTATCTATTATAAGTACTTAAAAATGTTTTAAATTCTTTAAAACATAGAAAGGACTGTTTTTATTTCTATTTACTATTTTGTATAAATTTATTATCTATGTTCCATATATATACCCTATTATATATATTATTACATATAGTGATATATATATTTATTATATATTAAAAAGGAAAAGAAACTTAAATTTATATAATTATAAAAAGAAAATAAAAAATATAAAATTAATAAAAATAAAAAATAATTAAATAATTAGAAAACCACAAAAAACTACACAAAAGACTAAGTACATAACAAATATATATATATAAAAATATTCATTATTTAGCAGTAAATAATATCGCTACACCCGATTCATCCTTGTGTTCGACATCCTACTCATACTTACTCACTATACACATTTATCTGTATTGTTTATAATAATGTTCACTCACTTTGATTTGTATTGGTTGATTATTTTCTAAGATGGGTTAATTGTTAAATTTATCATCGGTCTTTACGCCGGCCGCCTCAACAACTGTTGCACATTTTTTCTACGACCCCAAAACATGGGCAAAACAAAAGATTCTATATCCGTTTGGGCATAAAAGACCGATGCAGATTAACCAAAATTCCTACCAAAAAGAATTCAATACCAAAAAACAACAACATTCGACAAAAATGGTCCAATCTTCAGTTAGCCTACAAATCAAGTGGAGGCTTGGCTACACCGACCAAGATTTACAGGAGAGTTAACTACACTAGTCACTCTCCACTTCTTTTTCCTTTCTTCTAGTCTTCTCACCCCATTCATTAAGAACTAGCACGTTGATGAACTTTAAAGGAAATACTTGACTCCCTATGTATGAGTTACTGAAGGAGGAGATTTCATGGTAGCCCACACCTTAAACGGGAAGAGCTAACATCCTACATGAACTAGAGATAGTTACTCAATGTTCATGTCAGATGCTTTGGGAGATGGATGATCTGAGATGACGTCTGTGTCGGGTATGGATGAGGACATTTACAACCTGGAGACTGTTGTTTCTAAAACCCTCATCTCATAAGGAGTTCCATCAAATTATTTATCCAAAGGTTGAGTTGAGCTCCATTTTCACCTTCTGTTCATGACCTTGGTGTGGAACCCAACATCATTTCAACGAGCAAGGTTTAAGTATCGGGGGTAGATGAATCTATGATTCATCACTCTAAAAGATATAGAGCTATGATCGTAGGTAATTAGCTGCAATTATTCCTCTATATTGCACTTTTATCATTCATGCATATGTAAAGAAGATTAACATTTTAGCATGCATAATTGCATTAAATAAAAAGCCAAAATTCTCTTATACATTATCATTTGTATACTACCATATTTTCCCTAATTTTAATTATTTTTCACTAACTCAAAATAAAATCGAAACAACTTTTTTTGTCTATATATTGCTAACAATAATCAAGGAAAAATACCAAAAAATACTAACTGGTATATTTGTACAATAAACCCCAAACATAGTTTTGAGACAAAAAACTGTAAATATGAATATATATGTCACATTGTCCCCTATGGACCCATAGTCAATTTTAAATTAATATGCGTTCAATTATCTACAAAACAAGACCTAATTTAAAAGAATCAGAGTTCATATATGATACTTGGGTTTTCGGAACTCCTTGTATATTGTACAGATTAATTTTTTTGACCTTATTAGTTTATGTACAAAATGAACTCTCTTTTAGTCAAGTCAAAATTAACTCCTTATTAGTTTATTCATTTATGTACAAAATTTCTTTAATAAAACATGCAAAAATCTAATTAAAAATTGAAGCAAATCTCAAAGAAAAAAATCACCCTGAATCTGTATATATAGTTTGTATATGTGTCCCTTTTATTTTATTTTCTTTATTTTCTTAATTACTAAAAATACCAAAAAATAGGTTAAGTTGTGATTTTTTTTATATTTTATCTGATTTTTTTATTTTTAACTTACTTTAAATGAAAAAATTTTGCAAAATACAAAAATACGGTATTTTCTTTCTATAGAGTACCACCGAAAATACTTTTTGTACAGATGATTTCTTTTGATTTTGGTTCCTTCACAAAAGTTGTAGATATCATCGAGACAAACAACTTTTCCATATACTACCTTTTGACTTGACCTCGATTTCTTTTTCCTTTTTTTCATTTGAATTTTCTTTGGAATTTATTGCGAGTGACACGTGGTGGCTCTTGGATTCGCCACATGTAGTCTCCTTTACCCCGTATATTTTACATTTATCTTTATTTTTTTATTTCTTTGAATTTATCTTTTTTCTCCTGCCATGTGGTGGCTTCTCAACATGCAATGTGGCACCCTTTCTTCCACAACCGATGCTACCTCCTACGATAGTGCACCACTCCTGCGCAATCATCAAGATTTGCCTGCCGACACTGCATCCCAATCGCCTTCCTCGCACAATCTTCCCTGATGACTCAGCTCGCTCCTACATCTCCACTATCTCCTACCCTCTCGTGCCACAACCCTACAACCATCGCTCAATGCCTTCGTCGCCTCACACATCCTCTATGATCGCCCTCTCGCTCCATCTCTTCTGCCTTCTTAGCTTATGCAAACAACCTATAAAAGACTTCCACCAAGAAGGCAAGGGTTTAGGTCATAGCACATCATGGAAGCGTGTAGTTCACGTCACATACGACCGAGGGCAACTAGTGATACTAGTTGCATTGGGCAACAAAAGTTAATTTTTTTAAATTGATGAGCCCACATGATTTGAGAACACTTCTCAAATCGTTTCATCAACAACACAAACAAGTACAAAGATTACAACTTTAAGCATGTTTGTGATCATGTGTCTAAATGAAGAGGCCTCCTGTCTCAAGTCCGATCCAATGAAGGACACACTTGCACGCGCATGGATGAGACCCGTGCTTCCCGCAATCCAAGTTGATGATCTAAGCGCGTAGTCTCCTGATTCAGTATCACAAAATCTGACACCTTCTTTACGCGCAAGAAGAGCCGAAGATGGAATCCATGAGCAGTCAAACCGGTAACACAATGGTGTCACGATGACTATGAGTCTCTCTATGTCACATTTTAGGCAGACACATTATTGAGACATAAAGTCGGCGTGTATGAGAAAAATGAAGAGAGAGAGAGAGAAAGAAAGAGATTTGTTGTTGAAATTCATGTAATATGTGTGTTGAAAGAAAGTATAGGTCTACCCTTTCTTTTATACTATTTTGAATGTCCATGGATCACAAACCATGTGCACACAAATGTAGTGGTTGAGATTTTTTGTGCTTTCAATCAATGGCCATGATTTTGTCGCATAAATTTTCAATGATAAATTATAAATTTAAAATAAATAAATTAGTTGCAAGTAATTTGCAACACATTCACTTTAATTCAAATCAATTTGAAGTGGGAATAAAGGAAAGAGACAAGCATCCTTCCCTTGTCAGAGTGGACGTCCACCTCACAAAAGTGGAAAGTAGCTTTCCTTTTTCAAATTGGTTAGATCTCATATCTCTTCAAGATTTCACATGTGCAACAACATTTGTTGCATAAAAGTTCACAAAAATAATTCCAAATTATTTTCTGATAATTTCAATCATGCATTGATAAATTGTGAATCATATTCAAACATCCAAAATGAAATGTAAATTGCATTTTCAATTAATTGTTCAATGTGTATCCAATTCACATCAACATTTAATTTTTAAATACCAATAACAATTAACTCTCATTAATATATTATAAATTACATTTATAATATATATGATTAATATGGATAGTGATATACACATTATTCATATCCTTGATAATTACATCATATTTTATTATCTTGGATCTCCATTCTCTAGTGTCCAAATAATATGAATGACATTCATATTATTCACATTAATTAAATCATATCTAATTATCAATTGTTCTCAATGCTAATATATGTTGTCAACTACAAAATTTTTCTCGAACTCCTTCAAGAATAGTATGCTCTCTATGGATACTTGGAGATATGGATCGGGCGATTATACATTCCACGTATAATGACATAGATGTTGAGATCATATCTCAAATCTAGATCTCGGGGGCCTTTTAAAGATGTCTAATTAAATCAAAGTCGTAAATCTAATATTCTCATTGCATCTTGAATTGTATTCTTATCAATGCCAAACATTTGGACTAAGATTAGATTACTTCTCTACTAAGAGGAGTCACTAAAATCCAAACTTGTTTCATCAATCCATTGGAATGGAAGTATAATGGTTACATAATCGTTTATGATCACGGTACCCTCGAGTATTCCTAATACTCGTACATCATGCATACTGGAAGACCTAGACTAAACCCGAATTTTTAGATCAAATTTGAACTATCTCCTTCAGGGTTTTATCATTAATTTTCTCATTTGATCATTGTGATTACGCATCTATCATATAATTTCCAAAAGAATATATCATACCTAGATATTAATCATATAATTTCCAAAATCTTATATCATACTATAAATTCAGTAAAGCTTCCAATGTGAGACGACCGTGCGTAGAATTTGATCCCAATTTCTCATGAGCGAGCTCATGTATTACGTTTCAATAATGAACATGTATGATCCCTTTGAGAGATCATATCACTCATATACCCTTGTTTGCACACCATCTCACCGATGTATACATCTTGAATAGGTCATTAACCTATCGATCTATCAAATGAACATACTCAGACATTTAGTGACACATATATCTCTAGTAAGAGGTTGCATGCCTATATCGTGACAGTATATGACATAGGACTTAGTTATCTCAATCTCTTTAAGTCAACTCTTCGACCTAACTTATCTAACACCTCCGAATCTCTATTACCATGTAGAAGACTTGCATCAAGAGGTCTGTTAAATATCAACCTTTAGATAAGAATTGCCATCTTTACCATCTTCTATTTAGGCTCGAGATCCTTTCCGAACAATCATTTGACGGTACTTGATGAGTCCTCAATCTAACTCCTTAGATATCATCCAAGCATCAACCTCTATGATTAAACATTTGAATCAATAGTTGTATAATCATTAAGATGGACATGGTACATGACCCTAATTGTATTAATGGACCTACTAAGCAAATTAGTTATTCTTCATTTCAGAAACTTTTATTGCATAATGTCTCTTTGTGGGCTCACATGTCCAATAATCTCCCACTAGCCCAAAGAGCCCTTTAATAGGCTAATCTTTAAATCCACACTCATATGCTAATCATAAGCTATTTAGAAAAAAATATCTTTATAGGATGACTTGCCAATATGTTCCCAAGAGACTGTGTCAATTCCTTTTATAGACTTGGATATCCCCTAGTAACATTGCTTGCATCCAATGTGAACGTTGCATCTTATGCGTCAATATACTTAATATTATTAAAGTAGTCATTGAGCCTTTGTTACTATAACCCGATAATTATTAGAACCAAAAAGTTATACCTTTATTCTTGGAGATCTCTATCTCCTCATACTAAGACACGATCTTAATGCTAGTAAGGTATTTGTAGGCAAGACATTTTAGATCACTAACTATAAAGTCTAATTTCTTAAAGGAAAGACCTTGAGAACACTATCTCAAAAGTCTTGTGCCTTTGAAAGTGTTGATTATTACTGCAATTTAGTCTTTTATCTCGATAGTAGGACTTGTAACATTTTAAGACTTGCAATACATGGTAGACAACTGGCCTTTTGTATAAATCTAGCATACACTATGCTTCTCATAGCTAATGCACTAGGGCATGTAGCTTTGGCATTTAAATCCTCAACTCTTTGAGGTGTTATCCCTTTAGATAGCTCACCAGTATATATTAAGGGAAAGAAGCCTTCCTGGAGTTTTCCAAAAATGGAATATGTCCAAGGTGTACTACTAATATGATGGACCCAATGCCCTCTTCTCTTTGCTTCTGAACTACTTCAGAACTTAGACATAAGGGGCATCCTTGAGATCGTTTTTCCTCAAGGTATGGAACAACCTGATCATAAAACACTTTCTATCATTCTTATATCATTCCGAATGATGAGGATTTTTTATCTACATTTAGCATGATAAACACAATGGCACTCCCACTATGCCTTACAACGTTCATTTGGATTTTACCTGAAATCATAACCTTTATAATTTCATCAAATATGATGTTCAACTACAAGAATCTAATTTACGTCCATATATAGAGTTCTTTAGCATGAAGCCATGAGGCTACTTCATATGAATATCTTTGTTGAGTTATTCATTGAGAAATGCAATCTTGACTTCCAACTTACAGATGTCATGGTCAAGGTGTATAGCTACAATAAATAATAATTTAACGGGTTTTAGCATTATTACTAGAAAACCAGTCTCATCACAAGTGATGTCTTCTTTCTACATGTGGCTCTTGTCTACGAGCCAGGCTTGGAAAGTCTCTACCTTCTCATCAAGTTCCATATTTCTCTTGAAGATCCATTTACACCTAATGGGTTTGACCCCTATAGGTGGATCCTCAATGTTCCATACACAACACTTGTGCATGAAGTCTACATAGACTTTATTGCTAACAACCATCTTCCCATGTCATGATCTACAGAAGCTCCATCATATGAAGTTCGATCATTGTCAGATTTCTCTGACACTATAATCCATACCCTCTAGGTGACTGACGAACCCAAAAATTATCCTAATTTATTGCGTCGAATTATCGTAGTCGAGCAATCGAGATCAATAAAAAATAACCACAAAATTAAATAAATCAAATAAGCAAATCCAGAGCGGGTTTATGTAGTTTTTACTTGGGCAAGCACCAGGGTTGACTCAAGGAGCAAAGGAATGACATAGAGATCAAAAGAGATCACATAATGCATGATTTTCAAATAGGAATTTTTTTGGTATTTTAAATGTGATATTAATGCAAATGTGAAAATGCGAATGAATTAAGTTTTTAAGCAACAGTGCTAAATAAAAGTTTAATTAAAAATCAGATCAAATTAGGCAAGTGTTATTTTTTCTGTAAACCCAATTCAATGATGCATGCAAATTGTATTTTTTTTGTATTTTTTGGGGTTAAAATGCAACAATGAAAATGAGTGATTTTTATGAGTTTTTATGCATTTTTTAGTGCAATCATTATGCAAAAATCATGACATTTGGACACCTTACTCTAATTTTTTAGACGTTTATGGTAATATTTGATTTTTAATGAATTGATCACTGAAACAAAGTTAATCCGAGAAATAAATTCTTAATAAATTCATAACTAAAAATCATGCCAAATTAAAATGATCTTAAAAGATATTTTAATATGCAATCTAGGAGTCTTGTGTTTGTGGAAAAATATTATGTATGGACCAAATAAAAAATCAATTACAAATTTCATTCTATAAAATATTTAGAGAACATGATACCTCCAATTATAATGAAATGTAGAAATAAGTTAAAGTACAGTTAAGTGCATAATCCCTTATTTTTTTGAGAATTTTCGGAGCAAGAAATAATGGCATGCAAATTTCTGAGAGAAAATGGGTTAAATAATATTGATCTTTACTCCCTGAATTTTAGTAAATCATCCAAAGCTTGTAAAAATATAAACTAAATATAATTTGATAGGTTCTTGAACATGAAGCTATTTTTGGTTCAATAAAGTGATAAAATGAATGTTTAAAACAAAGCTCCAACACAGGGTTCCCTTTGCAATATTAAAATACAAATTCAATAAAATAAAGTTGTGCGTAAGGGCACTTCTTTAATTCTTTTACCTCATGATTCTGTTGTTTCTCCAAGTAGTTGAATAGGATTCTCCATCCTCTTCTATGGAAACCTGGGTTCCCAAAATGGGACACACAACTCCCACGAGGTGCGACCTCTAGGGTTGGCAATGTAGGCGTACACTCATGGGGTTAAGACTATGCACAACCGCACTGGTAGAGATGAAGCATCCACGAGACAATTAATGGGGTTGAGGGCAATAGAAGGGTGCGAACACAGAGGACCTCGCGCACAGTGGTGCGTACACTGCGGGCAGTTGTTATACTACTAGGAGGTGGCGTTGGTGGCGGGGTCACGTATGACTGGTGGAGCACGGGTGCGACTTGAAAGGCTTCAGGATGGTGAAACTTTGCACAACCACACATGTACAAAAATGGCTTGTTGTGCACGGTGGTTGAGACATGTGGGCATCAGCAAAGGACATCTAGTGGTTGGACACAGAGGAGAGGTGTGACAGTGGCTAGCCGTGCATACTGGTGAACGGCGAAGGTGGAGAGGCGATTGCATGTGGGTTTGAGAGAGGAGAGGGATGAAGAAAAAGAAGTAGAGGAAGTGAGAGAGAAGAGAGAGGCATGGGTACAACTAAAAATGGATCCCCTATTGCAAACAGGGGGTTTTTATGGATTTGTTTAGCAATGGTGAATTTTCTACTGATCAATTCATGGTGAATTTTTTATTTATTATCCATTAAAATGCAATTTTTTTAGATTCGGTGCATGGATGGAAGTGTATAGAGGAGAGAGAAAATATGAAGAGAAAAGAAGAAGAAAAAATGGAGGAGGAAGATGAAGAATGAAGATGAAGAAGGGAGATTATCTGAAATTTGGTGATGGAGGAGATGCCTGTGGATGAGCTCAAAAGGAGCTCTGATTATTGCTCAAGACCTAGGATGACATCGAGCTCGAGCAAGCTTCGAGGTGATGAAGCTTGCAGCAACGAAGTGGCAAACTCCCTTGGATCTCGCTGGAGAAAATCTGGTCATTACTCTACGTTATCTCAACCCTCGTTGTCACTGAGATGTGGGACTGAGCTCAAGCTTGTCCTCACATAAAGGAGGATTTTGGGAAATGATGGCGAGAGGGAAGTTTTATTGGGTGAAGTTGTTATTACCACATAGTGGAGAAGATGGCAAGGCGGTTAAGGTGTGTTGGCAGTCGTAGGAGACATGGACGGGCGGTTATCGGGTGCATGTGGTCGTGGTAGAGAGTGAGAGATTAAGTTGGTGGTGTGTTTTTGTATGGAGAACGTGTGAGAGAGATGAAGAAGAGTGTTGGCCTGTTGGTCAACACTTGAAATAACATGATTAGTTGGAATGAAATGAGTCAATGGGTGGATGAATGAGGTGGATAAGTGGAAGGGATGAACCATAGATAGTGGCCATGTGGCCAGTTGAACTTGACCAACAAATGAAAAGAAGAAGAAAATATAAAAGAAATAGAAGGAGACTCTAAATAGAAAAATGATAAACACAAAAGTTTTATATTTCAGTGATTTCTATAACTTTCATGAAGAAACCAAACTCAAAACATGAGATATATACGTAATAAACAAAATTTTGAAGGTATTTTAAAGTATTAAAGCACCAATATTTAAAGTTTTAATATTTTTTTCTTTAATTTTTATAAAAGAACTATATATCAAAGTCAATAAATTAAATTACTAAACAAATATTTACATTTTTTAATTATAATGAATAAGTGAAATAAAATGGAGGAAGGAATAATATTTACATTAAATACAAAGTCACTTTAAATTATTTTCAATGGTAAAATAATTTATTTCAATTTTTATAATTATGTGATTTATTAAAATATACAATGAAAAATTAATAGAAAAACAAAGAAACAAAAATAGGTTAAATTGTGTACATAGAATGTTAGTGTCAAGTTAGTACATATATACATTATACAATTAGGTCCCAAAAATGATTTTTTGTAAACAAGCTCCGATTTTAGTGAAATCAATTCTATCAGATAGATAATTTTATAACTTGGATTTTAATTGTGAGTTTGGTGAATTTGGAGTTCATACAGAGCAAAATTTAGCAGAGAACTTTGACTTTATGGTTTTTTCGATTCAAGATCTAAACATATTTTTTCTATGCGACAATTATTTTGTATTTTATACTTTTATAAACATTTTTATAAACAAGTTAGAAAAAGAATTAAGTCAAAGGAATTAGTATGAATTTATTTAAAAATTAGGAAGTTTGGGTATTTACAAGCCATTATTTAGAATCAGTTTTTAACGTTTTATTGTTTTTTGTGTTTTTTATTTTATTTTTTCTTCAAATTTTTGGGCTTATTTACAAGATAAATAAACATTATTAGTCTGTTTTTTATTAAGAGTTGTATTTTGTTAATTTATTGAATTTAGGGACTTTTATTAGGTGTTTTGTTCAGAGATTCAAGTTAAGAATAATATGTTAAGATGATCAATCACAGACTCATCACCCCCTATACTTAAAATATGTTAGTCATTGAGCAAATAAAGAATGAATTAGTTGGATTAATTCCTGGCTATGCATGTGAAAGTATAAGACTTGATCCATTAAGAACACTCGACCTTAGTGATCCTAAAATTCTAAGCTGAACTAAGCTCTAGTCAAAAGGTATCCAACTTCCATAATCATCAAACTCTCTTTATATACAAATATAACAAGTATATGACAATAAGTGTGAATTATAGTTACAAGAGTAGAGTCAAAGCGTCATCCAAATTTCCAGTCTAAGAGAGTCTCCTAATAACTCAATCCTCAATACATGGGAAAAAAATCATTTCTTGCATCCAATTCACCATCTTTTTAGTTGTCAATCTAAAAATTTAATATGTAAGGCCAATTGATAAAGGGCATATGATGGCGTCTTTCCTTCTCTCCCTCTTGTTGGAACAAGTATCCTCTCGAGTGCCTTATTAAATCAACATATGTATATTTAGTGTTGATCAATGTGTCCATCAAGAGTTTTTGAGTCAATTGAACTTGTTTTCCTTGGAGTACATCGGGGTGTGTTTTCTTTAAGTATTTAATATGCTTACACCAAGACTTCTATCTCTTACGATGCAAAGATCTTCCGAGGTACTAGCCCGAATCATTTGGCCTAATTAGCTTTGGGCAAAGTGTACATTGATCAATATTTTTATTTAATTTCATCACATCCTAGCTCATAGATCTATATCAAGAGATTAGTATAAGAACCATGTTCTTATTGGCAAAAGTTGCTGACTCTCAGGTTTCACGAAGATCATCAATTTTATCCCATCCTTGAGTATCATTAAACCATGTCCAGACTAAAATCCCTCATCCTAGTTCATCAAGTGAATCATAAACTCATCTCATCATAACTACAGTTGTGCAAGTGAGGTGCTGATCATATTCTTTAAGGTAGAGACTAAGTATGCAATATAGCACACATATCTTTCAAACTAGGGAAGAGTGAATAACTAAGTCAAGGTCTCTAATGATTAACACTGGTTAACTCTGAATTATAGGACCACAAACCAATTGTTATTGAACTTCATAAGTCTTGTGTGAATGTGTACATATCAAGGATATCACCAACTCATTAGTTTTTTATTAAGAGAGAGAATGTTGTTGTTGTTTTTTTTTTGGAATTTTCTAATTTTTTTTAAATTTTATAAAGAAAGAAAAAGAATGAAAATTGTTTTGAAAAATTTTTTTACTGATTTTTATTTCATTTTGTTGCTTTTTTAAAATGCTTTATGATGAAGTTTTTTTTATAATTCAAACTCTTTTTAATGTTTTTCTGAATAAGGATAGACTTTTTTACAAACATACGTTAGTCTCATTTATTGAACTTTGTAAGTCTTGTTTGAATGTGTAAGTATTAGGGATATCTCCAACTCATTAGTTAGTTTATTTAGGTTTTTTATTGACAGAAAAAACATTGTTTTTTTGAACTTTTTATTTTTTTAAATTTGGAAAGAAAGAAAAAAGAATAAAAACTTATTTTGAGTTTTTTTATTTTTATTTCAATTTTTTGTTTTTTTTAAAATGCTTTATGATGAAGTTTTTTTATAATTCAAACTCTTTTTACTGTTTTTTTAATAAGGTTAGATAAATTTAAACATAAGTTAGTCTCATTTTTGAAAGAATTTTGAAAAGATTTTCCAAACCATGTCACATAATATATAGATTTTCAAAATATTTTACAAATGAGTTTCAAAATAAGTAAAGTCGTATTTTCAAACTATTATCAAACATTTTTCAAAACAATTTCACATAGTAAGAAAAAATTTCAAATCATTTTACAACCTTTTTTTGCACTTATTGGTTCAAAAGATACTTTACCCTAACCTCAAAAAATTTGAAAATTTTAAAAATTTTAGCTATGGCTAGAGCATATATGGAATATATACGGTATACCACCTATACTTAGCTTGTGCTAAGTCCTCAAAGCTCTAAGTTATATAAATCCATAGCTCATGCTTAATACAAAGGGATATACTGGAACTGACTCGGGTCTCCCCCCTATACTTAGGCTAAAAATAACCTAAGTATAAGAAGCAGACCGAGAAGTGGGATCAATGAGTGAAGAATAGAAAGGAATTAAGATGACAAGGATCTGCAGAATAGAGCTATGATTCTACCTATACATATGCTTGAAATAGCCTAAGGAGTGGGTATCTACAAGATAAGGGTCCTAAGCTCTAACATAATGATCAAATCAAGTGTATGAAAGAAAGAAGAAAGAAAAAATGATAGATGAATCTTCTCGGCTACTGAATCTGGATGTTGCATCTTCGTGAAGAGTAGTCTGAAGTATCTGTATTGTGCTTTCTCTACATGATGTTGATGACCTCTACTTGGACTAACCGCTCTTTAGAATCTACGAAGTGCATCAACAGTTGGCCACTAGTTAGAGAGGAATGTGCACTATATATGAGATCAACTATCTCTACCCTTTGATTGTTGTGCACTTCCTTAACAATGTTGTGACCTGTATATTTGGATTTGAGCTTCCCGTGGAACATCTTCATCTTGTCTTTGAACAACCATATCTTTTGTCTAGGGACAAAGTTCTTGCACCTAATGTGATGATCATGCCATCTCTTCACCATGTCCTTATAAATCAAACTGTTCTCTTACGCTTGATTTCAAATTTCCACGAGCAAGTTCAAGTTCAAGTCATGGCATATCTTTCCTAGGTGACTATTGTCTTCACCATGTCATTATAAATAAAACTTTTAATTGCTTAATTTCCCATTCTGACTTATGAATTAATTTCTTAGGTAAATGGAATTGATTGCTATAAATCATCTGGAAAGGTGAAATACCGAGTGGGATCTTGTAGGTTGTCCTATAGGCCCACGGAACATGGTCCGAGAGCTGTCTTTCTATAGATCATCTGGAACGAACCAACTTCTGATGAATTCTCTTCACCTCTTGATGCAAAATCTCTGCCATGCCAATAGACTGCAAGTTGTAAGTACTAGTCACTCTATGCTCAAATCCATAGTCCTTAGATATTGATTTAAACATCTCTATTCACAAAGTTCTACCCCCATCAGAAATCAACACATTTGGGACTTTGAACGTAGCAATGATATGATATTTCATAAACTTACAAACAGTCTTGCTATCTACAACTCGGGCTGGGATAGCCTCCACCTACCTAGACAATAGTCAAGTGCCACCAAGATGTACTCATGCCCATGGCTGTTGGGAAAAGGACCCATAAAATCTATGGCCCATGCATCAAAAACATCATAGAAATTCACCAACTCCACGAACATCTAATCTTATTAATGAACAGTCCCTCCCATACTCTGACAGATCCTACATGACTATACAATATCAAAGGCATCGCTAAACATGGTGGGCCAATAAAATCCACATTGGTGTACCTTGTGTGCAATTCTCTTTCCCAAATGGTGTCCTCGAGCCTCAAGTGAATGATAGTATGTGAGGACACTCTGGTATTCCTCCCAAAGAATATATCATCTCTAAACACAATCTGATCCTTCAAAGAAAAGGAACATATCCTTCGAGTGGTATCTCCTCGTATCTAGCTTCATTCAGCCAATACTACTCCTAGTCCAACCATGGAGAACCTGCTTGGAGACAAGATAGTACACCACGTTGTCATACCAAGGGAGTGAGTCAATAACGGAAATTGACACATATGGGATGGTCTCTCTAATATGTTTTTTGTCAGGAGAATCTTTCTGTTCAATATGGGAAATGTGATCGACCACAACATTCTTCACTACAGGTTTATCCTTTATCTCCAAATCAAACTTCTGAAGTAATAATATCCACCTAATAAGACATGCCTTTGCATCCTTTTTTTCTATCAAGTACCGACTGTTGTGTGATCATCAAAGATTGTCACCTTAGTGCCCAAAACATAAGACCTGAACTTCTCAAGGGCCCATACTACAACAAGCATTTCCTTTTTAGTCATGGTATATTTTTCCAGTGCAGGGTCCAAAAATTTTCTCGCATAGTAAATCACATATGGAATCCCGTTTCACCTTTATCCTGACATAACTCTTATAGGAAAATCCAAAGTGTCAAATGTTGATCTCAAAGGGAAGAGACCAGTCAAGAGATTATAAGATCGATGAGTCACAAATCTTACTTTTCAAAAGCTCAAAGGCTTCCAGACACTTGTGATATACACTGAACTCTATGTATATTACTAAGAACTCAATCAGTGGGTGTGTAATCTTTCAAAAATCCTGAATGAATCCCCTATAGAATCCAACATGCTCTAAGAACGAACTCACTGACCTTACATTGGTTGGTGGATCAAGTTTCTTTATCACATCCACTTTAGTAAGGTCAACCTCCATTCCCTTTTTGGAGATGACATGCGCCAACTCGATACCCTTTATAACCATGAAATAGATTTTCTCCCATGTAAGTACAAGATTCACCTCTCTACACCTCTTGAGGACTCAGTCCAAGCGCGCTAAACATTTATTATAGGAATCACCATGGACTGAGAAGTCATCCATGAAAACTTCTAGAAAATCTCCCACCGTCTCAACAAATACGATGATGATGCACTAGTGAAATGTGCTTGGGGCATTGCAGAGCCCAAATGGCATGCACTTGAAAGCGCAAGTGTCGAATGGACGTGTAAAGGTGGTCTTTTACTGGTCCTCATCAGTGATGGCTACTTGATTGTAGCCTCAGTACCCATCAAGAAATAGAAGAATGCTTTCCCTACTAATCTCTCCAAAATCTAATTAATGAATGACAAGGGAAAGCGATCTTTCTTTGTCGCAACATTGGAGCGCCTGTAGTCGATAGAGACACAACACAACATGGCTATTCAGATTGCAATCCCTACCCATTCCTCATTGGTGATCATCTGAATTCTTGACTTTTTCAGGACAATGTGAAGTGGGATCACCCACTTGTACCAGAAATAGAGTATATAAACTATGCTTTGCACCTTTTCTCAATCTCTTTCTTCACTATTTCCCATAGATTAGGGTTTATTCTCCTTTGGAACTCACTGGAAGGTCTCACATCATCCTCAACAAAAATCTGGTGTGAGTAGAGAGCGAGGTTAATCTCCTCAAGATTCGACACCATCCAACCTATAGCTTTGTGGTTCCTCTCTAAGACATCTAAAAGTCGAGACTTATATTCTCAGGTCAGGTCAGAACTAATGATGACAAGAAATCTCTCTTTGGGTCCTGAAATAAAGGCATACTTCAGTGTATGAGGAAGAAGATTCAGGTCTGGCAATGTTGTATCATCTATTAAGTCCGCCTGAATCGAAATCTAGTTGTGCGTTGCATGAAGGTGGGTCCAACAGTGCAGTACTCGCCACCAACTCGGCTGTGTAGGGAGTCAGATCGCCAAAGAGATGCAATAATTTAGCCAAAGCCATGTTCGACTCATCGCCTATGTCCCTTGGCCATTCTGAAAGAGGGGGAAATGATAGTCCAAAGGGATCTTTAAGTCATCAAGGGAACGTGAGGATGCATCTCACAAGATAACAGGAAATACCTGATAAACTGCATTGTGCACAGAATCCTCCCCAGATGAGAGGCTCTAGTTCTACCCTCCTGGGGTATGTTTCCAAATCCCAAATTTGATGATCATCTTGCACTCTGCCTTTGAAGTTGAGTACTATGTGCTGGTCTTGGACTTAGGTCATTGCCATTTCGTCTGCTTCATCTCTAGGTTAACTTCTCCGCCTGGTGAACGAAACTTCATCATTCTCGTTTGATAATCAAATGTTGCACCGATGGTCATAGGAATGGCACCCCAAGAATGATCTTATATGATCCTCAATTATTGGGTATTTTCATGTCAAGTAATGTGAATTTCACCTTGTATTCTTGTAACTCAATCGAGATAACCACGTTCTTCACTTGTCCCTTAGGTCTCTTCATTGATTTGTCTGCTAATTGGAGTAATGCTCATGATTTCTGAGTGGTCCTAACTCCAATATCTGATAAAGTGCTAAGGGGAGAAGGTTGATTGAAGAACTGTTATTTAAGTGAGTGTGCGCAAACACAATGTCGTCGATACAACACTCCGCATAGTGAGCACCCATGTATCTCTTTTTCCTTGGTAATTGTTGATTTTTGAGACAATAAGTAGTGTCTATTGATAATATGCGAGTCTTCACATATTAGCATGGTTTCTTCCTGCTAAACCTAGTAGGTGTGCATATCACCTTAAGATATTTCAGGATGCAGGATTATTAGCCACATACTCCTCAAATGACACCTTAACCATAATATTTTCCTTGCAAAGCTGTGTGATTTCTGATTCATCCTTAAGAATCTCCTTCATGTTGTGCTTTCCTACTATAAGAGCACGGGGAAAGGGATTGAAACAAGGGAAACATAAGATGAAGAGTCTGAATCGAAAAATGAAACATCATTCTTTGTATTAACTAAAATATAATTCTTCATACATAAATCTTTTGAATGCAACTTGGTATTGGAAACTAAATTTTCTACTGTAAGTCAGGAGATAGTTGCTGAAGGTATATCCTCCTCGATCGAAGATACAAGGTCCTCCGTAGACTCCAAGGTGTCTCTATGCTACTGTTGGACTCATGTCGTGCTCCTCCTCATGATCCCCTGAGTGAATCTTCTAGTCCTCTATTGAAAGGGTTGTTGCATGTGATACCTCTCCTCCTCATCCTTTGAAAACACTTCAGGTCTAGCTTTAGAGGAAACCTCCCCACTTCCCTTTCCTGGTCAGGTACGGGCATGGTCCTTCCATGACCGAGTGACATATTGTTAACATCATTACATGAAAGAATCTCATGTTAAGATCTAAGGGAGTTTGAATAGTATTCCTGACTAAACCACTATTGAGGCTGAGGCCTATTTAGGCTATTAAGGTTAGCCTGAACGTGGGAAGGAATGGAGGTTGATGGTGCAGACTGTTGGTCTTACAATCGAGAAAGGTAGTTGATTGCCAACCGTAACTCCAGAATATTTTTACGGCAGGAACGAAGCTCCTCGAGAATCTGACACTGAAAGTTTGTAGGTCCTGATGGAGAGGGACGCTTTGTGAAGAATATCACGAGGATTGGCCTTGATGGCCCTAATACTGTTGCTGGTGGTGTTGGGGTAGATGTTGGTATTGCGGGCCATGCTAGCCCGCATGATGGTGACCCTGACAGTCATATTGTTGGTTCTGCTGCCTCTAGTGTTGGGGATGGTAAGATCCAGGGTTGTACTATGTCGTATTAGGTGAAATAAGTGAATGTGGTGTTTTACAAGGTCAGGAGAAGCTGGTAAGATTGTCGATCGCCCAAACATCCCTGCCTTGCGTGGTCCTGTGTATACCAAACACCATTCACCTCCCACACTTTGGGAGGCTCCTCCTAGACTGTCTCTACTGGTATGATTGGTTGTAGGACTAGTCCTCTACCCAAGGCTGGGGTGACCTTGACATCGACTGCTCCTATACATGGTGAACATGAAGGACTGGGGCAACAAAAGCAGTCATGGTAGGTATCTTCATCCTAGACACCGTCTCAGACATCTCCTCCATCTACATTGGAAGCTTGGAGAGACTACTATCCAACCCATTCATCCCCTTGTCAATTCTATCAACGACTATTAGATTTTCTGCAATGATTCCCATACATAGAATCAAGTCTTATGAGAGATCAACGACAACATTCTCTCCCCTTTAGATAAGATGTGACAAGGGACTTAGAATACGTCGTGCTGGTGATCTATGAGCGGTTTATATTAGCCATCTTCTCATAAGCATTCCAGAGGGTATCTGTTTCTTGTGATGTGTATCTAACTCCACAAGCAACGCTTACTATCCCTACACCTCATTATTAAGACCAATGAAAAGGGATTGGACCAAGATGTTGCCATCCAAACCATGACATTGACACTGCAATAGATCCTTAAACCATTCCCAATGGCTCATTAGGGAGCTGGGAAAAGCGGGTGATATATGACTTCATCAAATTGATTCTACTCAAAGGCTGGAACTTATTTAGAATTAGGTCCTTGAACT
Organism: Ottelia alismoides; assembly: GCA_037367405.1. Taxonomy (NCBI): domain Eukaryota; kingdom Viridiplantae; phylum Streptophyta; class Magnoliopsida; order Alismatales; family Hydrocharitaceae; genus Ottelia; species Ottelia alismoides. The sequence continues at coordinate 337,055 of JAZKJV010010119.1, read as the reverse complement.
GGGAATATGCAGTTACCATCACTCCTACGTTCTTTACCTAGTAATGTGCATTGCCTCCCATGGAAAATGGAAGATAAATGAGCCTAATATAATCCTGGATAACCCTAGGGTGTCTGAGGCTAGCACTGACGAGCTCAAAGTCCCATAGGAATGCATAGGGTTCCTCAGTGGCATTCCCATTGAAGTGTAGCAACAGGTTCAGGAATTGCGGCTCCAATTCATACTCTACATCTAGTTTGGAAGGACTTGGAGAATTCCTCACTAAATACTATTCCCTATTGTACGCCGCATCCATAGGTGCATCTACCCCGACATATAACTATCCCATCTGAGCTCTAAGTAATGCATGCTACTTCACCTGTGCACCAAGTCTAGCAAGTATCATTTGCATGGGGTTCCCACATTGTTCCTCCTCACTGTTTCAGTTATTTGGAGGCATCTTGGTTTAATCATGGTTGAAACCTTCATTAACAAAGGGGTTCGAATTACATGAGGTTGTTGAACTCAAATCAACCTCACTGAGGAGAAGGTTTTCCTCGGTTAGTAGGGACAAGACGAAGGGGTCGTTCAGTATGTGACCATCCTCAAAATGAGTGATCTGGAACTCAAGAGAGTTATGAGTCTAAGGAGGTCCAGGAAGTAAAGTGACCTCAGAAGACATACGTTTTGGAGGGTTGGTCGTTCAGTGTGTGACCATCCCCAAAATGAGTGATCTGGAACTCAAGAGAGTTATGAGTCTAAGGAGGTCCAGGAAGTAAAGGGACCTCAGAAGACATACGTTTTGGAGGGTTCAACGATAGGTTCGCAAAATCCGAACAAAAATCCCCCAACTAGTCATCTTCAATGTCAAAAAGGAGTGTAAATGAACATGAGAGGTAAGGAAATCTACGCTCTATGGGGCATGTAAATGCGCGGAGAGAACTCACCCAATTCAAACACAATTCAAAATCCTTTTGATTCACAAACTTCACATATGAAGGCCATAAAGGTACGACCAAATTTATCTTGCATGTTTTTGTTATATACAATCTAATCTTTTTCAAGCCCACAAGGAGTCTCCTACTATGCCCAAATGAAGTCTTGTAATCTCTCAATATTGGAGTAATCTTACTAGGATGTCGGGTTCAATATCACACCCCAAAAGATACTTACAAGCACGGACAACTAAAATGCTTTTCTAAAGTCGAATGCAACTACTTGCAACTCCGAAAATTTGTGAGAGTCAGTCCTGGAGATATTGGGTGGAAGTACAGGGATTTGGGCTCTAACCTTAAGGATCTATCCTTACCCACTCTATCTGGAGGTAATTACATGTGTCTAAGGAGGGATTTATGCATCCATAAAACAAGTGTTCATTTTATTTCTACTTGATTTAATCGACTTTCTCAGTTCAATCACAATTTTAGAGTATTTGTTATCACTTGAATTTAATGTGAGCACACACTAATGCCTACCATTCAGTCCATTTTCCTTCATTAGGTTACAAAATAGAGAGAGGAATCATAAAATTGATATCTAGTGATAAACAACAATGAATGCTAAGAAGACATTGTACTTATAGTGATTCCCAACACTCTCCATGTGTTATGCAAGATGGAATATTTAAATCTACTCTAAATGTCTGAAAGTTGATCAAAACTGCACCTAAACAGAATATTATTAGCGGGGAAGAAATTGATTTCAATTGGCTAAGTAGTACATGTTTACATGCATCTCATTAATGAATCTTTCAAGATGGTGAATCTTTTAAGATTAATGTGGTCGAAATTATGATGGGGCACATACAATTTTGAGCTACACAACCATGTGCTAATCCTAATTTCACCACTCAATTTGAGAATCACTCTCGACACAACCACACACAACCAAAAAATAAGTTTCATTCTCTTTTACATGTGCAAGCTCTAAAACAAGTGCTGATGTAAATGTGTGATTACCTAAATTATTACAAGATATTAATTAAGAGAATGAGTAGTTAAAATGAAATGAAGTGAAATTTCTCTCAAAAATAAACTTAGTCTGCTTTTTTCTTGAGTTTCCAGCTCGCTCTATGACTCGTCGACCTCCGTTGTACTCCAAGTTGCATCAGCTTCAAGAAAGCCTCTTCAAGTCCCACAGGTACTTGCACAAAAAGATAAAATTTATGTAAGAGAGATGTAATATAAATATATATATGAGAAAAGAAATAAAAGAAAAAGAATGAAAAAAATAAAGGAAATATACACAAGACGAGATCAGGAATCATACTACCCAAAAGAGTGGAAAATATAATACTAGGTTCTAAAAAATGAACCTAGGACGTTTGCCTCACCGTCAACAGCATCATTTGACAAACCATAAATTTACCCTAATTAACTAAGTCAAATTGATGTATCGAGCAATCATGATCAATCAAAAATAAACTAGACAAATAAATAAATCAACCAAGTGAATCAAGTGCGGTTTTATGTATTTTTAATATGGGCAAGCCCCATGGTTGACTTAAGGAGGCAAAGGAACAACATAGAGATCAAAAGAGATCACTTAATGCATGATTTTCACAGAGGATTTTTTTGGTATTTTTTATGTGATATGAATGCAAATGTGAAAATGGGAATGAATTAAGTTTATAAGCTTAATAAGAAACTTAGCTCAATTAAATTTTAATTCAAAATCAGATAAAATAAGGCAAGTATTATTTTTGCTATAAACATAATTCAATGATGCATGTAACATTTATTTTTTGGATTTTTTGGAGTTAAAATGCAACAATGAAAAATAAATGAATTTTATGGGTTTTTATGCAGTTTTAATCCAAATAGCATGCAAAAAATATGAAATTTGGACAATAAATCAAATATGCATGAAATGGACTTACTCTATTTTTTATAATTCTATAATAACATTTGCTTTTTTAATATTTTTTTACTGGAAAAAAGTGATTCTGAATAATAAATACTTAACTAAATTAAAAATCATGCCAAACCAAATTTATCACAAATAGATATTTTAATATGCATCCATGAGGCTTGAGTTTACAAAAAAATATTATGTGTGGACCAAATTAAAAATCAATTGTAATTTTTGCTTTGAGAATTATTTAAAGAGCAAGAAAACACCAATTGTAATGTAATTAGGACACAAGTTAAAATGAAATTTAACCACAATCCCTGAATTTTTTGAGCAAGAAATAATGGCATGGCAATTTCAGAGAGAAAATGGGCAAAATAATAATCATCTTGACACCCTGAATTTTAACAAATCATCCAAAGCTTGTAAAATTATAAACCAAATATAATTTTATAGAGATTGAATTTTTGAACAACAAGTTATTTTTGGATCAATAAAATGATAAAAATTAAATGTTCAAAACAATTATCCAATACATGGTTTTCTTTGCAATATTGAAATACAAATTCAATGAAACAATGTCTCTTTAATGTCTTAGACCTCCAAGGAAATTTCAGCTATTTCTCAAAAAGGTTGAATAAACTTCTCCTTCCTATTCGTGGAATCGTAATTCCCAAAATGGGACCCACGACTCATGTGAGGTGCGATGGCTAGCGATGGAGGCGCACCCACATTTTTAGTTGAAACATAGTAAATGTGAGTAATAAATTCACAATTAAAAATCATGCAGGTAGCCTTGGGAGTCTATCCCCTTCAAACACCCTTCCACCGTGGACATGTTGGTCATGGACCCCCGTAGCAAGGCCAACATCATCGCTGACCTCCGTGAGTTCGTCGATGGGAAGGCCTTCTACCATAGAACCAGTCGTGCCTTGAAGAGAGGCTACCTCCTCTATGACCCTCCCAGCACTGACAAATCCAGCATGAGTGTCGCCTGGAGGGGGGATGTCGGAGGAGAAGGGGCTAGAGGAGGAGGTGGTCGGAAGAGGAGGAAGGGTAGAAGGGTGAGAAGTTGGGAGGAAGAGGGATAGGGAGGTGGGGGCTTTTCTTCCAGATATGCCCTTATAACTACACCATGGTTTGATTAAGCTACGGCTAAGTTCAACTTGTTAATGGTCAACGTAACAAAGAAGCACAAGTGATAGAACGACAAGAAGTTGGGGTCCAAGTGATATTCCAAAAAGGAAGGGGGATAATTGATATAGCAATGTCTCAGAGCGGCTCAACTGATAAAAAGACTAAAAAAACAAAAAAAAACTATTTTTGGATTTTTATAGAATTTTATTTATTTTTATAGAGTTTATAGGTTTTTTTCAATTTTAATGTTTTTCTTTTATTTTTTTGTGTTTTTTGGTCTGGAGTTAGAATATCTAATAATATATGATATATATTTCTTCGGAATTTTTAAAGCATGTTTTTGTTTTTTTATTTTACCTCTAATAGGGAAAATAGATTTCCTAAAGGATTTTTAATAGATGGAAAATGCTACCGGAGGATCCGACTTCCCCGGAGCCTCAGGTAGCACAGCCGAGACAGCGACGGGTTCTCTGCCCCCGCGGGGTTGGAGCGACAGAAGTATTGAGAATCCAAGATAAGGTCACGGCGAGAGGAGCCATTTATCATTACGGTAGGTGTGAAGTGGAAGTGCGGTGATGTATGCAGCTGAGGCATCCTAACAGACCGAGAGATTTAAACCTTGTTCCTACATGACCTGATCAATTCGATCAGGCACTCACCATCTATTTTCATTGTTCAACTGTTTGACAACATGAAAAAACAAAAAAAAAGCTCTGCCCTTCCCTAACTAACAATAATGGTGTGAACAAGCATCAGCTAAAGCATCTACAACATTTTTCCAAAATTAATGAGACACTAGAGCTATTTATTAAAAATGGAAAAGCAAATAAATAATTACATGTCTGGTAGCAGTATTTTTGAAATAAAAATGTACTATAAATGTCTCTATAAAATGTTGAAGGATATGGGCCAATCCTTAAGAGCATCACGGAAGCGTGAGGATAGTATCATATACGATCGAGAGCGACTAGTCACATTAGTTGCTCGTTGCAGCAGAATTTTAATTTTTTTAAATGCCGAAACCACATGATCCAAGAACAGATCTCCGATTGTTTCATCTAAACCACATTCTCGATAAAGGAATACCACTTGTAGAGTGGTTGTGACCGAGTCTCTAAGAGAAGAGACCTCCTGTCTCAAGTCCGATCTGCCAGAGGAGACACTTGCGAGCGCGGAGATGAATCACGTGCTTCTCGCAATCTAAGTAGTTGATCCAGGAAAAAGAACTCCTGATCTTGTCTCACGAGATCAAACGTCTTCTTCATGAGCAAAGTGCACAAAAGAAGATGGGGAACCTATGGCAGTCGAAGCAATAACACAACGACAATGCATCTCCAGCAGTAGCCTTCACTCTAAAATTTGAGTGGACGACCATTGAAGGAGAGAGAGAGAAGTTGGCATGAGAATGAGAGAGAGAGAGAGCTTGATGTTGTTACTTGATGTTGTAACTTGAAGGTCAAGGGTTGCCTCTTCTTATATTGTATTTTGGGAGTCCATGGATCACATTCCATGGACTACACAAAATCAATGGATGAGATTGATTTGTGCTTCTTTCAATGGCTAATATTTTGCTGGAAAAACACAACAATAATTAATTTATCTTAGATTAAATATATATTGATAAATTAGTATAAATTTATCTCAAAATTAATATAATCAAGCATTATATTAAGGAATTGAGATTGCCTCCTTCCATTAGTGGGGGGACGACCACCCTTTCCAAATGGTAGTTGGTGGTTGTCCACACTCCAATGTGGGAAGTAGGCAATCTCAAGTAATCTCTTGAGAACACGTTATTCCATGGAAATCTTCAATATTTACAGCAACACTTGTTGTGAAGTATTCTACAAAAATAATTCATAATTATTTTTTGAACATTGTAATCTTGCCACTGAAAAATTGTGAATCGCACTCACAACCCAAAATAAATGTGATTTACATTTTCAGTTAATTATCCAATGTGAATCCAATTCACATAAATAATTAATCAACAAATATAAAGCATAATAGTCTCTCTCAAATACATTATAAATCACATTTATACTATATATGATAATTTGGGTAATGCTAACAACATTATTATAATCCATAATAATTAAATCACATCTAATTACATTGGATCATCATTCTCATGCAACAAAATAATATGAATCAAATCCATATTATTCATGATAAGTAAATAACTTATAATTATCCATTTCTCAAAGCTTTGATATAATTCAACAATGGAATTATTTTTGAACTCTTTCAAGAAAAATGCGCTTTCTCCGCAGATGCTTGGAGATAAGGACTGAGCGATTGTACGTTCCACGTATAGTGACTTGGATATTGAGATCATATCTCAAATTGAGACATCATGGACCTCTCATAGATGCTTGATTAAATCAAGGTCGTAAATCCAATCTTCTCATTGCATTTGAATCTCATTCAGATCAATGTCAACCACTTGGACCAAGATCAGATTACTTCTATATAGAGAGGAGTCACTGAAATCTGGACCTGCTTCATCACTTCCTAGGAATTGAAGCGTCATGGTTATACAATCATTTATGATCACATCATCCTCAGGTATTCCTAATACCTGTACATCACGCATAATGGAAGACCTATGATAAACCTGAAGATATAGATCAATTTTACACTGTCATCTTTAGGGTTTCATCATCAAGTTTCTCATTCTTGGTCATTGAGAGTTGGTATCGATCATATGCTTTCCAAAGCATATATCATACATACAAATTCTTGTCATGCTTTCAAAGCATGATGACCATACATGGAATTTGATCGGTCCCAATACCTCATGAGTGAGCTCATGTATTCCAATTTACATGTGAACCTATATAACCCCTTTTAGAGATCGTATTACTCATACGCCCTCATATGCACACCAGCTCATCGGTGTATAAACCTTGGTTAGGTCATCAACCTATTGGTCTGCCAAATGTACAAACTTAGATATATAGTAATACATATATCTTCGGTCAGAGGATGTGTACCTATATCATGACAGTATACAACATAGGACTTGGTTATCTCGATGTCGTCAACTCTTTGACCTAACTTATCTAACACCTCCGAATCTCTATTCCCATGTAGAGGACCTACATCAAGTGGTCGATAAGATATAAACCTAATGAGAAAGGATTGCCATCTCCTACTCATGCTAGAGATCATCTCTTGGCAATCATTTGACTCTTCTTGACGAGTCCTCAATCTAACTCCTTAGATATTCATCCAAGAACCAGCCTCTATGATTCAACTATTGAATCAACAACTATATGATCATTAAGATGGCCATGTTACTTAACACTAATTGTACATAGGGACCTTATAGTTCATTAAACCATTTAATCTCATTGAAAAATATCAGTATCTTTTATTGATAAATCAAATATTACAATAACATTTATTATAGCAATAGTTCGCCTCGGCCTCACATGGATAACAACCTCCACTAGCCCTCGTAACCATTCAGGTACAATCCTTGAAACCATACTCATTACATGCTAGTCGAAAACCTTCTGTGTCAAAGGTTTGGTAAGAGGATCAACAACGTTGTCGGTAGAGACCACCTTCCTAATGACGATGTCACCACGCTTTTGAATCTCCCGAATGATGTGGCATTTCCTTTCCACGTGCTTCTCTTGTGTTGCTATCTGGGTTCCTTAGCCTCAACAATGGCTAATGTATTATCACAAAGTAGCAGGATGGGAGAATCAGAGGAAACTATGCCCAGCTCCAGGATGAACTTGCACAACCATACCGCCTCCTTTACAGCATCTGATGTGGTAATGTTTTCGGCTTCTTTGACGCCCTGAGCCTTCAGCTACCGAAACCGACGGGACGAGAGCATCGAACCTACGGTCCAAATACACCCATGATCTATGATAATCAGCAAACCATCTTATGCACATTAGATTAACATTTGAAATACAAATAACAACAAAAGGATAATGTGACATGAAAAGTAAACTGCACCGTCCATTCTCATTGATAACCATGATCATCAAGTCCATTTCCATAAAATAAGATACATTATATATAAATCTGATAGGAGAAGCTCTCCACATATCTCACTACAATGTCTCTAAAAAAATAACATAAAATAATACGGAAGTAAATAAATTACTCTAAGTAGGATGCACCCTGTCCGATGCAAGTATGACGAAGAAAGTCTGATCTCCTCAAAGCCGCTACTGTTGCGGCTGCTGCTCAGCTACACCTTTTTGGTTCACACAAGGGTACAGTTATGAGCAATTGCTCAGTAACGAGACAAATACTACAATAACTAATAATGGAGGAAGCAAATGATGTATACTCAACTTTATCTACAAACGTAAGCATATGCGGTAGGAAACGAGAAAGCCACCTAGTTATTCTGATTCCCCTTGAATCATACAACAATTGAATTTATTTATTGATTTAATAATCATTTAAGTACTACTACAATGGTCTTGGTATTTCTACAAGTTGGTTAGGGTCCATAATGGTATAAATTACAAATTTCCAGTATCCGATCATTATCATTACTTGTGTTATTTTAGCACATTCAAGTACACGACTCGCAGGCCTCTGCTAAGCGGGAACTTGGTAACCATCTTGAGTAAACCCTCAAGAACTTCTTTTCAATCATAACAGAAATAGATCATAACTCCATTCTCCAACTTCAAACCTCATCCCGGAACACTCTCACAATAATATTACTCGAAATAGAATTTGATGTTGCCACACCCAATTCTATCCCGAGATCCAATATTGTGTATAAGTGAGAAATCAAGAACGCCAACCGTGTCACCAGCCAACTCCGTCGAGCGACTCCGGAGGCTACCGGGCTGCTAGGTGCGACACGTTACCCAACTCGTCCGTTGGGGTCGCAACCTTCATGACATTTATCCGGGGCCTAAGGTGCATGCCCAAACCCTTGACGCGTCCATCTCCATCTATCTGATCATAATGAACACTCCCTGCATATTTATATTCATCATGAATTCCATTGCAACTACTTGTCACAAATTCGAATTCTCATACACTAATGATACATTGTATATTGATCACGACTCAATACTATAAGTCTTAATCATATAACACGGTGTCACAATGTATGATTTTTATTCATATCACATGTTATATCTATTCATTCGAAAATTTGTGGAACGAGTATAAATGAAATATTTCATATTCCTACGGTCCATCTGTTAAGATAACCACTTAGAATATACAACAACATGTTTGTGGATCAAAATAAAATAAGATTTTGATGTAATTAAAACAATCATCTATTACGGCCTTATGATCAATTGTCAACACTTAACTCACCCATTATCATCTGAATGCAACTGTCAACCACCAATTATGTATTGGTTAATAATTATCCGAAGAGGTTGGTAATGAATATAATCTCGTCTTATATTTTTTGAACTAAGCATAGGATAATTACAAAATCTCAATCTATAACTAGTTATATCATCTAACGTTATTTATAGAGAAAAAAGACACTGCAAAACATGGCACATTTCTTTCAGTTCCTTATATTATTCTAAGGTAATCCTAAATATTTCACCACATCTGTAGTATGTACATCCATAACTGACCAGCACTAGCATATGATAAATCATACTAGTAAATAAACTCCCACCCTCTAGGATTTAAAACATAATATAATCTAGTGATAATATATCAATCAGTGGCTTTAATCTGCACCCATGCTTGCGAACGTGAGATACAAATAACCATGCATTCTTGAGAATAATCAGCCAACCAAAATTACTTTGTCTATGCATAACGCATGATAAAATTAATTACAATTAAATTAGTTCCAAGAGAAACGTACATGGATTTGGAATTGAAAACGTTTTGGTGGGGAGTTATGGAGTCATGTATATGCTCTCTATGTACAAAATCAAAAAGGATTAGCGGAAGACAAGCCGTTTTAATTGTTTTTATCTTCAGGTATTCAAAAGGCACTAGCTTCATGAATGAAACAGACTTATTTTAAACATGTCCTCCACGCAAATTATGAATCAATGAAAAATGGAATTAGAGCAAGAAACAAAGTAAAATCATTGACTACTTGGTACTCATATTATGGTTATTGTCATCTCAAATCCATTTACCTCTTTTCTTATGTTGCACAGAACATCGACCCAAACCAAAAAGATTGTTTAAGGTGAAAAGAAAATTTCATTATGGGAGAGGAGTAGGGATATTCCGAGATCACAATTCATCCTTTAATCAAAATACAAGGTAAATTAAACCAATAAAATCTCGATATCGACACATGACTCATACGAAGGAACTAACATAATCATGTAAAGGCAACTACAAGGATGGATATGAACATCGATAAAATTTAAGATTCAAGGTATAAAGACACCTAAGGCTCTAAATATATTCAGAAATATAGGGACAAAAGTATGTGGAACCCAATAGCAAGAGGAGGGGTATTTATCGTTACTAGTATATGAATCCCATCAAGAGAAAACCACGGTTCTAAGCATGTTCAAATATACGGGAATAAAATATGTGGAACCCAACAGCAAGAGGGAGGTATTTTTCATTACCTCCAAGAATGTTCCCTCGGGATCTCCGTTCAAACGGAATGATATTTACGTCTCTCGATTGTAGCACGAATGTGTGTACGAAGGTGACCTTGAGCTTTCCTACGTGATGGTGGTCGCGGATCTTCGATCGGAGCTCCTTCTCCGACGTCGACGATGGTCCTCCGGTGACAAAATCCAGCCAAGGTGGTGGTGCTCCAATAAGAGAAAAGGATGGTGGTGGCTAGGGTATTGAGAGAATAGCCTATCACCTTCTATTTATAGAGGGAGAGGTGAAAATGGGTGAAATTTCAGATATGGTTCGGATCTATATATACTTAAAACATCGATAACTTGAGCTAGGAATATCGGAATTGGGTGTTCTTGGGCTCGTTGGAAAGATCTCGACGAGCTCTGCGTAATGGCGTGATTATTTGAATTTTTGTAATGTCAAAATACTTCAAATTTTAGGAAAAAGAAAATACGGGATTTCACATCATAAAAATCTTAAAGGAAGTCTAATCCTCGAGATGTAGGATTTAACGTATAAGTTTCCAACGACGTGTATATTCAGGCATAAAAATCTTAAAGAAAACGAAACCCATAAAAATCTTAAAGAGGATTGAAATAGGGTCTCGTGAACATACCTTCAAAAAGAAGGGGTATTTCTGTCGCATATCTGCCTCAGGCTCCCATGTGGCCTCCTCAACAATCTGACTTTGCCACAATACCTTAACCAAAGAGATGTCTTTCCATCGTAACCTCTTGACTGCATGGTCTAAAATCTGCATGGGTGCCTCAGGAAAAGACAAATTCGGTTCAACCGCGAGGTCTTCATAGCTAATCACATGTTGAGGGTCTCGAATATACTTCCAGAGGTTTGACACATGGAATACATCATGCACGCCTGCCAAGTGAGGGGGGAGTGCTACTCGGTATGCTACCTTCCCAATACGAGATAAAATCTCAAAAGGGCCAACGAACCGTGGTGCCAACTTGCCCTTGACACCAAATCTTTGAATACCTCTCATTGGAGATACTTTTAAGAATACAAAGTCTCCGGCATAAAATTCTAGATCCCGACATCTTTGATCAGCATAGCTCTTCTGACGGCTCTGTGCAGTCAATAATTTCTTCCTAGTCGTTTCCACAGCTCATATTGTGTCCTCGATTATCTGAGTGGAATAAATACCCTTGTCACCCACTTCCTGCCAATACAAGGGAGTAGTGCATCTTCGCCCATACAATGCTTCGAAAGGTGCCATGCCAATACTAGCATGGTAGCTATTTTTATAAGTGAACTCCACTAAAGGAAGATGATCCTTCCAAGATCCTTGCCACTCAATGACACATGCTCTGAGCAGATCCTCAAGAGTCTGAATTGTCCTTTCTGGTTGTCCAACCGTCTGTTTCTGATATGCTGAACTAAGACACAGTTCAGTTTTTAGGGCCTTCATGAATTCTCCCCAATAATGTGACGTGAAATGAGAGTCCCTATCAGATACAACCTCCTTGGAAATCCCATGTAAGCGAATAACATGTTGAATATATAGTTTGTCCAAAACCACCAGAGTGCATGTCATGTTCATGGGAATAAAATGTGCAGACTTAGTCAACCTGTCCACAATAACCCAAATAGCATCATATCCACCTACTGTACAAGGTAAAGATGTCACGAAGTCCATAGAGATACTCTCCCATTTCCACAACGGGATAGGAAGTGACTGTAACAAGCCAGGATGACGCTTGTGCTCTGCCTTCACCAATTGGCACGTAAGGCAACGACTGACATGTTCTGCAACATCTCTCTTCACCCCCTCCCACCAGAACTGTTAACGGAGGTCTCTATACATCTTGGTGCTCCCTGGATGGATATATAATCTAGAACAGTGAGCCTCGTCTAGGATGTCTTTCCTTAACTCACCATCATCAGGGACACATACATGGTCTCCCTTTCATAAGATGGACTCACAGACTCTGAATCCATCAAACTCCTCCTTCAGGCATCGATGGAATAAGTCTTGTAATTTCTGATCTGTTTGCTGACCATGCGTAATCCTATCCCATAGTCCACTATACTTGGCAGGTACACTTACAGCGTCTTCAACACCATCAAAGGGGTGCCACTCACTAAGTGTTGTGAGCCTATCCCAAGTCTGTAGCCATGATGCGGTGCCTTATGTATATGCTCTTCTACTCAAAGAATCAGCTACTACATTTCCCTTACCCGGATGATAAGAGATAGTGCAGTCATAATCCTTCAACAGTTCCATCCATCATCTTTACCTCATATTCAACTCTCGCTGGTCAAAGATGTACTTGAGACACCTGTGATCTGTAAAAATCTGAAACGTGACCCCATATAAATAGTGACGCCATATCTTCAACGCGAAGACTATAGATTCCAACTCCAAGTCATGAGTAGGATAGTTTCGTTCATGGTTTTTTAGTTGCCGTGATGCATATGATATGACATAACCACGTTGCATCAACACTGCTCCTAAACCCTCCTTTGATGCATCATTATAAATTGTAAAGTCTAAGAGGCCTGAAGGAAGGGTGAGAATTGGAGCACTGGTCAGTCTTTCTTTCAACGTACGAAAGCTCAGCTCGCACTTGTTGCTCCAAATGAAAGGTATATCTTTCTATGTCAGGCGAGTAAGTGGTAGAGCTAGCTGCGAGAAGCCCCTAACAAAACGTCTATAGTAGTCAGCGAGGCCTAAGAAGCTGCGTATCTCAATAACTGTCTTGGGATGCTCCCAGGACATGACTGCCTCTATTTTAGCTGGATCAACTGCCACACCTGCCCCTGAAATTACATGACCGAGGAAAGCTACTTCGGTAAGCTAAAATTCACACTTGTTGTATTTTGCATATAACTTGTGTTCTCTGAGTGTCTCAAGAATAGTATGCAGATGCTGCTCATGCTCATGCTCATCACGTGAGTAGATCAAGATATCATCAATGAACACTACCACAATTCGATCTAAGAATGGATGGAAAATTCTGTTCATCATGTCCATGAACGAGGCAGGTGCGTTCGTGAGTTCAAACGGCATAACCACAAACTCATAGTGGTCGTATCTAGTGCGAAAAGCAGATTTAAGCACATCTGTGTCCTTAATTCTCAATTGATGATAACCCGATCGTAGGTCAATCTTTGAGAATACCGTTCCACCTTGCAACTGATCGAAAAGATCATCTATTCGTGGAAGTGGGTAATGGTTCTTTACCGTCCTTTTATACAATTGTCTGTAATCGATGCACAAGTGCATAGACCCATCCTTCTTCTTTACGAAGAGGACCGGTGCTCCCCAAGGTGATGTATTGGGACGTATCCCATTCCAATAACTCCTGCAGTTGTACTTTGAGCTCTCTAAGTTCGGCTGGTGCCATTCTGTATGTAGGGATGGAGATCGGTTGCGTGTCGGTATCAAAGTAATATCGAACTCGATCTCCCTCTCTAACGGTAGTCCAGGTAATTCCTCTAGGAATACATCAAGAAAATCTCATACAATTTTGACGTTTCAATCATACGATCTTCGACGGGTAAGTCCACAACATGGGTGAGAAAACCTATGCAGCCCTGATCGAGCATGTGTTGGGCCTTCAATGCCGATACATACAAGACCTCACTATCTGAGGTACGTCCATCAAACTGAAAGGTAGGTATGCCTGGGAGACGGAACACTATCGTCTTTTCGAAGCAATCAAGGTATGTGTGGTATTGCTCGAGCCAATCCATACGTAAGATGACATCAAAATCTTCTAACTGAATGAGTAAAAGATATGCGGGCAATATGTGTCCGTCATTCTGCACTGCTACATTCTCCACTGTTTGTCGCACTATGAATAATTTGCCCCCTGGCCCTTGATGTAGTAAGGAGATGGAACACAGACTGACTCTTTATCTAACTTGGGTACTAATCGATGTGCAAGAAAAGAGTGTGTAGCTCCCGAATCAAATAAAGCATGTAAGGATATACCATGCACTGAAATCATACCTCGCACTACAGCTCCTGAGGCACGGTCCTGCTCCTGTGTGATTGCATTCAATTGTCCCTGCGAGCGTGATGGAGCGGTAGAACCTGCAGCAGTGAAAGTTGGTCGTGGTGGAGGATGGTGAAAGCCTCGACCTCCATGACGAGAAGCTGATCCATGTGACTGTGCGGGTGAGAAAGTTGACCGTACACTTGGTTGATGACTTCCTGAGCTGCTGGCAAGTAAGGGACACTTGGCCTTGAAATGGCCCGCTGTTGGCAGTGGAAACACCTACGATCTCCTGGCTTAGAAAAGGAGCCTCCCGAGACAAGGCTAGCACCTCCTATCTTGCGACCCTACGAGTGCGTCGAAGAGCGGAAGGAAGTAGTACCGCGGCTCGCCAAGCCCTGCCCCAAAGTATGTGTAGGGGCAAATCTGCTAATGGTAGGGATGGTAGCCACTGTGTGGAAACGATGCTATCTACGAGCTCTATAGAAATCTCGGTGAGCAGATCTCGCAGACTGAGATGGTTGGAAATGTGATGGACTCCCCTGAAGTCGACTCTGAGTTGCCTCCATCTTGGTAGCTTTAGCAGCTACTTCCTTGGTGAGAGTGAAATCCAATGCAGATAGCTGATGTTGCACATCATCACGCAATCCTCAAATGAACTTCTGTAAATTCTCCTCAGGAAAAGCAGTAGTTGCTGGTGAGTGGCGGGAGATTTCAGCATAACGAATGAGGTATTCTTGGGCCGTCATTGTCCCCTGCTTCAGCTCAGCAAACAACCTCCTCTGATCCTCAATTCAGTGGTCAGGATAGAACTGGCTACGAAATTCGTCAAGAAATATTTCCCATGTTATGGGATCTTCCAGATGTTCCTTGGTGGCGTACCACCAATGTTCAGAATACCCTGCTAGTGAAAATTCCACGAATGTAAGCCAAGACTCTTCAGGATAATGGATCATCCGCAAAACCTTGGATACGTGATCCATCCACAGCTATGCCTCATCTGGCGTGCCAGTGCCAAAGATATGTGGCACCTTAGACCTCTGATATGTTGCGTAGGTCGTCTGATGTTTTTGTAACGCCTCTAGGTCCTCTGATCCTTCTGGGTTTAGAGACACCGAAGGGTGAACACTGTCCTCCTCCTCACGAGAGGGCTGATATGAGGAGTCATCCTACTGGAGGAGCCTTTTCTCCAATACCTCCTGACGTTGTTGTATGCCCCGCACAGCCTCTACTAGTAAGGCCAGCTGCTGTGCAACATCAGGGTCAACACGAGGCGGCATGATTCCCTACAGAATCATTATATTAGAATTTATTTCTATGGTTGGAAAGATAATGGACTCATTAAACAGGACTGCAATTATTCTCCTTGACTAATGCCAAAATTAGAAGGCTTTGTGGCTATATTTATATTTCAAATTCCGTTGATTATCTAATATGCAAAGATAGAATGGATTATCGGGCTCTGATACCATCTGTGACGCCCCACCCCTTCGGCTACCGAAACCGACGGGACGGGAGCGTCGGACCTACGGTCCAAATACGCCCATGATCTATGATACTCAGCAAACCATCTTATGCACATTAGATTAACATTAGAAATACAAATAACAATAGAAGGATAATGTGACATGAAAAGTAAAATGCACCGTCCGTTCTCATTGATAACCATGATCATCAAGTCCATGTCCATAAAATGAGATACATTATATATTAATCTGATAAGAGAAGCTCTCCGTATATCTCACTACAATGTCTCTAAAAAAATAACATAAAATAATACGGAAGTAAATAAATTACTCTAAGTAGGATGCTCCTTGTCCGATGCAAGTATGACGAAGAAAAGTCTGATCTCCTCAAAGCCGCTACTATTGCGGCTGCTGCTCAGCTACACCTGTTGGGTTCACACAAGGGTAACGTTATGAGCAATTGCCTAGTAACGAGACAAATACTACAATAACCAATAATGGAGGAAGCAAATGATGTATACTCGACTCTATCTACAAACGTAAGCATATGCGGTAGGAAACGAGAAAGCCACCAAGTTATTCTGATTCCCCTTGAATCATACAACAATTGACTTTATTTATTGATTTAATCATCATTTAAATACTACTACAATGGTCTTCGTATTTCTACAAGTTGGTTAGGGTCCATAATGGTATATAATTACAAATTTCCAGTATCCGATCATTAATCATTACTTGTGTTATTTTAGCACATGCAAGTAAATGACTCGCAGGGCTCCGCTAAGAGGGAACTTGGTAACCATCTCGAGTAAACCCTCAAGAACTTCTTTTCAATCATAACAGAAATAGATCATAACTCCATTCCCCAACTTCAAACCTCATCCCGGAACACCTCTCATAATAATATTACTCGAAATAGAATTTGATGCGGCCACACCCAATTCTATCCCGAGCCCTAATATTGTGTATAAGTGAGAAATCAAGAACGCCAACTGTGTCACCTGCCAACTCCGTCGAGCGACTCCGGATGCTACCGGGCTGCTAGGTGCGACACGTCACCCAACTCGTCCGTTGGGGTCGCGACCTTCATGACATCTATCCGGGGCCTAAGGTGCATGCCCAAACCCTTGACGTGTCCATCTTATCTATCTGATCATCATGAACACTCCCCGCATATTTATATTCATCATGAATTCCATTGCAATTACTTGTTACAAATTCGAATTCTACACTAATGATACATTGTATATTGATCACGACTCAATACTATCAGTCCTAATCATATAACACGGTGTCACAATGTATGAGTTTCATTCATATCACATGTTATATCTATTCATTCGAAAATTTGTGGAACGAGTATAAATGAAATATTTCATATTCCTACGGTCCATCTGTTAAGATAACCACTTATAATATACAACAACATATTTGTGGATCAAAATAAAATAAGATTTTGATGTAATTAAAACAATCATCTATTACGGCCTGATGATCAATTGTCAACACTTAACTCCCCCATTATCATCTGAATGCAACTGTCAACCACCAATTATGTATTGGTTAATAATTATCCGAAGAAGTTGGTAATGAATATAATCTCGTCTTATATTTTTCGAACCAAGCATAGGATAATTACAAAATCTCAATCTATAACTAGTTATATCATCTAACGTTATTTATAGAGAAGAAAGACATTGCAAAACATGGCACATTTCTTTCAGGTCCTTATATTATTCTAAGGCAATCCTAAATATTTCACCACATCTGTAGTACGTACATCCATAACTGACGAGAACTAGCATATGATAAATCATACTAGTAAATAAACTCCCACCCTCTAGGATTTAAAACATAATATAATCTAATGATAATATATCAATCAGTGGCTTTAATCTGCACCCATGCTTGCGAACGTGAGATACAAATAACCATGTATTATCGAGAATAATCAGCCAACCATAATTACTTTGCCTAGGCATAACGCATGATAAAATTAATTACAATTAAATTAGTTACAAGAGAAACGTACATGGATTTGGAATTGAAAACGTTTTGGTGGGGAGTTATGGAGTCATGTATATGCGCTCTATGTACAAAATCAAAAAGGATTAGCGAAGACAAGCCGTTTTAATTGTTTGTATCTTCATGTATTCAAAAGGCACTAGCTTCATGAATGAAACAGATTTAATTCAAGCATGTCCTCCACGAAAATTATGAATCAATGAAAAATGGAATTAGAGCAATAAACAAAGTAAAATCATTGACTACTTGGTACTCATATTATGGTTATTGTCATCTCAAATCCATCTACCTCTTTTCTTATGTTGCACAGAACATCGACCCAAACCAAAAAGATTGTTTAAGGTGAAAAGAAAATCTCATTATGGGAGAGGAGTAGGGATATTCCGAGATCACAATTCATCCTTTAATCAAAATACAAGGTAAATTAAACTAATAAAATCTCGATATCGACACATGACTCGTACGAAGGAACCAACATAATCATGTAAAGGCAACTACAAGGATGGATATGAACATCGATAAAATTTAAGATTCAAGGTATAAAGACACTTAAGGCTCTAGAGATATTCAGAAATATAGGGACAAAAGTATGTGGAACCCAATAGCAAGAGGAGGGGTATTTATCGTTACTAGTATATGAATCCCATCAAGAGAAAACCATGGCTCTAAGCATGTTCAAATATACGGGAATAAAATATGTGGAACCCAACAGCAAGAGGGAGGTATTTTTCGTTACCTCCGAGGATGTTCCTTCGGGATCTCCGCTCAAACGGAATGATATTTCCGTCTCTCGATTGTAGCACAAATGTGTGTATGAAGGTGACCTTGAGCTTTCCTACGTGATGGTGACCGCGGATCTTCGATCGGAGCTCCTTCTCCGACGCCGACGACGGTCCTCCGGCGACCAAATCCGGCCAAGGTAGTGGTGCTCAAATAAGAAGAAAGGATGGTGGTGGCTAGGGTATTGAGAGAGTAGCCTATCACCTTCTATTTATAGAGGGAGAGGTGAAAATGGGTGAAATTTCGGATATGGTTCGGATCCATATATGGGTCCCAACTATATATTTAAAACATCGATAACTTGAGATAGGAATATCGGAATTGGGTGTTCTTGGGCTCGTTGGAAAGATCTCGACGAGCTCTGCGTAATGGCATGATTATTTTAGTTTTTTGATGTCAAAAATACTTCAGATTTTAGGAAAAAGAAAATACGGGATTTCACAGCTTCTATTGTTGAATATGTTGTAGTGTCCTACATCTTGCTTCTCTAGCTCACAACACCATTGTTCAACAAGAACACAAACTCTGATGTCGACTTTCAATCATAAATATCCACCTGAAAACTGAATCTGTGTATCCCAAAACTTGGAGATCACCATCTCCATAGACCAAGATGTAATCTTACGTCCATCTTAGATACTTGAAAATGATCTTCACTGCATTCTAGTGTTGTTCTTCATGGCATGATTGGTAACGACTTACACACTACATGGCAGCTATTTGGCCTATACATTTAATCTTCCTATAGGTTTGGTTCTCAACCAAAGCCTTGAACTCTTTGAACTTTTCAAAGGTTTCAGATTTAAGACATAGTAGGAAGATAAACCCGTAACGCAAATGGTCATCAATAAATGTCAAATAATATTGATATTCATTTCAGGTCACGGCACTGAAGGAACCACATGTATCGGTATGTTTTAGCTCAAGAATACCCTCGAATTATGTAACCTTGTTACAAAAAGGCATCCTAGTCATTTTACCTCGAATAAAATGTTCATAGGTAGGCAAAGATTGAACCTGTAGAAAATCTAAAGGTCTATACTTTAACAATCTATGGATCCTATCAACAGATAAATGACCAAGCTTTTAATGCCAAATCATATTTGAATGATTTCCATCCTCCCTAGATCTTTTAGGGTTTTTATTAGTGGTAGTAAAATTCATGACATTTTCATCAATGCACAATTGATAGAGTCCACTAGAAGTCAAAACACCTTCCATAATATGCTTATCATAACGATCAATGACTAGTTTACTATAGAAAAGAAATGAATACTCGCTTCGAACAAGCTTAGATACAGATATAAGATTCTTTCTAACTTCCGATACATAAAGATACTCTTTAAAAACTAGGATTCCTTCACTAGATAATGATATTCAGCGAATCCCGACGGCAGCTGCTGAAAAACTTGCATCATATCTCATTTGGATGACTATCTCCCCTTCGTCAGGACTCTTAGTTTCCAGAAATAGATGCAAAAAATTGCATACATGAATAGAAGCACCAAAATTTATAACCCAACTTCCTCCTCATCAAATGACAAAATTATTTTCAATGATGAAAGAAGATTTTATACATGCTGGGGCATTACCATTGTTGGCAGACTTTAGGTAATCTAGATAATTACGCCTCCAGTGCCCCGGCTTCTTGTAGTGATGACAAACATTGGTTTTTTTTCAATGTTATCAAAGTGGATGCATTGGAAGATGAGCCAATGCCTTGACTCTTCTTATTTCTCTTCTGGTCTGGGCCCTTCCGAGAACCATGCTTCCGACCGTTCTTTCCTTTGATTTGTGCAACCATTGCACTATCAGAGGGGCCATCCTTCCACATCACATCTTCAGTAGTCTTTAATGTAGCCAATAGCCTAGCATTTTTATAATTAACTTTACTCATGTGGTATGTGACCACAATGTTGTTGAAAGACCTAGGGAGTGGCAACAGAAGGATGACAACTTGCATATCTGTGTTCATGTCAGCTCCCAGGGTTTCCATCTTAGAAAGTTACCCAAACATTTTGAGTACATGTTCTCTGATAGAGGTCCCCTCCTGCATCTTGCAGTGAATAAGTTCTTTCATAATATTATAATAATGTGTGTGATTTACATCAACAAACATTTCTCTCAGATTCACCCTAATATCATCGCAAGTGTTCATCTCCACATGTTGCTTCTGAAGCATATTGGACAATTAACCTAGAATGTAACACCTTGCCAAATTATGATCTTCATCATATTTTTCATTGAATTTAATTTCTTCTGGAGTCTGCAGGTCTGCATACTATCCTTGGACAACACATAAGTGATGCGCTCTATGGATAGACAAGATCCAAATTTGGTATCCAATCTGAATAATTTGGTCCGGTCAACTGATTGACCTCCATGAGTCTGATAACTAGGTTCATGTACTTCATTTTCCGAAATTAAGAATGCACTATAATAGAACATATAAATATTTATACATTCAATTTAAATTCTTTGATTATGGAATTTTTAATCAAATTAATCTTGCCTTTTCAACTTTGAAAGTGTATTCCCTTAATCACTTTCAAAGCAAGAGATATACTTACTGCTATATCTCTAGCAAGAACTAGGATCTTAGCTTTACCTTTGTCACATCCCAATAATATGAGAACTTGCAACTCGGATAAAAGGAAGCAAGAACACATTATGCCTTGCATGTCCAACATGCAATTCCCAATTCAGTCTTTAACACCCAAGCTCACCACCCAATGGAGATGTTGACCCATTAGTAATTGAACCAACTATCAAGAAGATTAGAACTCAGTATATGCAATCCAATATCACCCCAATAATATGAGGACTCGATATTGGGATCACATCGTATACGACCTTACTCTTTCGAGAAGTAAAGAGCCTGATCCAGATGCGCTTGTGTGTAGGAGCTGTCACTTCGAACAGGCGTCTCTTACATACAATCCCTGATGATGGAAAACTTCGCCTTGACAGGAGACCATGGATGTTACTTATGTGATCCACCACCACATTTTCAAATTCTAATTATTTATCATGAGTCACATTCACATAATTAATTATTCAAAGGGAAATACACATCGATTCATAATATAGTGTTTTAATTTGTTATAATTAATTTAATCACATTAAAATAAATTATCGATCCAATTCAATCAACCAACAAACTTGATTGGTACTTGAAGGACGGTATTATCTCAAAAATATGTATTATTTGAATTTGAATAATTAGAAAAATACATCAGTATCCCTTCAAACATTATACCTTCTCTACCCGTTGTGATGGCCAATACCGATGGGAGTGGGCAGACTGTTCATGGAGCAACTTGCCACTCCAACGCTCCCCGACTAGACGCCATATCTGCCTCAGTTTAGGACAATGCCAATTTATTTCTATGTACTTGAGATGATAATCAATCTTTTAACCATATTTATACCATATAATAATAATCAAAACAATTTTGATTAATATTATAAGAATATTTGTTAAACAAATCCCCAATCCTTTTCAAGTTACCATGTTTTTCATGTAGAGATTGTTCTACAACTATTGTAGGATATCCTAGGGTTTTCATGAAAAACTCATTCAATGATGATAGTTGTTTAATCAATTATTTCCATAAATAAATATTAATCATCAATTAGTTATGGTAAATTCTCAATTTCCTTGATTGACATTGAATGATAAATAAATTAAGAAAGAGATCTTGATGTTCCAATCATTATCCGACCCATCTCCACTAAATATGGAATATCTAGGGCAAACAACGTCGGAATCGCGTGAAATAAAATCATGCACTTTTCTGGTTTTATTATCTACTTAATTCTAGTGTAATATTTAATGATAGAAAACTTCTAGGAAAAAAATAGATTCTGTTACAGATCTTTGAATACATGCAAAACACTTTTCATAATGAGGACTATTCGAATCAAGTTAGTGCACTTTTTAAACAAATTAAAGGTTACTGTTTTGGGGACATATTTAGACATTCTAAATTCATTTTATTGACCAAAAAACACGTCCAAATAGTGCACAAACAATAGGTTTTTCTTTCATCAAAAATCATTTCGATTCTTGCATCCAATGCAAAAAACAATAATTCCTGAACAACCAAAACAAGAACCATGTTTGCCTATGGTTTTGGATCATATCCAAGTCATTACCAAAGCTCTGATACAACATGAAGGATATGGGCCAATCCTTAAGTGCATCACAGAAGCGTGAGGATCGTATCATATGAGATCGAGAGCGACTAGTCAAACTAGTTTCTCAGTGCAACAGAACTTAAAATTTATTTAATGATGAAATCACAAGACCCAAGAACAATTCTCAGATCATTTCATCTAAAGCACATACTACATAAAGGAATACCTCTTTTAGCATGGTTGTGACTGAGTCTCTAAGAGAAGAGAACTCATATCTCAAGTTCGATCTATCGGAGGAGACGCTTGTGAGCGCGGAGATGAATCGTGTACTTCTCACAATCCAAGTAGTTGATCAAAGCAAAAGAACTCATGATATCATCCATTGAGACTGAATGTCTTCTTCATGAGATAAGGGCACCAAAGAATACAGAGAATCTAGGGCAGCCGAAGCGACAACACAACGACGATGCAACGACGACAAAGGCCTTCTCTCTACGGTTCGAGTGGATGACCACTAAAGTAGAGAGAGAGATAGAAGTTGGCTTGAGTATGAGAGAGAGAGAGAGCTTGATGTTGTTACTTTATGTTGTAACTTGAAGGGCAAGGGGTGCCTCTTCTTATATATTATTTTGTGAGTCCATGGATCACAATCCATGGACTGCACAAGATCAATGGATGAGATTGATTTGTGCTTCTTTTAATGGCCAAGATTTTAATGTAAAAACACAATAACAATTAATTTAATTTAGATTAAAGATATATTGAAAAATCTATATAAATTAATCCCGAAATTAAATAAACCAAGCAAGTATATTATGTTATGGAGATTGCCTCCTTCCATTGGAGCGGGGACATCCACCCTTTCCTAATGGGAGTTGGTGGTCATCCACCCTACCAAGTAGGAAGGAGGCAATCGCATGTAATCTCATGAGATTACATTATTCCATGGAAATATCCAATATTTACAATAATACTTGTTGTGAATTATTCTACAAAAATAATTCATAATTATTTTGTGAACATTGCAATCTTGCCATTGGAAATTTGTGAATCACATTCACAATCCAAAATAAAATGTGATTTACATTTTAAATTTATTATAAAATGTGAATCCAATTCACATAAATAATTAGTCAACAAATATAAATCGTAATAGGCTCTCTCTAATACATTATAAATCACATTTATAACTTATATGAATACTTTGGATAATGCTAACCACATTATTCTTGTCCATAATAATTAAATCACATTTAATTATATTAGATCATCATTCTTATACATCAAAATAATATGAATCAAAATCAGATTATTCATGATAAATAAATCAAATTTAATTATCCATTTCTCAATACTTAGTTTTATTTAATAATGAAATAATTCTTGAACTATTTGAGATAAGGACAAGGCGATTGTGCGTTCCACGTATAGTGATTTAGATATTGAGATCACATCTCAAATCTAGATGTCATCGACCTCTCATAGATGCTTGATTAAATAAAGGACGTAACTTTAATCTTCTCATTACATGTGAATCTCATTCAAATCAATGTCCAACACTTGGACCAAGATCAGATTACTTCTCTACTGAGAGGAGTCACTAAAATCCAAACTTGTTTCATCACTCACTCGGAATGGAAGCATCACGGTTATACAATCGTTTATGATCACATCACCCTCAGGTATTCCTATTACTTGTACATCCTACGTACTAGAAGACCAATTATAAACCCGAAGATATAGATCAATTTTACACTGCCATCTTTAGGGTTTCATTATCAAGTTTCCCATTCTCGATTGTTGGGAGTTGGTATCGATCATATGCTTTCCAAAAGCATATATCATACTTACATATTATTGTCATGATTCCAAATCATGATGACCATGCATGGAATTTGATCGGTATCAATACCTCATGACTCAGCTCATGTCTCCCCATTCACAAGTGAACATGTACGATCCCTTTGAGAGATCGTATTAGTCCTATGCACACCAGCTCGCTGGTGTATAGATCTTGGTTAGGTCATCAACTTATCAGTCTGCCAAATGTACATACTTAGACATATAGTAACATATATGTCTCTGATCAGAGGATTTGTGACTATATCGTGTTTGTATATGACATAGGACTTTGGTTATCAGGATCTCGTTAAGTCAACTCTTTGACCTATCTAATATGACACCTCTGAATCTCTATTTCCATGTAGAGGACCTACATCTAGATGTAAGTCAGGTATCAACCTAATGATAAAGTAATGGCATCTCCTACTCAGGCTGGAGATCATCTCTTAATAATCATTTGACGTTGCAAAATGAGTCCTTAATCTAACTCCTTATATATTCATCCAAGCACCAGCCTCTATTAATCAACTATTGAATCAACAGCTATATGATCAATAAGACGGTCATGGTACATAACCCTAATTGTACATAGGCGCCTTATAATGCATTCATCCATTTAATCTCATATAGGCAGTGAAAAAAATCAATAAATTTTACTGATAAATCAAATATTACAATAATATTTATTGTAGGAATGGTTTGCCTCGGGCTCACATGGCTAACAAAAGTACCTAGAATGTTTATGCTAATATTAAACGACTATATATAAATGAAGGAACTCGGAAGGGATCCATTGCAATTTTCCTACCTAACGTGGGTCACCGCATGAGATGAGATGGTACAAACCTTGATGCAATATCCAAGAACGAGCGGGGGTCCGATGCAAATTAACATCTGTTGGGTTGAGCCTCAATCATTGATTCTAGCCATGCCGACATATGTTCTCCCCGCCAATGTCTCTACACCTTCCTAGAGATTCCCAGCATCAATAGGATGTCTCAATGGGGTTCGGGCCCCATTGGAAGAGGCTTGGAGCTTCCGACATAAGCTTCTACCTCTGGCTCCAGGGGCTACTTTTCTTATGTACCTATGCAAAAAAGAGTGATAGCGATGAGAGTGCCCTCCTAGACCCTCTAATGAAGCTAGTGGCACAGTGAGATGCACGGCATGTGAGCTCCGATGAAGGCAGCAAAGAGGAGCTTGATCCACCTTGATTTGTGCAGAATCAAGGAGGGAAACAACGGAAAAAGATGCAGAAGGTGACCGAGAATGAAGATGGGGTGAAGATGTGTGTCAAAACAGCCGAGCATAATGAATTTCAAGCTGGAGCTTAAGGGTCCATCAAATCTAATTCCTAAAATTAAGTTAATACACTAGATGATTGGCTAAACTAAGGATTAAAGTAAGTTAAGGAGATAAAATTGGATAAAAAATGAAAGAAATAATAGCTCAAACCTGGCTATTCCAGCGAGCAATGGAAGCGTTGTTGTCTACTACTTCAGCGGAGCTGGATGACCACCTCTGGTTGTTCTTTCACCAAAGCTTCCACAAGCTTTCTGCTATCATCGGTAAGCTCAAAAGATTCAAAGATTAGGGTTACAGAGGATGAAGGGGGTGTTTAAAATTGGTGACGATAGTTGGCGGACTTATTTATAAACATGGCAGAGGAAGCTCAAGGACCTAAGGTTTGTGATCGATTAGGGCGATGTATGACGGAAGGATTAGGTGAGTATTAGGGTTGATCCGAGCAGTGCTTACGTGAAAGATCAAGCGAAAGTGAGTGATGGATCACCCTGGAAAATAGGGAGAAGATGGCAGGCCACCATCTCTGATAGTGGTAGGTGGCCTTGGAAGGGGAGTTGACCAGGGGTGAACAAAAGAGATCCCATGATTGGTCCACGTGGATCGATAAGGGAAATCATGGAACTAAATTCCTTATAAATCAGATATAAAATAATAAATTATTTTACTAATTTTATGTTACAACATTAAAAGTGTTTGTAATTTTATGTAGTATTTTATTATGATTTTTATTTATTTTTGTAAGTACTTTTCTTAGATGTTAATATTTACATGTATATATAGGTATATTTACCTTTAAATAAGGTGTTTTATTTTTATTTTATATCTTCAATTTATTATTATATATATTTTATATATTTATAATATAACATATTTATACATTTTCAATTTATTTTTCTGATTTTTAAATATGTAATGTATTTTATAGGTATAGTTCACCAATATATTAGTATACATTACTTACTATAATAGTTTATAATGGTTTTATATTTTGTTTATTAGTAAAATGTATTTCAAATAATATTTACAAGTATATAAAAAATATGAAATGTAAAAATATAAAGAATGAATATATTGAATATTATAGACACGTACATAGTACAATAGGGACCCAACAACCATTTTTCAACTTGACTTCAGTTTTTATGAAACCACCTTCATTAAATATATAACTAATTTTTATGAACAATAAAGTTGAGTTGGTAAATTTTGAGTCTATATGGATAAGATACAAGTCTTGAAAGTTTTCTTTGTGTGTTTTTATTCTGAGTTTCCCAAGCACGCTGGGAAGTATTTTTTAAAAAATCAATTTTTCAATTTTCATTGTATTTTTTATGTACAGTTTCATGTTGAGGATTTCTTTATTTGAAGTAAAATAGGTGCCAAAATTCATTTTATAAATGAATAAAAGATTAGGATTTTGAGTTGTATTGTGTACAATTGGTTTGCACTATCTCCCCCTAATTTATTCTTTGTCGACCGGGAAATCATGATGACTTGGTCTCAGGGTCTAGGTCATTCAGTGTCTTTGACACCTCATTCTTTTTCTTTTCTTTCTATTAGTTTTTTATTTTGGTATAAAATACATGTATTTATGCAGTATTTAAGTATCAATATTTGAGTGTTATTATGTACAAATTAAGGTTATATACATGCATTGAGCTAGAGATTTAAGGCTAAAATGAAAGAATAAAGGTAATGAAATGGAGATTCACATGAAGTTGGCCCAGGGCTTCATGGATGAGGAAAGCATGGTGTACATGCTAAAGAACTCCATCTGTGGATTCAAATAAACTTCTTATAGTTGGATCATAGAATTTGATGAAATTATAAATGTTATGATTTCAAATAGAATCTTGATGTACTATGTGGAGCTTAGTGGGAGTGCCATTGTATTCATAAAGCTAAATGTAGAAGATATCCTAATCATTTGAAATGATATAAGGATGATAATAAGTGTTTTAAAGACTGACTATTCCATACCTTGAGATATGATCTCAAGGACACCTCTAGATCTTAGTTCTGAAGTTGTTCAGAAGCAAAGAGAGGAGGGTATTGGGACCATCACATTAGTGGTACATCTTGGACTTATTCCATTCATGGAAAATCTTAGGGAAGGCTTCCTTCCTTTAAGATATGTTACTGACCTATCTGTAGGGATAAATCCTCAAAGACTTGAGGATGTGAATGCTAAAGTTACATGCCATGGTGCATCAGCTTTGGAAAGCTCATTGTATGCTAAATGTGTACAATAGCCACATGTCTTCCATGCAATGGGAGTAGTAAATTGTTACTAATCCTATTATGGTGAGAAAACACTTAGTTGTAGTAATAACAATATCTTCAAAGATGACAAGACTTTAGAGATTGCGATATCTATGTCGTATCTGCAATAGCTTAGGACATTATAGATCGTGATCTAAAAAGGTCTTAACTACGGATACCTTAGGAGATAGAGATCTCCATGAATAAGGGTATTCTAATAAGGATTATGGCCATGCTGGTTATAATAATTATTCATCTGTAGTGTCAAGGACAGTATAACTGACAAGATTGAGTTTTGGTTGCGTAGGATGCAACATTTGCATTGGACGCGAGCACTGTTACTGGGGATATGCAAGTGTCGTAAATGGACTTGTCATAGTCTCTTGGGAACAGAGTAACTGATCATCTTACCTAGCTATTTTTCTAAATAGCCTTAAAGATTAGCCCATCAGTGGCTCTTTGGGCTAATGGGAGATAGTTGGACATGTGAGCCCACGACGAGCCATTATTAAATAAATATTATTGCGAATTCATTCCCTGATATGAAATGAAGAATAACTAATTTGCATAATAGGTCCCTTAGTACAATTGGGGTTATGTACCATGGCCATCGTAATGACCATACAATTGTCGATTCAATTATTGAGTCATAGAGGGTAGTGCTATGATGAATATCTAAAGAGGTTGATTGATGACTCATTAAGCACCGTCAAATGATTATTATGAGATGATCTTCAGACTGAGAAAGAGATGGCAATCCTTTCTCTAAAGGTTGATATCTAACCAACCTCTTGATGTAGGTCCTCTACATGGGAATAGAGATTCATAGGTGTCAAATTAGTTAGGTCTAATAGTTGACTTAATGGGATCGAGATAACCAAAGTCTTATGTCGTATACTGTCACGATATAGGCACGCATCCTCTGACCGGACACAGATGTTTTACTATATGTCTGAGTATATACATTTGGAAGACAAATAGGTTTATGACCTAACCAAGGTCTATACACCGGCGTGCTGTTGTGCATGTAAGGGCATATGAGTAATGCGATCTCTTAAAGGGATCATACCGGTCAAGTTGCTGAACCAAAAGACATGAGATCACTCATGAGATATTGGGTAGAATAAATTTCATTGCACGGTCGTTTCGCTTTGGAAGCTTGACTGGATTTGTGGGTTTGATATATGCTTTTGGAAAGTACATGATCAACACCAGGGTATGCTATATTCTTTTGGAAAGTATATGATCTATACCAACTCCCAATAGTCGAATGAGAAACTTAATGATAAAATCCTAGAAGTAGATAGTGTAAAATTGATCTTATACTTTGGGTTTATTCTGGGTCTTATAGTATACAGGATGTACAGCTATTGGGAATACCTGAGGGCTATGTGATCATAAAGGATTATATAGCCATGACGCTTCCATTCCAAGGGAGTGATGAAACGGGTCTGGATTTTACTGACTCCTCTCAGTAGGGAAGTAATCTGATCTTGGTCCAAATATTGGACATTGATCTGAATGTGATTCAGACGCAATGAGAAGATTATATTTGTGGTCTTGATTTAATAAAGCATCTATGGGAGGTCCGCGAGATCTGGATTTAAGATGTGATCTCAATATCCAAGTCACTATACATGGAACAATACAATCTCCCAGTCCTTATCTCCAAGTATTCGCGGAGAAAGTGCATTATCCTTGAAAGAATTCATGGATAATTTCATTCTTGTTATATGTATCCGAGCATTAAGAAAATTGATAATTAAATGTGATTTAGTTATCATTAATAATATGAATTTGATTCATATTATACGGAGAGTTATATGGTATAACTTCGGTTGAAAGACCAGTTATCATCTCAAGTACAAAGTGATCAATTGACATTATCCTGACTTGAGGCGGATAAGGTATCTAGTCGGGGAGCGTTGGGGTAGAAGGTTGCTCCGTGAGTGGTTTGTCCCACTATTGTTGGTATTGGCCACGACCGTGGGCAAGGAAAGGATATTGCTTGAAGAGATCATGATGTATTTTTCTAATTATTAAATTTTGAATAATGCGTATTTTGAGATTATACCATCCTTAAAGTAACAACTAAAAATTATTTGTTGGTTTTGATTGGATTAATAATTGATTTAATGTGATCAAATGAATTATATCCAATTAAACACTCTATTATGAATAGAGTTGTAATTTCCCTTAGAAGAATTAATTATGTGAATATGATTAATAATAATCAATTAAAATTTGAACATAATATGGAGGATCACATAAATGACATCCACGGTCTTCCGTCAAGGCGGAGGGTTCCATCCCCAGGGACTGTAGGAGACGCATGTCCGAAGTGTCATCTCCTGCATACAAGCACATCTGGGTCTGGCTCTTTGGTTCTCGAAAGAGTAAGGTCGCATGTGTAGTGACCCCAATATGAAGTCCACATATTATTGGGTCCATATTGGATTACGCATAGTGAGTTCTAATCCTGTTGATTGTTGGTTCACTTAACGACGGGTCAACATCACCTTTGGGTTGGTGGGCACGAGTGTTAAAGACCGAATTGGAATGCAAGTTGGACTTTCAAGGCAGAATGTGTTCCCGCTTCTTTTTATCCGAGTTGCAAGTTCTCATATTATTAAGATGTAACAAATGTAAGAGGGTGATCACATATCTTGCTGAGATATAATGGTAAGTATATCTCTTACTTTGAAAGTGAATAAGGGAATAACCTTTCAGAGTTGACATGGCAAGACAACTTTGATATAAAAATTCCTAAATTAAAGTAAAATATGGATTTATGTAAATTTCTTATTTTAGGTAATCCTCAATAAACTCACTCAATACTATACTCAATAACAACCAATAAAATATCATGGATTGGATCCATGATCAATATATTGTACTTACACTTGGACACATAATATATGTGCTTGCATTGCGCAAGTTTCCTCGTAATAATGAGGAATGACAATTACATAGACAATTGGACTGCAACCCTAGGGTTGTATGTCTCTATAGTCTTGATCTCTCATCGAATGTACTTTGAAAGTGACATGTCGATGGTGATCGTAATTGTCAAATAATCCTTATAAAAATCTAAGAAGATGTTCTGGCATACATATGTGCTCTCAACATTTAATCATGAATGTCATGGTTCACTGCATCATGCAGAATGGTGTCTCTATAAGAAATGATGTATTCAAAATGATTGAGTACCTACTTGGAAGAAAGTCTTGTAGATTTAAGATGTATGTGGATATAATGAGTGTCATCATTCTACTACTTATACTCAAGTCATTCCTGAAGCTCCATAATATTCATATTGTTATGAAATTAATGAAGCATGTATACATATTGAAATACTCTTATATTGAAATCCTTTGAATTCAACATAAGAGATCCTTTGTCTTACGCAATGGTTGTTTATAGATGAAGGAAGCATAGTGGAACCATGGGTGGGAGCCAAGTTAGAAGGAAAGTGAAAGAGTTGATTGTACTTCTATGGATTCCATATATATGACATCAAAATAATTGGATGAATTCCAATACTGCAATAAGCCGATGTATTGATAGTGTGACTATCTAGTCTATCTTGGAGACTTAGAGAAGGACTCGGATAGTGCATCAGGATAATCTATATATGCATATCATCATTGAAATAGGCTTACTTATTGGATGATATCAAAGTCTATAAATTGTATCTCATTCTTCTAGTAACACTTGCAATTGGATGCATATGTATTAGAAGACTAGAAATTTGATCTAAAGGTTTTATAGTGCAATTGTTGCAACAATCTCTATTAGATAGCTAGACTTCATATTTTTAGTGGGAGAGCCCTTAGTCTTAGAGAATGTCTCTATGACCTAGATATTAGAATAAAATCTTTGTTTATTTCTAAATGTTGGAAATAAACATGAATTATGGAATAGACCTATCATAAAGAGTGACGAACTAAAAATCACTCTCTTAATTCAATCTGATTGTCGATTAAGTTTTATCAGTTCTTTGCAGTCGGGTGAATTTGATTTGTCAAAAACTGCTTGATTAAAATTATCAATTAATATCAAGTGGTCGATTTTTATTTTACTTGGGCAAGCCCAAGGTCGAACTCAGGGACACGGGCCTCTTAAGTACTTATCTAGACTCTTATTATTTAAGCTAAGTGTTCTAATTACAAATTCATAAGTCAAGATGTACAAAGATTTGCAATGTAGAGACGTAGATACACAATTTTTATTTGATTTTTTTAGCATGCAAGGAGAGGCAAATGAGTACAAATGCAAGCGTATATAAATGCAAATATGCCTGAATATAAAATATCTGAGCCATTAAACAATAAATAATTTCAGTTTCAATTATCAAGGCAAATTTCGTTGATGCATGAAAACAAGGCTTAAGAAACTGTTATGTTAAAGATACTACATGAACAAAATTAATCATAAACATCAATAGTGTCAAACCAGAGATCTAAGCACGCCATTAAGAAGACAATTAAACCA
Organism: Ottelia alismoides; assembly: GCA_037367405.1. Classification (NCBI taxonomy): domain Eukaryota; kingdom Viridiplantae; phylum Streptophyta; class Magnoliopsida; order Alismatales; family Hydrocharitaceae; genus Ottelia; species Ottelia alismoides. The sequence goes on along the minus strand of JAZKJV010010119.1, from coordinate 304,249 downwards.
ACTACTAAACGAGACCAAAATCAATTAAAACAAAGCTGGGATGCTCAAGATATCAACAAAAGAGCATAGGGGCATTAACATAAGAAAACACATGAAAATAAATAGCAAACAGGTCCTTCGGAGGACCTAAATGTAATTAACAGAGGTCGCAAGGCCTTCCCTATAATTACCAACACGCGCGGGGGCAAAATTGCAATTATTAAAACTCGCGGGGGGGGGGGGGGCAGATGTAATTTACCCTAGGCGCGCGTGATTTGCATGTGCTTTGTAGGAGCTATCTGCAAATTTGAGAAACTGGTGGGACCTCCCTGTAAATTGCCCAACCCCCACATGACCTGGGCATGTGGGGAGAGGCTTGGAAGTTGGCTCGGGTTGAGACAAAGGCTCGGGAGGCTCTGGTCATACGAACCTTGAGGTTCGGGCTTCGTGTCGTCATATGGTGCTTCGAAATAGCTTTAATTAAATCAATCCTGGAAGTTCGGATTGGAGGCTCGGGAATGTCTTGGTGTTGACACATGGCCGCATAAGGACCGTCCGATCATCGAAGACCAGGCAGTAGTTGTAGCTATCTAGAGGCGTCGACGTGGCCCATTAGGAGCCGTTGGATGGCCAACATGGGGGTGCCATCCAACGTCACCTACACACTCTGGAGCTCCTCTTCCATTGAGGGGTTGGCAGCGCGTACGGGACTCCGGCGAGGTGCCTGGAGCTCCGCCATGATCCACCATCTTTCTTCGGTGGTCCTCAATGATTAATGGTAGCCTCACGAAGGGTCCAAAACTCAAATAAGTCGTTGAAGTGGATGGATTCTTCATTCAGTGGTGCTCTGTCAGAGGTGTTTGGGGAGATTTGAGACACACCACCTGCAAGCGTTAGTCAAATAGATAAAGCATGCGTGGGTGGAATGATGTGTGTGAGGTGGGTCCCCGGTGAGCGGAGGAGTGGGGGACTCTATCTACGGAGAGGCAGGAGAAGAGGTGGGTCAGAGATGATGGGGCTATGGAGAAGGGGGAGAAGGTTATCAGAGGGGTACACGAAGACGAGAGATGTGAGGAGGAGCAGATGCGATGGTCGATGGATTGTGATGTTGTGAGTATTGTTCTAATGAATTCAGGGTAATGCAACGAAAATTCAAAGGAGGATCGGAAGGGACTTACCTGGGGTTTTGGCAGAGCGAAACATGGGCTTGAGATCCTAAGCCGATCTCGGGTCTTCGCTGGACTCCCTCATCTACGAGGAGCAGCTCGCCAGTGAGCAAGCATCAGATACCTGTCCTACCATGGCCGAGGGTCGACACCGAGGTCGACGATGGTCATCGCGCTCCTTGTCTCCTTGCTATCACCGAGGAACAGAGGAAGGCTAGGTTGTGACCCATATACAGGTGGACGATGAAGAATGGCGGTGGCGAGGAATTATTTGAAGGGGAAAACAGGTGGTGGCCATCGTGGTTTGAGGGGTTGATTCAGAGCAAGGTTGAGGGGACCATGTAGCGAGTGGGTCCCCATGAGGAAGACAGAAGAATGGGTGACGTCATGGAGAGGTTAGCCAGTGGTAGATATGGCTGAGGAGATGGGGGAAATGGAAAGGTTGCAACAGGTGCGTGAGGTGGAATATGTGGGAGAGAGAGGCGACTGGAGGTAGGAGACAGTCTCTTTGCCATTGGATCTCAAGATCCAACGACTGAGATGTAGTCGCGAGTGAGCTGCCCCAATCGCATCGATGGAGGAATTATCGAGAGTTGAGGAGTGTGCCACGTGTCGCTAGGATATGCAGGCGGCGATGAATGGATGAGATGTAATCTAAAGGTGGATCGGAGGGTCGGAATCAATGGAAGTGATTAAAGACAAAGATTGAGCGAAATGGAGAAGATCGAGCGGTGGCGGGACAAGACACATGGTGTTATGGGAAGATAGCGGGGGTGTATGGTCCAGATTGAATCTGGAGATAGATCGTAGGGCTGAGGATGAGGCGCAGACCAGCGACCGAGATTGAAGTGGAAGATGGCGATCGGACTGTGGTCAAAGGAAGTTGTGTGGCACGCAATGAAGCAGACCACGTAGTGTAGCCAGAAAGCACCACATGGCCCAATCAGGTTATTCAAATAGAGAATATGAAAAATGAGGGAGAAGAAGGTCAAATTTGGAAAAACTCAAAACATGAAAGTTGTAGATCTCGATGTGATCTACAAGTTTCATTTGACCAAAATGGGAAACGAGGTCAAACAAAGGAGAAATATTTTTGTGAGTATTTTTAAGGGTATAAAAACACTACAATTTTTGTTTTTATTTTTTTTTATTTTTAATTTATTATAAGGCTCAGATATATACAAGGATTTATCTGATTTTTATTGATACTTAGTCTAATCTATTTGCTTAAAATATGTGAATTAATATAGTGAAACTGGGTTTCATCAAAGATTTATGAAGGATATATTTCATATAGTAATTTAACATCTAGAGGACTCTACTAAATTAGAAAATTAATGAATTGTTCATTAACATTCCTAATACTTAAAATTAAACCATAAAAGATCAATAAGAGGATGAAGGTCATTGACAATGATCTGGCATCAAGCCTTGGACATTTGTCTATTGATGAGATCAATAGAGTAGTAAGAGATGAAACTTTAGATTGACTGAAATTTCAAATCTTACATACTTGTAAGTATTGTATTCAAAAGTAAAAATATCCAATGCACCTTTCTCTGGGAATGGTGTTAGATGCCAAGGTATTCAAGATCTCATACATATTGATGTATGTGGATCATCTGTATCAAAATAAACATTAATGACATGGCTATCTATTGATGATTAGTTGTGATACGATATTTCTTCCCTTCACCTTAGAAAGCTTTGAACTGATCAAAGATTTCCCAATTTTGTTTTAGAACCAAAGTTTGAAGGAAGATGAAATGAATTTGATCTAATCAACGTATTGAGTACCTATTAGATAAATTCAATGAATACCCTACGGAGACGTGAATATCATTCCTATCTCAATCCTCCTAATACACCTAAACTCAATAGAGTTGTTGGAAGATGCAATTGTATCATATGTGACATGATTTGATCAATGATGAATATTAGCATAATTGCCTCTTAGTTTCCATGGCAGATACTACAATATATATCCTTAATAAGATTCCATGCAAGTAAGCTGCAATCTTGCACCAGAGTGTGCTACTTCATTAGGAAAACAAAGGATTGTATTGGATCCTACTTTATGACATTGAGATTCTTAAAAGATTTCATCTCTATGGATATGACTTAGATAATGACTCTCTTGAGAATAAAGATGAAAATGAAGTGAAGAAGCTCATTTAATCGGAGGACATAATGAGACTCCTAAAATCAGAAACTAAAAGGACAATGAAAGATGAAATACTCATACCTCTTCAAATGAGTTTGAAGATGAATTCTATGTGATAGAGAAATCTGACTATGATCGAACTTCATATGATGAAGCTTCTGAAGATCATGACATGGAAAGATGGGTAGCAGTAAAGTCTAAAGTAGACTTCATATACAAGTGTTATATATGGACCCTCGAGGATCCACCTAGAAGGGTAAAACCCGTTAGGTGTAAATGGATCTTTAAGAGAAAGAGGGAACCTGATGAGAAGGTATGGACCTTCAAAGCACGGTTTGTATCCTCAAAAGACACATAGAAAGAATACGTCACTTCTGATGAGACTTGATTTCTAGCGACCATGCTTAAACCCATCAGAATATTGCTAAGTATAGCTACACATATTGACTATGACATCTTCAAGATGGAAGTCAATATTACATTCCACTAAGAATAACTCTTAGAGGATATTCACATGAAGTAGCTTCAGGATTTCATGGTTGAAGAAAGCAAGGTTTGTAAGCTGAAGAACTCCATCTGTGGACCCAGAAAAGCTTCTTGTAGTTGGAATATTAGATTTTATGAAATTATAAATGTTATGATATCAGATAAAAACTTGATGGACCATGTGAAGCTTAGTGGGAGTGATATTGTGTTCATTGATATCCTAATCATTTGGAATGATATAAGGATAATAATAAGTGTTTTGTAGCCTGGCTATTCCATAACTTGAGATATGATCTCAAGAATACCTCTTAGATATTAATTCTAAAGTTGTTCAGAAGCAAAGAAAAGAGGGTATTTGGACCGTCACATTATTGTTACACCTTATGCATTTCCATTTCTAGAAAATTCCAGAAAAGCCTTTTTTCTCTTATGATATGGTACTGACCTATCTAAAGGGATATCATGTCAAAGAGACAAGGAAGTGAATATCAAAGCTATATGCCATAGTGCATCAGCTTTGGGAAGCTCAATGTGTGATAGATATGTGCAAAACCCAGATGTCAGTCATGTAGTAAGAGTAGTAAATTGTTACTAATCGTACTGTGGAGACAAAACACGTGATTGTAGTAATAATAATATCTTCAAAGATGAAAAGCTTTTTGAGATAGTGATCTCGAAGTTTTATCTTCAAGAACTTAAGACTTTATAGATAGAGATCTAAAAGGTCTTAACTGTGGATACCTTAGGAGATAGAGATATCTAGGAATAAGGGTATTCTGATAAGGATAATGGAAATACTTGTTATAATAATTATTGAGCTGTAGTGTCAAGGACACTATAACTGACAATATTTAGTATTGGTTGCATAAAATGCACCATTCACATTGAATGCCAGCACTGTTACTAGGAGATATGCAAGTGTCATAATGGACTTGGTGTAGTCTCTCAGGAACAGAGTGACTGATCAGCTTACCAAGATATTTTTCTAAATAGCCTACGATTGTCACATGAGTGTAAGTTTAAAGATTAGCACATTAATGGCTCTTCGGGCTAGTGGACGATTGTTGGACATGCGAGCCCATGGCGAGCTATTATGCAATAAATGTTATTGCAAATATCATTCCCTAATCTGAAATGATGAATAAATAATTTGCATAATAGGTCCCATAGTACTATTATGGTTATGTACCATGGGTATCTTAATGGTCATACAAATATCGATTCAGTTGTTGGTTCATAGATGCTGGTGCTTGGATGAATATTTAAAGAGTTAGATTGAAGACTCACCAAGCACCGTCAAATATTTATTAAGAGAGGATCTCAGGCCTGAGAAGGATATGGAAATCCTTTCTCTAAAGGTTGGTATCTAACTGACCTCTAGATATAGGTACTATGCATATGAATAGAGATTCGAAGGAGTCTGATTAGTTAGGTTAAAGAGTTGACGTAACGAGATCAAGAGAACCAAAGACCTATGTCATATGTTGTCATTATTTAGAAAAGCATCCTCTAACCGGAGACAAATGTGTTACTATATGTCAGAGTATGTATATTTAGTAGACCAATAGGTTGATGACCTAACCAAGGTCTATACACTGGTAGGCTGGTGTGCATGCAAGGGCATATGAGTAATACGATCTCTCATCATACATGTTCATTGCTGAATCGGAAGACATGAGCTCACTCATGAGATAATGGGAAGAATCAAATTCCGTGCATGGTTGTCTCTGTTTGGAAGCTTGACTGAATTGTAGGTTTGATATATGCTTTTAGAAAGTATATGATCAAGACCTGGGTATGATATATTCTTTTGGAAAGTATATGATCAATACCAACTCCCAATGATCAAATGAGAAACCTAATGATGAAACAAAGAAGGAGTCAATATTAATGAGACCTAAAAATTCAGGTTTATCCCATGTCTTCAAGTATGCGGGATGTATCGGTATTAAGAATACCCGAGGGCGATGTGATAAAAAATAATTGTATAACCATGACGCTTCCATTCCTTGTTAGTGGTGAAACATGATTGGATTTTAGTTAATCCTCTTAGTAGGGAAGTGATCTGATCTTGGTCCAAATGTTGGACATTGATCTGAATGTGATTCACATGCAATGAGAAGATTAGATTTGCAGTCTTGATTTAATCAAGAATCTATGAGAGGTCAACAAGGTCTGTTTTCGAGATGTGATCTAAATATCAATGTCACTATATGTGGAACAATACTATTGCCCTGTCCTTATCTCCAAGTATCTACGGAGAAGACGCATCGTTCTTGAAAGAGTTCAAAAATAATTTCATTGTTGATAATGTATCAAGCGTTGAGAAATGGGTAATTAATTGTAATTTAATATACTTGAATGATATGAATTTGATCCATATTATTTGGCCATATAGGGAGAGTTATCTAAGATGATTAAATGTGATTTAATTATCAAAAATAAGAATAATGTGAATGTGATTCATTTATTTGGGCACATGAGAATAGATATCCAAGATGATTAAATATGATTTATATATCGAGGATACGATTAATGTGGATATCACTATCCCTGATAAACATGGATAATATAGATATGATTTAGATAATGATGGAGATTTAATTGTAGATAGAATTACAAATTAATTGTGAATTGGATTCACAATAAACAATTAATTGTGAATATAATTTACATATTATGTTGGATATACGAATATGATTCATAATTTTTAATTGCATCATTGATGTTTTAATAAATTTAAATTAGAATTATTTTTTTGTGAAGATAAATGCAATAATAGTTGTTGCATTTTTCTTATATAAGTAATATATATTAAGAAAGGCAAAACCATCGACTAGGTGGTCATTCACCTTGACCAAGTCAAACGGGGGGGACGACCACCCTCCTTTTAGGTTGGTGGTTGCCTCCCCTTTTATCTACTTATTTTATTTGAAATTAAAATGAATTTAATTGTATGCTGGTAAAGGAATATAATTAATTTATTCTAATTAAATTTGTTGTTGCAAAATTATAGCAACAAATCATGGCTACTTATTAATAATCTCTTAATCTAAACCGTTGCATTAAGAAGGCACAAGGATTGAGATCCATATACAACCAACTAGTATAAAAGGAAGGGCAACCCTTGTCTTTTATATTACTTACATAATTCCAAGAGGAATTAAACTCTCTCCATCTCTCTCTTTTACATGCCATGTCTCTCTCTCTCTCTCTCATTGTGACCATCCATGATGGATCCCTAGAGAGAGTCGCCATCACCGCGAAGCCGTCTTTTTGCCAGATCGTTTGCTTGTGAATCTTTGTCTCCTTCGATGCGTCTCACTCGTGAAGAAGACACCGGATCACCTGTAAAGAGATCAGAAGATCTGTCGCTTGTATTATCAACATGGATTACAAGGAACACACGTCTCATCAACGCGCTCGCAAGCGTCTCCTCCATCGAATCGAACTAGAGATAGGTCTCTTCGTTTAGAGACTCGATCGCAACTATGCTTCAAGAGATAAACCTAATATTTGTTTATGGTTTAGATGAAAGATCCAAGAAGTGTTCTTAGATTATATGGTTTCATCGTTTAAAACTTTTTAAATTTTGTCGCCCCGAGCAACTAGTACAACTAGTCTCTCCTGATCGCATACGATGCGATCCTCATGCTTCAATAATGCGCTTAAGGATTTACGCATATCCTTCACCTCGTCCATCAGGTCTTCTTTGCCAGCCTTTCACCATCCTTCCTAGAGCCTCACCAAGATCAATGGAGCGTGTTGGAGCTCCAGGTGTCTTGTTGGAGCTCCATTTGCGTCGCCAGCACATTATGTAGGAGGATTGTCAGAGATGTACAAGCATCGTTGGATGGTTCCCTATGTCGTCGATCCAGAGATGCTCGAAGAGCTACATCGCCCATCTAGAACGTAGAGGCTCGGTGGGAGTGAGCCTCTCCCAAGGTCACCTCGAGCGACCACGTGGCCCGAGCCTCCATCCATGTGCGATGCACATGCTGGCTAAGGAATTTTGCAAAGATAACCTGAAACTTCTCCATATTCATAAAGGGTCTTGGCGTGCATGCCTCATGTGCCACACATGGGTATTTTGCAAAGGGACCATATCGACATTTGATAATTACATAATGGTCCCTATACGTGGAAACTTAAAAGGAAATCCCAGTGAGTTTTTCCAAAATTGCAAAAATGCCCCTCCGAGGGTCTATTTGTGAATTTTATCTATTTATATTTCATAATTTTATTGTGTTTATGCTCCTAGACCATTTCTTTCATAACTTGAGCATATAAACTTTTTTTTTATGATTCCAGATGCTTTTTAAAGCTCATTTAAATATCTTGCTAATGATATCATTAATTTTTTGATTTGGCACCATGAATAATATGTTAAATATGTGATATGATGTGCCAAGGTTTTCTTATTTGAATGCCATTAAATGAAACAAGGAGCTATTTTAATGCATCAAATGAACCTTTAAGTAAATTACATGTTTGTTGCTCAATTATCTGATTAATTTAGGGGGATATATGTTCATCTTTATGTTTGTACATCACATTGCATTATGCTGTATCTTATCATCTCATTTAATTGCATTAAATCTAAATAAATATACATTCTTTAGCATTTCATATTTATTTTAACAAGAGTAAAAACTAAACAAAATGGCGTTCTTTCCATTTTTCATATGTTGCATTCTATTAGGGTGAATTGTTTTTCTTTTGATGTTGGTATATTATTTAATCTCTTGGTTAGAGTATTAATGTCTGATTAATCATTAAGGAAGCTCGTGTCCCTATGTTTGACCTTGGTACACATACCAAGTTAAAATTATCCACACATACAAAAGTGTGGTTTCTGTTTAGATCCATTTTAACCTCATGTACTATGATAATTGTTACATTCGTAGAGAGGTGAAAGTGTGGTTCATCATATGGCATTGTCGCTAGGAACATGGCTCATTTTGATTTCTTGGATTTTATTGTTTTTTTATTATTTTTTACACTTTAGGTCAACCTATTTGTTGGTATTGTTTTAATTTGTTTAGTTTCATTATCACAGTGATTATCTGTCTTGATGTATATCAAATGCTCATCTTTTACAGCAGGGCCTATGGAGATCGTGGATGCTCGGGAAACATGGAGGTGAGAGTCAGGAGCTCCCACTGCGAGGAGCTACAGAAGCACTATCTGAAGCATCAAGATGTTTAATGAGAATTTTGTTCATTTTATTTGTTGTATATATATCTATAATAACTACATTTCTAGCGGTACTTTTTTGAGGGATCATGTGTTTATTCTTGGACTTAGACCTGCATGTGGTGTGTGAAGCCTTTTCACCCCTCACTCAGGTGGGACTCTACGTGAGTGTTTGACCAAGCTGAGGCACACGACACTTCAAGCTTCTTTTATTTTATAATTGTTATGCCTGGTCGTAGGTAGGGCACACATTAATTCACGAGATGCAACTTAACATCGCTTCAATTAGTTAAACAATCGATTTCTATCCCACTAATTGAAGCATGTTTAGGATGCAGCTTTTCTCGACTTCCACACATTTAATGTTAGATTTAAAAGTCGGTCTTGTATTTGCATAGCGAATGTTGGAGGCACTGTAAGTTTTTTTCTTAAGATTGCATCATGGTTTTATTGTATGCATCAGCTTTTTCTCAATTCCTCTACCTTGATTTATAACTTAAAATTTAAATGGAATTAGAAATGGCTATTAGATGATGAATGCTTGATCTATGTTCACATTGAATTCAGTGATAACCTTAAGCTAAAAATTGGATTGTTAAATGCAAGTTGACCATTTAAAATGGAGTAAATCAACCTTGGATTTTGGGAAGATCAACACCCTCATTCTACATAGGATATTATGAATGTTGAGAGGTGAGGATGTATGACTAGGGTAGTGCCCAAAACCTATCACAATCCTTGCATAATTTGGACTTAATTTTGCAATGATCACAAAGAAAAAATGCAAAGATAAATGATCAACATTTGTTGGTTTCATGTGTGAGTTGGTGAATTAAGTATGTTATGATTGTCTATTCTTCTAAACCCTCCAACAACCAGAGATGATCCTTATTACATCTCTGTACATTCACTCATCTCCGAAGATTCAACCATCTTATAGATACATTATACTCTAACCCTAAGTAGTGTCCCCGTTCTCCATTCCTAGCTCCATATTTAGTAGGCTACTCTTTAGCCTATGTATAGGGGGAACCATGTCCATCCCTGAGTGTGCACCTCAGATCCCTCCACTTACATTACGTAACTCTATTTATAGGCTCTTCTCAGCCTAAGCATAGGGTAGACCCGAGCCCCTATTATCTTATATTCTTCTCTCATTTATCCCTCTTTTAGCCCTCTTCTGATTAGGTTATTTATAATATAAGTAATGGGGGAAACCCTATTCAATTCTTTTAAATCACCTTGTATTTTAGCATGATATATGGTGTCATATCACTTTATGATATGTGGCCATAGCACAAGCTACGTATTGGGGTGTGTACCATACATATTTCATATGTACTTTAGCCATAGCTCATTTTTTCGAAAATTTTCAAACTTTTTAGGGCTAGGGTAAAGTACCTTTGAACTGATTTGTATAAAAATATATGTAATCAGCTTTGAAAAAAAATTTCTAACTATGTGATACTATTTTGAAAAATGTTTGACATTGGTTTGAAAACTATGACTTTACTTGTTTTGAAAATAATTTGAAAAAATGTTTTGAAAATCTATATATTATGTGACATGGTTTGGAAAAAAAATCTTTTGAAAATTCTTTTAAAAAATGAGGGTGAAAATGAGACTAATTTGTGTTTGTAGTTTCTTCTAATATTACTCAAAAATCCATAAAAATCGGGAAAATAAAAAATTCTTTAGTAACAATTCTAAATACTGAACATGAAAATGATTAGCTACTTTTCAGTGAGGGAACTATGGTCCTCCTTAGCAAACTAGGTGGTTAAAAGACAATGTGAGAGGTACCGTCCTAAATTAACACGGGTAGCAGTTTGACAGTTCGTACTTACACCCTTACTAGCTGAAAGTAGATGCAACTAGCCATTGAGTTCATGTCAGTCACTATTTCTCTAAAGAAGCTTAAGAAACACATAAAAATTTGCAAAAAAGTCGAAAAAATAACAAATAGATTAACTATTGAGCTAGTGTATCCCTGACACTATCACTATCTCTCAAGTCTTGAGGAATTGAGAACACTTGATTTTTGAGGTCTTAGAAATCTGAGTTAACAAACATTAGTCATTAGGGTTTGGGGCTTAATAATCCACTCTTCTGTAGTTTGAAAGATGTGGGTGTTATTATGCACACTTCATCTCTACCTTTAAAAATATGATCAACACATCACCTGCACAACTACATGAATGTTGAGATGAGTTGAGGTTTCACTTGAGGGACTAAGATTTATGATTCCAGTCTAGACTTGACTTTATGATTCTCGAGGATAGGATAAGTCGATGAAAGTTTCTTGAAACCTGAGTGTCAGCAGCCCTAGCCAATATGAGAACACATTCTCATGCTATCTTTCAATATTGACCTATGTGCCTGGGTATGATTAAACTTAATAATTTGTTGATCAGTATGCGCCATCTTGATAAAACTAATGGATCTAGCAAAAAGAAAAAAAGAAAAGTATACGTTGAAAGAAATGCTCTCTCCATACAAATACAAAAGAGTTTACACGGAAGGAAAGCACTCCCAACCATTTCAAATTATACACTTGAACCAAAGATAATTAGGAAAAAGGGATCGACTAGTACCTCATAAAGGGATCTACATCGTAAGAGATACAAGTCTAGGTGTAAGTATATTAGATATTTATAGAAGAGACACCTCGGTGTACTCCCAGGAAAAAAAGACAGGCAACTCAAAATCTCTTGATGGACACACTGATCAACACCTAAAAAAATACAAGAGTTTAGTAATAAGGCACTCAAGAGGACCCTTGTTCCAATGTGAGGAAGATAAGAAATTACACAATCATATGCCTTCCATCAACTAGCCTTACACGATCACTTTCAAGTCTGGCAAACTAAAGAGAACGAGATTGCGTGCAAGAACTGACTTATTCCTTAGTGTCGAGGATTTGTTCTTGAGGAGATTCTCTCAGATTGGGACATTGGGTGAAATTTCAACTCGGCTCCCATGATTGCAGTACACACTAAATGTCATTTACTTATACTATATGTACATACAGAGAGTTTGATAATTAGTGAAGTTGGTTTCCTTTTGACTATAGCTTGATTAAGATTAGATTGTTAAAATCACTAAAACCAAAAGTTCTTAACGAATGTCTTAAAAATTCACATGCACATTCAAGGACTAATCCAACTCATTCATTCTTTAAATGCTCAAGGACGAGCATGGTTTAAGTTTTGAGGGTGATGAATCTCTGGTTGATCACCATATTTCTTTTTTATCATCCTCCTATCTTAGACAGTTCAATAAAATCCATCACTAATTACCCCTAATTAACCAACTAACCGTAGTTTATAATGAACACTAATTATTGTATATAAATAACACTATTTTATTTTATTTATTTTATTTTCTTCTTATTAAAATTCCAAAAAAGTTAATTATTGTATATATTTGTTTTGGCATTAAATATAAATTAGAATACAAAAAATCAAAAGAATAAAATGAAGTTTTTTTAAACCATTAAAAATGCTTGCCAAAATTTTAGTTTGTATATATGACTAAGTTCAACTTTTTGTTCAACATGAAACTTGTAGATCTCATTGAGATCTACAACTTTCATGTTTTGCATATTTTCTATTATGCTTGTATCAATTTTTTTCTTATTTTCCTTCATTTTCTTCTTTTATATTTTTTCTATTAGTCCACGTGCCCCATCATTTGGCCACTCACGTGGCTCGCCTCTTCTCTCACCACCTGCCTCCTATTCCTACCGTCAAATCGCTTATAAGCGATCTCATCCTCATTGTTTGTGCTCGCCTCGTTCTATGCTCTTCCATCTGATAAACAGGTCTGTTCTTGGCGATTCTCTGGCACCTCTCCCTTTATCGTTTGATCGTGAGATCCAACGGTCCCCGACAATTATCTTCCTCCATATCTGTCTTCTCTCACAAGCCCCTCTCCACTGACACCCTCTCTTCTCACATTTATCCCGACTGATACCCATGTGCTCTCCCCACTCCATTATCTCCACGTAAAATCCCTACTCTTTGCCTTACACGCCATTCCATTAAACACCACAACTCCTACTTTCTAAGGAATCATAATGGCGGTAGTACACCACCTCTTGTAATTTCCATCCTTAGCTACAAAACCACCATCTCCGCCCCTCTATCACCTTGTCCACCATTATAGTGGGCTCCAACCCATCCTTCATCCTCATCCTGTGATAGAGGATGGAGTTTTGGAGGCGTGACAATGGATGGCAGCCTTGGGGTCGACCAATGGCCATCCGGCCATGTAATAGCATCATGTGACAACCATTCAAGCTCTTTGACCTAGGTGCCCATATTGATCTATGACCGGAGGCTACAATTATCCTATCCAATTATCTGATGAGGTTAGAGTCAAGCCTCGACCCGAGCCGCCTCCTTCGCACATGTCTTCTTCAATCTCCAAGTAATATACCTTGCAATTTTCTTTGAGTTTTCTTTTATTTACTTACCTGCCAACGCTCACTGCCACCTTAGATTGAGCATCCTATCAGCCTCATCAAACACACTTGATTCTCGCGGGGGTTTAGACCACTTTCTCTGATCCTCCAAAACCTCCTACACTTCAGGCCTTTTCCTCTGCCTAAGGTGAAGGAGAACCGATTCAGGGCATCTCCTTCACCCTGCTTCGACCATGAACCCTCTAATGGCTGAACTTTGGGTAGAGCTCCATTATAGAGCTTTGTCTTCGACGAGGAACATTGATAGTAGCCTACGATGAGCTCCACACCTGCTCCTCCATCAGGTCTTCTTCACCAGCCTTCCATGACCCTTCCTAGATCCTCAGCAAAGAGAAGAAAGGTGGATCTCCAAGCATCTCGTCGGAGCTCAATTTGCGCAGCCAACGCATGACAGAGGAGGATTGTCGGAGATGTAAAAGCACCATTGGATTGTGTCATCTGGATCCAATCCAATGATGCTCGAAGAGAAACATCGCTCGTCCAGTGTGTAGAGGCTCGGTTGGACCTAGCCTCTCCTAAAGTCTCCTGAAGCCACCACTAGAGACCCAAGCCTTCACCCTAGCCTCCATCCATGTGAGATGCATGTGCCGGCTCTAGAATTTAATGAAAATACCCGTAACTTCTCCAGATTAATAGAAGGGTCTAGGCATGCGTTCTTCACGTGTCATGCGTAGGTAATTTGCATAGGGACTCTACAAACATTGGATAACTACAAAATGGTCCTCATATATGAAAAATTTATTATGAAGTCTAGTCGATTTTCCAAAATTGCAAAAATACCCCTCCAAGGATATATTTGTGAATTTTCTCTATTTGTTTTCAATGTTTTTGTGTTTATGCCCATGGACCATTTCTTTCATACCTTATGCATATGGACTCCTTTTTTAAAGATTTCAGTTGCAATTTAATGCAGATTTAATTATCTTGATAATGGCATAGTTAATTTTTTGATTTGATACCTTTAACAGTATGTTAATTTTATGATATGATGTGTCAAGGGTTTGCTTATTTACATGTCATTTAATGAAACGTGGAGCTATTTTACTGCACCAATGAACCTTGAAGTAAATTGCATGTCTATTGCTCAATTATCTGATTAATTTTTGAGTATATATGTTTGTGTCTTTATGTGTCTGTCTCGTATTGTATTATTTTTCATCTTATCATCTCATTTAATTAAATTAAATTCAAATACAAATGCATTCTTTAGCATTTCATAACATGCTTCAAAACTAAACAAAATTACATCCTATCCAATATTCATATGATGCATTGTATAAGGTGTATGGTTTGTCTGTTGACCTAGGTATATCATTTAATCGCTTAGTTAGAGTATTATTTTATGATTAGTCATTGAGGAAGCGCATGTCTCTATGTTTAACCTCGGTACACTTACCATATTAAAATTCTCCACATATACAAGAGTGTGGTTTCAGTTTAGATTCATTTTCATATTCTGTACTACGATAATTTTTACATTCTTAGGAAGGTAAAAATGTGGTTCATCAGTACATTACCCATATTTATTGACAATACGAAATTACAAGTTATGTTTAAAGTATATACAACATATATACAACCCCCTATATAGCTTAAGTTATATCCTCGAAGTGATTTGAGAGAAAGGAATATATAACTCGTGTTGAGTGTAAGAAAGTCTACACTACAATGACTAAAGAACAAGAAGCCAGTTCCCTCTCCCCCAACACACACACTTAGGATCAACTAATCCTAAGTATAACAGGCTTTATACAAAATGTGGATCATCAATGATCAGAATGTGTTAGGCTCTAGATATGGCTTCGGTAACTAACCATTGACGAAGGAAGGTTGTGTGTCAGCTAGCAATTCTTATATCAAAATACTTTCGTTGTCACGCAAAGTTTTTACAATGTATGTCACTGTTTATTTACTCTTCAATTTTCACGGGAATATCTTCAACTTTGCATTGAACCACTACACTTTCTATCTAGGCTCAAAGGTCTTTCATATGATATGCCAGTCATACCAGCATTTGACCTTCTCCTTGTACATTAAGATGTTGTCATAAGCATAGTCTATGAATTCTAGGATCTTGTTCAGATCTAATTTCTTGTTCTGACCACAATTTTGTGAGTTGAGGTTTCATATATTACAATCTAGAGAGATTTATGAATTAGTTCTACGAGCAGATGGAAAGGCTTTCCATACACAGGACGGTAGGGCAACATGCCCAGAGGAGACTTGTAGGCGGTCTTGTATGACCATAGAACTGAATACAGAAAGTTGTGATCAATTCTTTCTATCTGACTTCACGAGTTTCTCTAGGATCGTCTTGATTTCTCAGTTAGATAATTCAGCATGCCATTAGATTGAGGATGATAAGGAGAAGTGACACGATAATAAATGTCATACTCCTTTACTAGTTCCTTAATTTCTTTATTTATGAAGTGACTACCCCTATCTTATATCAATATCTTTATTATCTTGAACTGTGAAGTAATATCATCTTTCAGTAATCTACAGACTGATCCGCTGTCAGCATCTCGAGAAGGGATAGCTTCTACCCAAGGACTCCGATAGTCCACGACAAGCAAGATGTATTCATAGCCCTGATTGTTAGGAAACATGCCCATATAATCAATGTCCCATGCATCGAACACATCAGATATATGAATCAATTTGAGGGGCATAGAATCT
Organism: Ottelia alismoides; assembly: GCA_037367405.1. Classification (NCBI taxonomy): domain Eukaryota; kingdom Viridiplantae; phylum Streptophyta; class Magnoliopsida; order Alismatales; family Hydrocharitaceae; genus Ottelia; species Ottelia alismoides. The sequence goes on along the minus strand of JAZKJV010010119.1, from coordinate 288,093 downwards.
ATAACACCAAGGGTTTTTCCCATCTTCTGACAATTAGTACAGGCTTTGATGTACTCATTTGCATACTTGAATAGTGTAGTCTACAAAAGGCCACACTACAATATCTTTTTTGTCATCCGACTTCCATAATGGTGCCCATCAGATTCGATCTTATGGTAGTGCTCGAGGACACTTGTGTACTCCTCTTGAGGAATGCACCGACATCAAATGCAATCCGCTCGTTCCATGAATAGGTATGGATCTTCCCTTTGGTAAAATTGGATAAAAGACATGAACTTGTCTTTCTTGATTCGCGTCCAATCTTGCGAAACTATCTCATAGATGAGGTGATTCATAATATCGACATACCGAGGGAGAGATCCAATGTTGAGGATAGACTCATCAGGGAAGGTCTCCTTGATTGTTGCACTACTCAACTGAGTATATTTGCATTCTATTCTAGAGAAGTGATCTAGTACCCCAATCTGAACTCCATTATATCTCTGATTACCAAGTCAAATTCTTGGAGGAGAATGATTCATCTAAGTAAGGGGATTTGGCATCCTTCTTCTATTGTAAGTATCTGATAGTGGAGTGGTTAATGAAAACGATGACTTTAGGTACCAGAATATAGGATCTAAACTTCTCTAAAGCAAAAATAAGCACCACCCATTCTTTCTCTGTAACTTTGTAATTCTTCTGTGCATCATCAAGTGTATTGTTGGCGTAGTGAATGGTGTAGGGCAGTTATCTCTTCTTTATCTTAGTACTGGCCCAACTGCAAAGTCTGATGCATTTATCATGATCTCAAACGGGAGAGACCAATCGGGTGGTTGTAGGAGTAGAGCCCGGTTAATGAGATCTTTCAACTAATAAAATGAATGGAGAACCTTTTGATCAACAGTACACTCGTTCTCCTTACATTGATTCTTTCTAAGAGGTAGGGAAAGTTTGTTGAAGTCCTTAATGAATCGATGATAGAAACCAACATGCCCCATAAATGACCTCACGTTCTTCATTTTTCCAGGTGGCTCGATTTTGGTAGTGACATCCACCTTCACTGGGTCTACTTCCATGCCTCGCATGGAAATGACGTGGCCTAGCACAATCCCTTCGGTGACCATGAAGTGACTCTTTTCCCGTGATAGTACCATATTCACTTCAAGGCATTTCTACAGTACTATGTCTAGGTGCATAAGACATGAATCAAACATGTCACCACAGACTGAGAAATCATCCATGACAACCTCGAGAAAACTCCCAACCATATCGATGAAAACATCTAACATGCACCTTTGGAATGTGGTAGGAGATTTGCACAATCCAAATGGCACTCTGCGAAAGGCACATATGTTGAATGGGTAGGTTAATGTAGTTTTCTCTTGGTACATAGAGGCCATCACCACCTGGTTGTACTTAGAGTACCCATCTAAGAAGTGAAAGAATTCTTTCCCAACAAATCTTTCAAAGACCTGATTGATAATCAGATTTTTCCAACAGTCAAAAAGATGTCACTTGTAGAAAACCGATGAAACAAAATCTAATTAATCAAACAAAAGACAACAGCTAGGAGAGAGAAATAATAGAGAGAAAATGAAGAATGGTCAGACTCTCTCTCTCTCTTAAAATCGATGTTCCACTATTTTTTAACTAGGTAAGTGTTCTTGGGTCTAACTTAAGGATGCAGAAAATTGCGCTCGGATTTTTCGAGTGGAGAAATTCATTTTGTGATTTTTTATATTCTCTTCTTCAACAAGAAAACACTTTTTTGTTGATTTTATTTTTTATTATTTTTTTAATTTTTATTTTCAAAATTTATTAATTTTTTAAAGTGATATTTTTCAAATAATTAATTTACAATATATATGTACAAAATAATAGAGAGTAAGGTATACTACATAGTAGATGAATCGCTCAAGCAACGAGATCGAGAAAGAACTCAAGAATAAACCAAACAGATCGAAGATCGAAGAATGAAATCTCAAAAAAAGAGTCCAAAGTTCAATGTAGAAATATTTAAAAATACAAATAAATGGAATGAGATTCCTTTAAATTAGGTGCATAGTAAAGAATCCTTTACATATAGGTCCCTAATCATGGACCTAAATGTAAATAAGATAACTCCTATAGTCGGGGTTAAATTCTGAATCTCTTTAGGGGCTCTTTAGTAATTTGTCTACTCCTTCAATCTTGAGTGGCCGGGATTAGAAGGTGGCATTGGATGTGGGCCATACATTGGAGACACGTGTCAAAAGACTATAGAACAGTTGTTCTTCCAATGTTCCTCCCCAATTTGCAAGCGGTGGTGGTTGTTGCTCCTCTCCAGTGATCTATGGATTCAAGGCAGCGATGGCAATCCTCCAGTAGGGCCAAGAGGTGATCGCCTACCTCCTTTGAGCTCGCTTGTGATGGGACGGTGATCAAGGAAGGTTGAGGCTGTGCCTCTAGGCTATGCTAAGGTTTAGAACCCTGGAACGGAGAGGCCTCTCTTGTTTAGATTCAATCAGTAAGAAGGTGGTTCCAGATGATGATGATGAAGGATGCCCTCTAGAGGCTTACGCAAACCTGCAAAGAAACTTGGATTGCTCGATTCATTGTTGAACCGGCCAAGGAATAAGAAGAATTGTAGTTTGAAGATAGTTTCCTGGAAAGAGATATTCATATGCAAAATCAAGCGAATCGAGATTAATTGGATGAGGGTTTTGATAGTGTGAGTTACAAGTTGGGATTATGTCACGATAATGATGTACTTAGATCATTAATTATGCACAAGGATAAAGGAAATCAAAGGAGTGGAATGGGGTTACCTGGGCTTGTAGAGTTTAAGACCCAACTGGTTACTACTCAACGATGCTTCTAACCGGAATTGTACACGTACATACAACGATAATTCAAGGTAGATAACCATCCTGGAACCTCCTCCGCTGATCCTTCCTCCACACGAGATCTTCTTCTGGCTCTATCACGGTCGGGATGAGACTGGGAAAAGTGCTTGAAGTTGGAAGGTCGGCCAGTTGTGTCTGGTTGAGGGAGAGTTAGTTTTGAACTATCTATCTTTATGTCATTAAAATAGAAGAGTCGAAGGGGACTTCATTAAGATCTAATGGTGGGCAAGTTAGAGGGTTGTTAGGTGTAAATGATGGACAAGTTAGATAGTGTTTTGGAAATGAATGGGAGCAGGATAAATACATGATCTTAGCCGATCAGAATAGAAGCTAAAATCTTCTTGGAGGTTGAAGATGGTTGTGGTGTTGGCACGTGTTAGCACCACAGTGGACAGAAGATAAATACTCTATAAATTAAGTAATAAATATCAAATAATGTTAATTAAAGAAGTATAAAAATAAAAGTGGAGATAGTTAAATTAGCTAATTTATGATGTAATTTATTTTTATATATAATAAATATTTTATAATTATAAATACAATATTAAATAATAGAGATATATTATACTTGATAAAAAGGTAATGTATTTTTAATTAAAATTTTTAATAGATAACATATTATTTTTATATTTTATTAATTAATATAATAATAAATATGAGTATGATTTATTATTTTTGTAAATTAATTTATACAGATTAATAAATACAAGTATATGATGCATAGTTCATTTTCATATATAAATTAGGGTTTTTGAAATATTTAAACTAATAAATAAGCATTTAAATTTCTGAAATAATTTAGAGATAATTTACAAGATCATTAAAATAATTAAAAATTATAAAATTAATGATTATGTTTAGATTAAAATAAACAGCCTAGAAACCCAATTGTCATTACGTCCCAAAATCAGCTTTTTGAAAACAGACTCCGATTTTAGTGAAACGGTCTTCATATATTAGAGAATATTATTTTATGGACTTTAAAGATGAGTAGAGTGAAATTAGAGTTTGTAAGAATAATTTATGAGGTTCGAAAGTTTAGAAATTGACAATTTGGAAGTTGGATTTCTTGGCATATACAGGTTGGGATTTTTTTAGAATTTTTATATTTTTATATACATTTTAAGGAATGCATATGAGAAGGGTTTGGTCAAAATATGTACAAATGAATTAATTAAAAATCTTTGAAGTTTTCATAATTAACAGATAAATAAGAATTAATGTTCTATGTACATAATTGATTGTTTTTGTTGTTCTCTCCCTTATCTCCCCCTACTTTTTTTAATTTTGGTTACCACTCCATGCTGACTTGACCTTGAGGGGTAGGTTATGTAAATATATATTTCAGCTATATTTATTTAGTCGTATTGTACATATATACATATTTACAGTCTGCATTTATTTTTATTTTCTTTCTTTTTATTCATTATTTATTTACATTTTTAAATGCATAAAAGTGCATTTTTATGAATAAATGCTATTTTTATAAGGAATGATATTTAATGCATATTTAAATGTATTTGATAATGGTTTTAAGATAAAATGTACAAGAAAAGTTTATGAGTCTTGGATTTATCACTGATCGATGAACGACAGCGGGAAATGGTCCTTCTTTGTAGTTGAATTCAGGCAGTGGTAATTGACACACACTTACCACAATGTTGGTCCTCGAGTAGGATTCTCCTCTCCTTGGCCATTATTAACCATAGAGAGCCATGATTTCTTTGGAACAATATGTAGGGTCTCACCCATTTTGAGTTGTAGATGAGATAAAAAAGCTCGCTTCACACCACTTAGGGATTTCCATCATTACTACGTCCCACATATTAGGGTTCAATCTTCTCTGGAGTTCGTGGCATGGTTTGTGGTCATCTTCAAGATAAATATAGAGTAAACACATGGCTGGGTTTATACTTCAAAGATCCGATACTTTTCGACCAAGTACCTTATGGTTTTTTCCTTAAAACCTTGAAAAGTCGAGATTACTGAACCGATGTCAGCCTGTTACTGATGATGACTAGATACATGTGTTCTCCACCTACACAGAAGGCTAAAGACTGAAGGCACGGGTTTTGGCCTTATCACACCATGAAAGCATGAAGATCGCATCAAATACGTTCAAGAGTGACTAGTCATACTAGTTTCTCGGTGCAGCTGAAACTAAATTTTTTTAAAGAGATGAAACCACATGATTCGACAACACTTCTCAAATCGTTTCATCAAGATCACAAACAAGATAGAGGAATACCTCTTGAAGCGTGGTTGTGATCCTTGTCTTTAAATTAAGAGACCTCCTGTCTCAAGTCCAATCCGACGGAGGAGACGCTTGCGAGCGCGTACATGAGACGTGTGCTTCTTGCAATCAAAGTTGAAGATTCGCGCAATGAATATCCTATTTTCTTCTCATAAATCGTACATTTTCTTCACAAGCAAGGTGCACTGAAGAAGACAGAGATCCACAAGTAGTTGATCTGGCAGCACAACGGCATGGCGACAACGGTGACATTCTCTAGGTCAAGATGTACTTGAGAGAGAAAGAGTGGGAGAAAGATAAAGGGGACGTCTAGAGAGAATGGAGGGGAGAGTTCGATCTTGCAATTGTATTATGTAAAAAGAAGAGGTAAGGTTGCATTTTCTTTTATAATAAATTGGATGTCCACGGAAGCTAATACATGTGCTCATAAATCCAATGGTTCAGATTGTTTTGTGCTTTCAATCAATGGCCATGACTTTGTTGCATATAATTACAAAAACAATTATTAATTAAAAATAAATCAAATATGTTGCCAATAATTTACAAAGTATTAAATTTAATTTAAATTAATCTCATCGGGATTTAAGGAAAGGGGAGGAGCCTCCTTCCTTTAATAGAGGGGACGGTCATACAAGGAGTAGGACTCCTAGGTTGTCCCCCCTCTTAAAGGGAAGGTGCTCCTCTTTTTCCATAATTGAGAGAGGTATCCCACGTGTACGACAACAATTGTTGCATTTATTCACAAAAAAATTCCAAATTATTTTGTGATAATTTCAATCATGCCATTGACAATTTGTGAATCATATCCACACATCCAATATAAAATGTAAATTTTTAATTGTTCAATGTGAATCCAATTCACATCAACATTTAATTTGTAAATACTATTTACAATCGTCCCTCTCTAAAATATTATATATAATATTTATAATATATATGGCAAATATGGATAGTAATTTCTATATTATTCATATCCTTTATAATTGAATCATATCTTGGATCTCCATTATGATGTATCTAAATAATATGGATCGTATTCATATTATTTAAGATAATTAAATCACATTTTATTATTAGTTTATCAATGCTCAGATATATTATCAATAATCAAATTATTCTTGAACTCTTTCTAGAATAAAGTGCTTTCTCTGTCAATACTTGGAGATAAGGACATTTTGATTGTACATTCAATTTACAATGACTTGGATGTTGAGATCATATCTCAAATCTAAATCCCGGGGAACCTATCAAAGATGTTTAGTTAAATCAAAGCCGTAAATATAATCTTTTCATTATATTCAAATTGTATTCAGATTAATGTACAATATTTGTACTAAGGTCAGATTAATTCTCTATTGAGAGGAATCACTAAAATCTAAACATGTTTCATTACTCCTTCGGACTGGAAGTGTCACGATTATATAATCATAATGAACACATCACCCTCGAGTATTCCTAATACTCGGACATCCTGCATACTGGAAGACCTAGAATAAACCTGAAGTTTTGTATCACTTTTAGACTTTCTTCTTCAGGATTTTATCATTAAATTACTCATTTGATCATTGGGAGTTGGTATCGATCATATACTTTCGAAAAGCATATATTATACCTAGGTATTGATCATATACTTTCCAAAAGCATATATCATACCTAGGTATTGATCATATACTTTCCAAAAACATATATCATACCTACAACTTCATTCAAGCTTCCAAAGCGATATGGCCATGTACGGAATTTGATCCCAATTTCTCTTGAGTGAGATCATGGCTTCTTATTCAGTAATGAATCTGTACAATCCCTTTGACTGATCGTATTACGTACATGCCCTTGTATGCACTCCAGCTCGCTGGTTTTTAGACATTGAAGAGGTCATTAACCTATCGTCTGCCAAATGTACATACGTAGACATATAGTAACACATCTATCTCTGGTTAGAGGATGCGTGCCGATATGGTGACAGTATATGACATAGGTCTTGTTTATCTCGATCTTATTAAGTCAACTATTTGACCTAACTAATCTAACACCTCTAAATCTCTATTCCTATGTAGAGGACCTGCATCAACAGATTGGTCAAATATTAGCCTTTGTAGTAGGAATTCCATCTCCTTCTCAGACTGAAGATCCTTTCTTAAAATCATTTTATAGTGCTCGATCAGTCCTCAATATAACTCTTTAGATATCATACAAGCACCAACCTCTACGATTCAATGTTTGAATCAACAGTTGTATGATCATTAAGATGGCCATGGTACATAACACTAATTGTACTAAGGGGCCAATTATACAAATTAGTTATTATTCATCTCAGAATTTATTGCATAAATGGATCCATGTGGGCTCACATGTCCAACAATCACCCACTAGCCCAAAGAGACATTAAATGGGCTAATATTTAAATCCACACTCATGTGCTAATCAAAAGATATTTTAAAAAATAGCTTTGTCGGTTGACTACTCAATCTGTTCTCAAGAGACTATGCCAAGTCCTTTTATAGACTTGCATATCCCTCAATAACAATGCTCGCATCCAATGCGAGCATTGCATCTTATGCAACCAATACTCAATCTATTTAAAGTAGTTATTGTGCCTTTGTCACTATAAATTGATAATTATTATAACCAGTAAGTTATACCTTTATGCCTGGATATCTCTATCTCCTTAGATTAACACATAGTCTTAAGTCCATTAAGGTATCTGTAGGTAAGACAATTTAGATCACTATCTACAAGGCCTTAATATTTTGTAGAAAAGATTTTGAGATCATTATCTCAAAAATCTTATTCCTTTTAAGATGTTGATTATTACTGCAATTTAGTGTTTGATCTCTATAGTAGGGCGAGTAACATTTTACTACTCCCACTACATGGCAGACATCTAGCCTTTTGTACAAATTTAGCATACACTAATCTTCCCATAGCTGATGCACTAAGGCATGTAGATTTGGTATTCACATCCTCAACTCCTTGAAGTCCTATCCCTTTAGATATGTTAGTATCATATCTTAAGGTTTTCCTTAGAGTTTTCCAAAGAGGATAGAATATATCCTAGTTTTACCACTAATATGATGGTCCAAATGCCCTCTTCTCTTTGCTTCTGAACAACTTCAAAACTAAGATATAAGATATATGAATATTCTCTTTGAGGTATTCATTGAGGAATGCAATCTTGACTTCCATCTTCCAGATGTCGTAGTCAAGTTGTATAGCTACAATTAGAAATATACTGATGGGTTTAAGCATGATTACTAGAAAGCAAGTCTCGTCACAAGGGATGTCTTCTTTCTGTGTGTAGATTATGTCTATGAGTCATGCTTTGAAAGTCTCTATCTTTTCATCAGGATCCCTTTTTCTCATGAAGATCCATATACACCTAATGAGTTTTATCCCCCATAGGTGGATTCTCGAGGGTCCATACATAACACTTGTGTACGTAGTATACTTTATAATTTATTGCTAACATCCATCTCTCCATGTCATGATCTACATAAGCTTCATCATATGAAGTTTGATCATTGCCATATTTCTGTGACACATGGAATCCATACCCTCTAGATGATCTCACCACCCTCAAATTGATTTGAAAAGGTATGAGTTTTTCATCTTTAGTTGTCCTTTTAGTGTCCGATTCTACGAGCCTCATTATCATCTTAGGATTAAATGAGTCCGTTTACGTCATTCTTATCTTGATTCTCAAGAAAGTCATCCTCTTAGGATTCAATGAGACCCTTTACTTCATTCTTTTCTTTATTCTCTAGAAAGTCATACTCCTAGAATCATATTCTTAGAGATGAAATCGTTTACGAAACTCAAGGTCATAAAGTAGGTATCCAATACCATCCTTTATATACTTACTGAACTAGCACTCTCAAGTGCAAGATTTTAGCTTTCGTGCATCCTTGTGATTGCATGGACCAAGCAAACCTTAAAATCTCCAGTGTCTAACACCATGCTTGGTTCTAAACCATAGCTCACGAGGAGTTTTTAGGTTCAAATTTTCATGGAATATAATTATGTAAATTGCAACTTTTACTACATTTATACCTAAAAACTAAGAGGTAATTACGTTAAGATTCATCATTGGTCAATTCATGTCACACATGATCTAGTTGCATTTCCCTACAACTCCATTGAGCTGAGGTGTATTAGGAAGTGTGAGATAGGAATGATATTCCTTTTTTAAGATATTCCTCGAATTTATCTAATACGTATGCGCTACCGTGGCTAGGTCAAATTCTTTTCATTTTCCTTCTAACTTTGGTTCAAAATCAAAATTTTGAAATCTTTGAACATTTCAAAATTTCTAATGGGTAAAGGAAGAAATTTCATACCACGAATAGTCATCAAAGGATATATCATGTCATTAATGTTCATTATAGTATAGAGCGTCCACATACATCAATATGTATGAGGTATAGAATACCTCAGCATCATACACCATTCTCAGAGAATGGTGCGTCAGACATTTTAACTTTGAATACAATATTCACAAGTATGTTAGATTTGAACTTCCAACAATCTAAAGTTCCATCTCTTACTAGTCTATTCATCTTATCAATAGAAATATGTCAAAGGCTTGATGCCATATCAATGTCAAATGATCTTCATCATACTGTTGATATTTTAGGTTTAAATTTTTAATATTAGAAATATTAATGAACCAATCACTAATATTTTAATTTAGTAGAATCTTCTTAGATGTTAGATTGCTATCAGAAATATATCCATCATTCTTTTATGATAGGTCTGTTCTAGAATGTATGTCCATTTCTAACAAGTTTAGAAATAAACAATGAAAGTATTCTAATATCTAGGTCAGAGAGACATTTTCTAAGACTAATGGCTCTCCCACTGAAAATATATAGTCTTTATATCCAATGGAGATTGTTTCAATAGTTGCATGAACTCCCATGTGGATGACTATTAAACCTTAATATCAAATTTTCTAGTCTTCTAAAACATATGTAACCAATAGCAAGTGTTATTAGAAGGAGATGCAATTATTGAACTTTATTCTTATCTAATAATTAAGTCAATTTCAATGATGATATGTAGATGCAGAATATCTTGATGCACTGTCTGAGTCCATCTCTATGGATCATAGATAGTCTAGATAGTCATACTATCAATACATTGACATGTTTTAGTATTGACACATATCCAACTCTTTGGATGTCGCATGTATGGAAGTCACAGAAGTATGGTCAATTCTTAGACTCTCCTTCTTATATGGGTCATACCCATGCTTACACTATGCTTCCTTGCCACTTAAACAAATACTACTTAAGATGATGGATCTCTAAAATTGAACATGTCCTCAAGGGACTTCAATATAAGAGTATTTCAACAGTTATTCTTACTTCATCACATTCATACAATATGAATATTATAATGCTTCATGAAGGACTTGAGTAGAGATAGCAGAATGATGACATTTGTCATATCTACACTCGTCTTAACTCACTAGGACTTTGGTTCATGTAGGTACTCAAACATTTTGAGCGCATCATCTTTTATAAAGCCACCATTCTGCATATGTTTGCCAAAACATCTTCATTAATTTTAAGGAATGATATTGACCATTATGATCATCACCGACATGCTACTTCCAAAGAAAACTTGATGAGAGATCAAGACTTTACATACATACAAACAATAGGTTATTGTACCTTTTTATATTTATTTATCAATCCTCAAAGTCATGAGGAAACTTGCACATTGCAACCACATAAATCATGTGTCTAACTGCAAGTATTACATGTTAATCATGGATTCAATCCATGATTTTATACTGGTTATGGTTGAGTATGGATTTGAGTGGATTTAGTGAAGGTTCTCTGAAATAAGATAATTTGCATAAATATATTTTACTTTGACGAAGGGTATTGATGTTTTAACTCAAAGTTTTCTTGCCTTTTAAACTCTGAAAGTTCATTCCCTTATTTAACTTTCAAAGCAAGATACATATACCTACCAAGATCCAAGATCTTCGTTTTACCTTTGTTACACTCCAATAATATGAGAAACTACAACTCAAATAAAAAGAAGAGGGAACTGATTCCGTCTTGAGAGTCCAACTTGCATTTCCCAATTCTGTCTTCAAAACCCGGACCAATCACCCTTAAGGTGATGTTGACCAGTTGTTAATTGAATCAATCATTAATAGAAATAGAACTCGCCATGCACAATCCAATATCACCTCAATAATATGGTGAGTCAATATTTGGGTCACTACGCATACGGTCGTACTCTTTCGAAAAGAAAAAAAACCCGATCCATGTGCGCTTGTATAGGAGTTGTCATTTCAGACAGGTATCTACAACATACAATCCATGGAGACCGAACCCTTCGCTTTAACATGAGACCATGGATGTCATTTATATGATCCTCCATATGCCATTCAAATTTTAATTAATCATTATGAATCATATTCATTACGACCAATTCTTCCAAGAGAATTACATGTCCATTCCTACTGGAGTGCTTATTTTAAATTGATCTAATTAATTTAATCAAATTAAATTAATCACAATCCAGTACAATCAACCAACAAAAATTTAAGGTTTGTTTGATATTATCATATAGTATAAGCTCTCACAAGTATGTATTATTTTGTATTTTAATAATTAGAGTACAACTTTACTTACTCATATTATCCTTTCCTCAAAAATGTATCCGACCAACACACTCTAGTTATGTTGGTAGGGAGGATTTCCTCGACATGCAAGGCAGTAATTAAGGAACCAAGGCAGCATACCAAGACTAGACATATGCATCAATCCGATTGAGAACAACACAAAATAATATCAATGTACTTTGTGTTTTTATTGATCAACTTTGATTATCGACATTATATTGTAGAGTAATAACACAGAAATCTTAGGCATATTACAAAAATTTTGAGATCCTAAATTTCTAGGCATATCAAGCAAACATGTTGTTGGTTTTGCATGTAAAAGTTGTCCTACAACTATTGTAGGATAAACTATAGTTTTGTCATGAAACATACAATCAATGAACACCAATGTTCAATAAATTGTTTTCATAAATATTAGGCATCAATTTAATCAAGATAAATTCATAATTTCCATCATTTACATTGAATGATAAATACATTAAGCAAGAAGGCTTGATGATCTAATCATCATTCCACCCATATCCACTAAATATTGAATATCTAGGGAAAAAAGAGTCAGACTCGCGTGAAATAAATTCGAACAGTTTGTTGGTTTAATTGTCTACTTAATTAAGGCACTTATTTCAAGTTTCATGACTGGAAAGCCATAAGAAAAAATAAATTTCTTACAGATCCGTGAATACATGCAAAAAGACTTTTATCGTGGGAACTTTTCAAATCTTAATTCATGTACTTTTGGTTCCTCAATTGGCTAATAATTTGAGGACATATTTAGATATTATAAATATATTTTATAATACAACAAATTTGTCCAAATAGTACATAAATAGGGACTTTTTAATTTAATGAAAATAATTTAAAACGTGCATCATATACACAAACCACAAGTCCTTGCACATCCTATATGCAAAACCTTGTTCACCTAGGGATTTGGGTCAAATCCAACACTTTTAACCAAATCTCAGATACTACTGGAAGGCTAGGATTTGGGCATAGTGCAACACAAAAGCATGAAGAATGCATCTAATGTGATGAAGAGCAACTAGTAATACTAGTTGCTCGGGGTAGCTGAAATTAATTTTTTTAAAGAGATGATACCACATGATTCGAGAACACATATTGAATCATTTCATCATTATTACAACAACATAGAGAAATACCTCTTGAAGCATGGTTGCGATCTTTTTCGATAAAGTAACAGACCTCCTGTCTCAAGTCTGATCCGATGGAGGAGACGCTTGCGAGCATGTGGATGAGACACATGTTTCTCGCAATACAAGTTAAAAGATCCGAACAATGAATCTTCTGATTTCATCTCATAAAATCCGACGTCTTCTCCATGAACAAGTATCACCGACAAAGATAGAGATCCACGAGCAATCGATACGGCATCACAACAGCGTGGCGACGACATTCTCTAGGTCCAGATGTGGATGGACACACTTGAGAGAGAGAGGGGGGGCTTGTAGATAGTTTGCTCTTGCAATTGTATTGTGTAAAATAAGATTTTGGGTTGCTCTTTCTTTTATAATAAATTGGATGTCAATGGATACTAGTCCATGTGCTCACGAAATCAATGGTTTAGATTGTTTTGTGCTTTCAATAAATGACCTTGATTTAGTAACATAAAATTACAACAACAATTTTTAATTTAAAAATATTAATTATGTTGAAAATATATTACAATAGATTAGCATTTAAGTCGATTTCATATGGATTGAAAGGAAAGAGGAGGAGCCTCCTTCCTTTAATAGAGGGGACGATCATATAATGAATATGACTCCTCATCGTCACCCCCCCCCCCTCGTAAAGCGGAAGGTGCTCCTCTTTTTCCTTAATTGAGCGGTCTCATATCTCTCCATAAATCCCATAGGTGTAATAATAATTATTTAATATTTATTCATAAAAAAATTCCAAATTATTTTGTGATAATTTCATTCATACCATTGACAATTTGTGGATCATATTCACACATCCAATATAAATTGTAAATTTATTTTAAATTAATTGTTCAATGTAAATCAAATTCAAATAAACATTTAATTCTTAAATACTATTTAAATCAACTCTCTCTAATATATTATAATTTATATTTATAATATATATATGATTAATATGGATAGTGATATCCACATTATTCATATCCTTGATAACTAAATCATATTTAATTATCTTGGATCTCCATAATCATGTACCTAAATAATGTGAACCATATTCATATTATTCAAGATAATTAAATCACATTTAATTATCAATTTTCCGATGCTCATATATATTATAAACAATGGAATTATTCTTGAACTCTTTCAAGAATAATGTGCTTTCTTCGTGAATACTTGGATATAAGGAGAGGGCGAATGTACATTCAATTTATAGGGACTTGGATGTTGAGATCATATCTCAAGTCCAGATATCGGGGACCACTCAAAGATGTTTGATTAAATGAAAGCTATAAATCTTCACTTTGTATCTGAATCGTATTCAGATCAATGTCCAACATTTGGACTAAGATCATATTACTTCTCAATTGACAGGATTCTGTGAAATCCAAACCTATTTCATCACTCCCTCGGACTGGAAGTGTCACGATTTTACAACTATTTACAACTACATCACCCTAGAGTAATCCTAATACCCCTACATCTTACATACTGGAAGATCGAGAATAAACCCGATTCTTTTAGATCACTTTTATATTGTCTTCTTCAGAGTGTTATCATTACGTTTCTCATTTGATCATTATGAGTTGGTGTCAATCATATACTTTCCAAAACCATGTATCATACTTAGTGATGAATATGTGATTCATCACTGTAAAAGTGATTAATTAAGGTCATTTCACAACAAATTCATCTTCATTTTATCCATTATCGTGCATAATCAACATTCATGCATGTATAAATAATAATTGCATTTTATCATGCATAATTGCATAAAATAAGAAGCCAAAAATCCATGCCCAATTGACATGTAAAATAAGCTAACTTTCTCAGTTTTTAACTAATTCAAACTAACTCCAAATGTCTTGCAACCACTCCATTGTGTACGTATTACTAACACGAATACAGGAAAAATACAAAAAAAACACTAACAAAAACAAGTGAAACAAAAACCCAAACCCTAATATAAGGATCCGTTGGATTAAAACGTTGATATCTTCCTAATACAATGTCCAACTTGATCCTACTCACTTTTGAACTAATATAAATTCAATTACCTTCAAAACAAGACCAAGTTCAAGTTAATCAGAGCTCATATGTGAAAGTTGGATTTTGGGCCTCCTTTTTACATTACGTATTTTACCTGATTTTGACCTATTATTTAACTCTTTTAAATTTATTTCTTTTTCATTTGTTTTCTTTGCCAAAATTTTTATTAAAATACGCAAAAATCCAAATACAAAATTAGCTTGAAATCAAAGAAACTATCTGAGTCTGAGTGTTAACTAACAATCGTACTTTATATTATTTCTTCATTTTCTTAATTAATAAAAATCCAAAAAATAGTGTAAAGTGTAAATATTTATATTTGATTTTATGATATTTTTTCAATTTTTATCTTATTTAAAAATCACAAAATTGTAAAACTCAAAAATCAAGGTATTCTATGTGGATAGTTTACCACCAACAATATTACATTGTGCAAATGACTTATTTTGGTTTGGTCCTTCATGAAAGTTGTAGATCTCGTCGAGATGAACAACTTTCATAAAGAAAACTTTTTGATCCGATGTCGTTTGCTATTTCTTTTTTATTTATCTTTTTCTTTTATTTTTCAAATTTTCTGGGGCAAACATGTAGCTGCTCCTAGAGCCACCATGTGTCACTCATTTTTTGCAGTTAATTTACATTTATTTAGAAAAATTAAATAAAAAAATAAAAATAAGGAATCTATGTATCATCTTGTGGATCGTCCAATCTTGGTCGATCAGATGGCCCACGCTCATCTTCTTCCTCCCTTGATTTTGGGCCACCGACTTCCTTCCAATCTCACACCACCGCTAGCCCCTCATCTCCAGCCACCTTCCAAATCTAGCCATAGCTTATCACCAATGCCTCTGATCCCTTCCACCCTCACTATATACTCCCCGATTTCGTCACCAACCACCTTCCATGTTCTCCCGGCGCATCTCGCATGCGGCCGCTATCTTCTCGTACCCAATTTCCCTAATCGTAGCTGGCCGCAGCTCAAATCCGATCTCCATCTCCCAATCAATCAAAGCCACTGCTATCACAATTTGTACCTCCATCACATCACCAATCCCAATCACCTCCTCGTCAATCACCTCGCGTCTCCGATCTCCTAACCAATTATCACCACCATCATCCTCCTATATAAATCTCCCGCCACCTCCTTGAAGAATCATCCACCGATGCACAACAAAGAAGGAGGGTGCTAGTGGTGGCAGCACCACCCCTCCATCCTTCTTCGACGAGATTCAGCATCATCCTCGCGACGTCGGTTATAGAGACACCAGCTACCCGTTCCCCGCTCTGGCATCTCAACACCATCGAGCTTCACCATCATTCTTCATCAACAAGATTCCACCTTCTCCGACCCTGTTGTTTAACCCTCGTCGACATTAGCCGCATTCGCAACTCTTCATCGACAACCACCTCTGCCTCTTCATCTCCATCTGGAGGTCGGGTCGTTCCTCCCATGTTGTTCCTATGGCACCGCCTTCCGCCTTGCTTCATCGCCCAAGAGTAGTAGGGCTCCCACCACCCTCACGACCTCCATCTTCATCAACAACTGGAAGGCCCTTCGCATACGAGATCTTCCTAGACGGTGTTGGTCTGTACCACCCTCCTCCGCCCTCTCCCTGCCTCTCGTCGGCCTTTAACCACTGGGCGGAAGGCCTGAGACCCTCCCACATGAGGTGCATGTGCAAGAGGGCTTAATTATAAAGATACCCCCGTAAGTTCGCTCATTCGCAATAGAGCCCCTAGCAACCAGGGGCACGCGCTTCGCATGTGACCCCTGATGAATTTTGCACAAAAAGACCCTCTGGGTCTCAGTAATTCTACTTACACCCATATTCTACATTTTGTTATCTTACTTAATTTTCTAATTTGCAAATAAACCCCTTTGTTCCCTTTGTTATTTGAACACTACTCTTGCATCTTTTATTTATTCAAAAAATACCATTGTATTCTTCAATTAATTATACACATTGTGGTATATGCTTAAATTTTTATTCTCAGTAGTGAATTAATAATTATTATTTATGTGGAAAGTGTATATTTTTACCTAACTCATAGATAATTGAGCATTGCTCGCAAAATTATCGAAAACTCGTATATAGTAGAATTTATTGCATTTCATATTTTGCCCGAAAGAATTGTATTTGCATGCTTCATTTGCTCTATAAAAATCAATTTTTTATTTTAATATTTAATTTCTAATTCGTATTAAACTCCACATTTTTCAAGTTTAAGATTTTCTAGGATATTTCATAAATTTATATATCTTAGATAATTTTATTTCTAAAAAATAAGTAGGTTTAATATTTATTATAATTGACTGTTGAAATTCATCTTCTTTACATTCATAAATTCATTAAATATTCATATTACATTTAAAAATTCCAAAAAAAATCACAGTGCATTTATTTCACCATTATTCACCTCTCGACCAAGTTTTATAATTTTTAGACATCGTTTGATTGATATTAGTTTTCTAACATTTTGAATTGAATTAAAAAATTGCATTAAAACTACAAAAAATTTCCGCCTCGAAAAGCACACACGGACTTTGATAAAACATAATCGTAGGTTATTCCTTTTCCTCCTTGAGTTCGACCCTTGGTCTTGCCTAGGCTAAATAAGCATAAAACTGCTTTGATTAAATTTAATTAATTAAAGTAAGTGGTTATTACTTGATTGATTCCGATTACGCACCTACAACGAAATGACAAAATCATTTATTGACATGTTATTTCCTACAAAAAAAGAGGGTATTCTTGGACTCGTCAGACATTGCCCTTACCGTGGAGGGAAACGGCTTAGATTTTTTGTCTAGAAAATTAGTGTTTGTTTTTCCACATTTTCAAGTAGTCTAACCCCTGAAACTCATCACTGTACATTTTCATTTTTTTTATTTTGTGTTTTCCTACATTTATTTTATTTTATTTTATTTTCATCATTTATTTTCTTGTTTTATTTTTGATCTTTTTTGTGTCACTCTCTTACACACACTCTCTCTCTCTTATTTTTCGTGCAAGCTAACCAATGTACATGGTGCGGTACTCTAAATAGCAACGCATCTTCACTGACCATCGAAAAGCCACATTAAGATTAAGATCGGGTCGAGTTATTAGGGAGCGTAGTGTCTAGGATTTATTTTATGCAATTTTAATTATTTGTAATTAAGCGCTCATTATAACGACATCTGTTGGACTCTCACGTGTGTAACAAGACTCGAACTCTTTCTTTGTGGTGTGTCGGGCCTGTTTCACTCTCCGACAAGGGTGGGGTATGACTTGAGTGGTTCATATGTTAGACCTGCATTATGACTATCAGAGCTTTTAGGATTCTTCTGAATGTGCTCGTAGAACCTAGTACCACATCGCACTTTACTTGAGACACACATTAGCTCGTTCAACTTAGTTAAAAATTTAACTCATTCTTCCTGGATAATAGAACTATCTGCTAGGCGTGGTTTTGTCAGCTTGCATATCATAAAGAATAATTTTTAAATTCTTGTATTTCATCCCACATGGAGATCAGGAGGAATCACTGTAAGTCTTCTAACAGAGCATACATCATTATTTTCTACGTGCATCGACTTTTCCCGAATTTTCTCGCTCATGTTTAGACACTTAAGATTTAAAGGAAATTGGGACTGGACGGTATACGAGTAATTTGTGCTCACCTAAAATTTATAGTGATCACCTAATTAAATTTGGGACTACTAAAAATGACGTATAAATTAAACCATAAATTTGAGAATTTTTGCAGGAGAACACCCCCATCCTTGTATTAATTAATCTGTCTGAGTGAGCTAGAGATGGCACTTAAGGTAGAACCTAGATCTGGAATCTTCATTCAGACTACTTATTTTAAAAATGACTAGCTACTTCTAAGTGAGGGATCTCCCTTAGTAGATTGGGTGGTTAAAGAACAATGCGATTGGCACCATCCTCGAGTAACGAGTAGCTGTTTAATGATCTGTACTTACATCCATACTGGATGAAAGTAGATGCAACTAGCTATGTGAATTCGGGCCAGTCTTTAGGAAAGCTTATGGTACCTAACAGCTGGTTAATTCTTTTGCAAGATTGATTTCGGACTTTTGTTGCCTTCATTGTGTGAGTTGGAGAACCTGGGGTTTGTATTGTGTTTGCATTCGTGTGCATGAACCGAGTTTGAATATCAATAAAATGTACACTTATGCCATCTCTCGCCTTTCTTGATTTGGTATCTGTAGAAATTACGGTTTCCTATCTTTAAGTTTGTATTTTGTGCACTTACACGTTCTCAACCATGATCCATTCTTTCACAACATCAACTTGTTTTGAAGATGCCGGGACATTGCTTTGAGTACCCATCAGATTATTACTTTGAAAATGAATTCTTCTCGATCAAACCTTGATCTTCTAAACCCTTTTGCCCCAGAAATCCTCCAGCATTTACGGTAGCTTTGACCCTCAAATGAAGCCAGTCCACTCTATAAATTCTAATTCACTTTCCTCTGATCATCCGATTGAATTCTCCACTTCTTCATATTTCAAGCCTCCCCCAATCTTGTGTACACATGATCAACTTCCATCTTAGGTTGACCTATCTTATTCCTGATTTTCCGCCAGAACTCGTGAATCATTTAAGAACAATCTACTATTGAGACAAATGACTGGAAGAGATATTAACCCCAACTTACTTCATTTTCTTATCACAATCTTGTTGGGATAGGTCAACAATTCACTGAAACACATTCTGACTGGACCATGGGGAATAACGTGAAGACCCAACAAACTGAAAGGAGAGATATGCACCTAATGATCACCTGTATTGGATTGACCCCGATGATCAAATCTCTATTGACCAACCTGTATACCACTCCTTCGGATAACCTGCACATAAATAGGATTGCACTAATGACATCGACGCATTTCAACCATGTATGTTGGCTTCGTCATATGAGGATTCGACCATTCCCGACCATAGAAATGGACTCTACTCTACCCAACATTTCATGCCTGAGTCACGATATGTAGAGTCTGAGACCTACAGATTTCCATAAAATCCTTCCATAGAGTAAACTACGCCCACGATTGATCATGAAAAGTTTCTCGAGGATGAAATGCTAAGAGAGAGAGGGGATATATTGAGATAATTTTCGCTTAACTTTTGTATGAAAATTGAAGACAAAATGGTTGGATCTTGGGTTGAATGACCAAAGACTACTCAGAAACCCACAAAGTCTATACACCCTAGGGATGACTCTAATAGTGAGATCTCAGAATACTACTCCCTTAGGGATGACTCTGACTATGACTCTGATAAAAAAAAACACTCCTATATTGTGGAAAGTAGTACATCTACACACCACAACAAAAAAAACCAAAAAGTCAAAAAATTCAAAAATATCCAAAAAAATTGAAAAAACAGAAAAACCCAAAAAAATGAAGAGGATTTAATGAATTCAGATCCTACTCCGAGGGAGGCAATGGATAAAGGATTGACATTTGGACGTTCCTTAAATCAGGACATTGGACACTTCCCTGACCTGGAAAGATTTGTAAAGAGGAAACTAATACCGAAAAAGTTGGCAAGAAGAGAATAAAGACCGAAAGACATATTGTCAATGGCAACTTCTTTAATGATGAGAAGAAAGACCAAGAGCCGTAAAGTGAAGCGGTTGCCTCGATTTGATTATGGAATCAAAGACACAACATTCAGCCATGCCCGAATCGATGATGACTAACTAATCAACATCCTCTCGATCTTCGTGTTTGACAAGCTCAAACTCGGACCAATCAAGAAATCAAGAGAGATCGTTCAACTTGTTGATCGATCTATAAAATGTTCGAGAGGAATAATTTCAGTCATTCTAAGGTGCTCTGCTTAAGGTAAACTTCACGATTATTATTATTAAGCATCAATGATAGTTCAACTAGTATCCAATCATTCTCGAAAATCCATTCTTAGCCTTAGCTAAGGCAACTATAGATGATCAGACTTGGGAAATCAATTTTACCGCATTGGGAGCACTTCGATCTTGCCATGTCTTTGAGGAAACACGATATTCTAAGGCAACCCATACAGTCATCAAAAGTCGTAACCATCAAACGGTAGAAGTGCCCTACCTCACTACTACAACTGAGATAACGGATGTTGAGCAGACCATTGGTTCTGAGACTCATCTCATCCTTCCATTCCTAGATGCTTGCACCTCAACCACTATCATGACAAATCCTACGGAAGAACACCTGATATAGGACCTTTACCATATATATGGTACTTGTGATGAGGAAACACGAGGATGCGCTTATCTTGAGTCAGACAAGACCTCCTCTAACAACCTTGATAAAATCGATCCGACATGGGAATGCACAAATGTCAAGTCAATTGAGAACAAATACACGGGGCGTGCGCTGTTTAGGGAGGAATATTTCAATATTGATTCATCTGAAGACATGATTGTCAGCACCTCACTCTAAGGACCTGCACCTTCACAAACAACACGGACCAAAATGCTCATTCTGGTTGCTCCTTCATCTAATTAGTTATCTGCTAAACCGACTAAGAAATTCGCCTTCGACAAACTGGAAAAGGAATCTTCTGATGATTCCTTGACAGGTCCGGATAAGGTAATCCTTATGCGTGACCTCAGTTCAATGGTTCTGAATCCGTATATAAGTGATAAATCTGTGATTCATCATACTAAAAGATAAAAATAGAGCTTCATTCTCGAGTAATTAGATGCATTTCATCATGTAATCTGCATTTTAAACCATTCATTTACTTACAACTAATATCTGTATTTTTGCATGCATAATTTATTCATAATCATCTTCATATTAATTCACGCTAAATCCAATTGACCTCAAACCTCATCCATTTTGTACAAATTACTAACAAGATTTAAGGAAAAATACAAAAAATATTACTAGATCAAATAATAGGCCCATGAGACAAAACTCCAATTTCAGAATAGGCGGATATTTTATGTACATAATTAACCCTTTTTTCTTTTATTTCTTTTTCACATATATTCTTTGATGAAAGTTTTATTAAAATGCACAAAAATCCAAATTCAATATGAGACTGAATTCAAAGAATATGACCAAGTCTGAGTGTCCTATGTGAGTCTGTACAATTATCTTCCATTTTCTTCTTTATTTTATTTTCTTATTTTTTTACTTATTAAAAATCCAAAAAGAAATTATTACATAAATATTTATCTTTATTTTTATCGTTATTTTTCTCAATTTTTCTCTTAATTAAAAATCATAAAATATTACAAAACCCAAAAATCAATGAATTTTATTTACATAGAGTACCCCAAAAATATTGTTTTGAACAAATGACCTCTTTTGCTCTTGGTCCCTTCATGAAAATTGTAGATCTCATCAAGACGAGAAAATTTCGTGAAAAACATTTCAATCCGAGGTCATTTGCTCTTTCTTTTGAATTTTTCTTTTCTTTTTATTCTTGAATTTTCTAGAGCTGACATGTAACAGCTCCTGGAACCCCCATGTTTTAGTCATTTTTGGACTTATTTTTTCATTTTTTTAAAATAATTAAAAAAATAAAACTTAAATTCACGTGTTGCGCACGTGCCCCCTGCGTACGTGTCCAACACGTGCCATCGGTCTTCCTTCCCCACCTACGCAAATCCTGCCATCTTCCCAGTAAACCCTTCTCTTGCAATCTTGCAACCTCCGCGTCCTCCCGCACTCCTCTCACCCACCGGCCACCACGCAACCCATCTCCCTCTATTCGTATCCCCCTCTCCTCCTCATCTTTCCTCCCTATTAAAACCCATTGACACCTTCCCTCATTACCGATCCACATATTCTGTAGAAAGGAGAGAGAGTGAGCTCCCATCAAGATCTCATGGGACAATTGAAGCCTTTGTTGTCTAGCGACAATCTTCCTCTGTCCAGGCGAGATCCAGGAGGTCCACCTCCTGCCATCGCTACCAACCGCATAGCCAGAGCTCTGTTAAAGCCGAAATATTGAGCGATTACCCACGAAGCTCCGTGAGCTTCGACTTCAAGTGAACTCTTCTGGTATACATCTTATTTTCCTTCCTTTCTTCATCCTCTTTATCCTCCTTACACTTTCTTCCTCACACCTCCTTCTTCTCCCATTCCTCTGTTTCCATCACATTCCCATGTTCCCTTAATCACCTTATCACCTCGCTTCGTCTCCACCCTCTGCTTCTCCCTTCGCTCGACCAATTCTCCCCTGCACAGCAACTTGCTCCTTGCGTCAACCTCCACACCAGTGCCCAAAAGCCATTTGTTGGCCTACACTTTCGCCATCATCGCCTGTTGCCACATATGTTGCGTGCACGTCGCGCTTCATCGCCAATTCATCATCGACGCCTCCTCGGAGCGCCCAGGAGCCATCAGCCTCTGCCTTCTTCGACTCGCTTCATTGCCCTCCACCACCGTGAGTAGGAGGCATGAACACTGCGACGCCTTCGACAACTCCAAGCTCAACACGTCGCCACTTCTCCAACGACTGCCAAGAAGCTGCGGCCACCTCTGCACTCTGCTTGTGGCTTCGCCTCACATCTCGACCTCATTGGCGAGCGTTTGTCGCTCGCGGTTGCCTTGGATGCTCATGCCTCCTTCACACCTGGAGCAGCTGCTCACCATCGTCGCACATCCCAGCCTGGAGCCCTCTCATCGACATCCATCACTCCGCTCGCCATCGCACGAGTTCCTATCCGCCGCAAGCCCCCATGTGTGAAGCTCGAGGCCCACACCACGTGCGCTAAGGAAATGTCTTAAACGAACCCCCCCCCCCTAACGTGATCCTCACATGCGTGCGGGGTTATTTACGCCAAAGCCCCTGGAGGATCACCGTATTGCACATTGATCCCCGCTGCGAGAAGGCACATGCCGTGCATGTGCCCCTCTATAAACTTTGCAACATTGCCCTCGCGGGACTAGTAATATCATCTAGGCCCTACAACTCCAATTGTCTTATTTATTTATTTTATTGTAATTGCAAAGAGAACCCTATCTTTACTTTATTATTTGAATCCATTTTTGCATCATTTAATTAATTAAAAATAACATTTTGTTCTTCAGTTAATTCTCTATATTATATTTTTATGTGCAAAGGTTATTTAATAATTTATACTATTATGGAAACTTTCATAATTTACCCACTATGTGCTTTGAATTTCATAAATAGCTTCCAATTGCTCGCAAATTTGCCAAAAATTCACCGTGGTAGAATTAGGTATTAGTAACATTGTTCCAAAAAAGAATTGCATATGCATGCACATTTTTCTCTATAAAAATCTTTTTATGCATTTCACTAATTAATTTCTAACAGGTATTAAATACAACATTTTTAGGGTCGAGGATTTTTTTGAGATATATTACCTAGTGATATATCTTAGGTAATTTTATTTCAAAAATATAAGTAGATTTAGTATTTATTATAATTAATTATTGATAATCTCATTGTATGCATTCATTTAATCATATGATATTCATACTGCATCCAAAAATTCCAAAAAAAATACAGTATCATAATTTCATCGTATTTATCATTCTACCAAGTTTGATAATTTTTGGAATTTTGTTAATTGAAATTTGCAATTTCACCCCTAAACTTTGTTCAAATTGCATTTGCCTTAATTATTGCATTTAAAAATTAAAAAATATACCTCTTTGAAAACCTAACTTCGAGATAGACTAAAAGCCAACCTAAGGAGACAGTTTCCTCCCTCAGTTTGACCTTAGACTTACCAAGTAAAAAAAAGTTGTCCACTTACATTAATTGGAAAAATAATTAATTGAGCGGTTTTTTATTGATCATATATTACTCGACTGCAACAAACGAACATCTTTTAATCGTTAATTTGATTAAATCAAAAGGGTAATCTCGCGGTTCTTCAAATGGCGTCGTTGTCGGGGAGGCATGCTTTGGTTGTTTTAGAATAATCAAGTTTTTTGGTTTTCCACCCGTGCGTATTCCGACCCTCAGCTTTCTTGTATTTATTGCTCCAATTTCTTGCTCAGTATTTTTTATTTATTTTTATACATTTTTCTATGAATCTCTCTAATATTTTATCTGTTATTTTTTGTGAGAGGTACCCGGTGAACTTGGAGTGACTTTCTTGGAAGTCGACGCAACTCGAAGCAAATAAACGCACAAAGATTTTTAATTTTTGAGTGTTTTTATCTAATTTGTAATTAATTGCTAATTTCCAGCAGTTCCCGATTAGGTTCTCATGTGTGAAAAAGAGACTGGACTCTTTGTGGTGTGTCGGACCTGTTTCACTCTCCTGTGAGGGTGGGGCCCGACATGAGTGTTTCGTAGTTCTAGGACTTCACATACGACTATTAGGGCTACTAGGATTTTTTATTGTGCTCGTAGAATTTAGGACCACACTACACTTAAATATACATACTAGATTGATTTTATTTAGCCATATTAATTTATTCTAACACTCGCTAATAGAAATTCCTATTATAGGTGTGATTTCTCGTGCATGCATTAGATTTATTTTTCTCGATCATATTGCACTAAGATTGCAAAGAACCACTATAAGTATCTCTGACTCAGCATTCATCGTCGTGTTTCCCACTACACGACTTTTTCGGTTCTCCCTCGATTTTCATTCACATTGAAATGAAGGAAATTAAAATATCCGTGTAGATGTGCATTGATCACCACTTAAATAAAAAGTGATAACGAAACTAAAACAAAGGGATTGCTTACATTAATGTATAATTATTGCAAGATAAAATTGAAAATCATTATTTTCAGGAGAGCAACCACGTCATTGTTTTATTTTACTGCAAGTGAGAGAGGGATGAACACTAGGATAGAGCCTAGCCAGGATTTTTCGATAGACTGTTGATTCTACAAAAATGATTAGCCACTTCTCAGTGAGGATCTACGGGTAGCCAGTAAACGGTCCAAATTTCCTTAGTAGAGTGGGAGGTTTAGAGGACATTGCGTAAGGCTCCGTCCCCAAGGAATGTTGAACCTTACTCATACGGTCCGTACTTACTCCCATACTGGTTGAATGTGGGTGCAACTAGTCGTACGAGTCGAGACAATCTTTAGGAAAATACAGGCACCTAACAGCTCCTGAACTATTTCCAAATTTTGCAATTATCACCAACTAAAATAAACAAGATAATTTGGTCGAACCATTGCGATCATAACTTAGTTGAGATAGTAAAATCAGGGTTTTAATTTGTGTAATGAATTGTTTGATAGTGCACTTACACACATAGATCTTGATTTCACAAATCTTTTTTCCATTCCATTCGAAGATGTCGGAATTTTAACGTTCATACCCAGACTCCATGGGTCGCGCTTACATGACAAATTCCTAGTCTTCTTTTCCACTTTCTTTTCAGAAGAACCATCTCTTTGAGGTAATTTCTTCCCAACCATAATTTTCACCCACCCACCCACCCTTGGTTGAAAATTTGAGATACGAGTCGCTCACAGAACCGGACATGTTCTATGAAGACAGAATGGAGAGTGAGGATTCGAGGATGAATATAGGAATAACTGACTTTGATAGAGGAACACGATTCCTAGTTACATATGATAATTCACTCTTTGAACCATCCTCTACTTGGGATGACTCACTGCCCGAGTATTATCACTTTTCCTTTGACTACAAAGATAACACCCAAATTCAAGGAAATAGGACTCATGACCAACCTCGATCACAGAGATTGACTACATCTTCAATAGAAAATGTCAACGTCATGGCATACCGATCATATTTGATTACAGAGATTGACTATGTCAATGTCACGGCATACCGAGCATAGTCGCTTATCTCCGAGTCATGACACGATAGTCGATGACATAGCTCAGATCAATAAGAGAACCAAGGTTTTGAAAGAAGGATTTGATAATGTCATCCAAATAGTAAAAGACATGATATTCAACCAAGAGGAATCAAGAAAATCACAAAGCGAACCAGAAACTCATCATGTGTCAGATGTCCACATGCAGACACCACGCACATCTCACCAGTCCAATGACCAACTTACTGACTCTAGTGAAAATTTAAAAAAAAAAGTCCGAAAATTAAAAAAATGCAGATAACATTAATATAGAAGTCTTTTACAAAAGTCTGATCTTAGAGCTTCCATTAATCAAGGTCATAGACTATGTATCCGATCTTCAAAGATTTGTCAAGAGTAGATTATCACCTAAGAAGAAAGAAAAGAAAAGATCTCGAACAGAATACCATTTAATTACTATGGACAGTTCAATGGTGCTGACCCAGACAAATAAGGTCCAGAAAGTCAAACGGTTGATCAAGTTGATTTGTGAAATTGAGAATATTGATTTTAATAATGTTCAGATTGACGATGATTCTACCTTGAACATCCTCTCGAAGTCCGTTTTTGACTGACTCGAACTCAGAATGCTCAAAAAGACTCGAGTGATCATTCAATTCTTCGACCAATCCACAAAAAGATCGAGAAGACTTTTTTATGTTTTCATTAATTTCCGAGGTGTCGCACATAGAGTGGACTCATTGTCTTGAACATTGAACACAGAGGAGATTTATCTAAGACTCCCATTTTTTTGGGAAAGCTGTTTCTACTTCTGCTCGAGCGACTATTAAATGCGAGATTCAAGACATCATACTTTCGAACACAAACCAAATTGATCAAATTCTTGAGGACACACAAAACCCTGAGACAACAGAACAAGAAACCGACAGTCATGACACAGAGGAATCCTCATATACCCAGACCTCTCCACTTTTCATAGGCACAAACGATGGAGAGACATCTTATGAAATGACTCACGAGGCTACAAGGTGAATAAAATTAACCGAGATACATCAGATTCACCACACCCGGACAAACTTATTTCAGATCTCCTTGAGTCCAGACACACAAAGGCAACAAAGAGCAAACACTCAGGATTTGTGCTGACCATACAAGAATATTACAATTTATATGAAGACTCATCTGATAAAGAACCAATGGTCAGTACCTCACAAAGAATACCTCTTGAACCGACCGGGAATGCCACTTTCAACAATTCAGAAAAAACATCTCCTGGGGATTACTCATCAGGTTTGAAGGATGTGAGTAGTATAAGAGTGCTCAGTTCAGAGAATCTGGAGCCTCATTGGAACAAGAAATCATATGTCGACCCACGTTGGACTTTCTCTATTCCTCTCTATTATTCTTCTAAGGCCGTCTCCCCTGGTCCCATTCAATACACTAGAATAATTCATTATGTCTAGACTGATACTTGTTGATCAGAATATTTAGAGGAAGAAGGGATTGACCTGAGAACTGAGCGAAATCAGAGAAAGAGGCTCAAGATTAAAAATAGTTGGAGTAATATGACCTTTAAGTATTATTCTTCTAATGACAACTCCAACGATGGTTGGAAATCTTTTGATTCATCTTCTTCCTATCAATATTCCCTTCGACCACATTTCTTGAAAAAGATCGACCGTAAACCACCTTGATCATCGGCCACCTTTTCCCCCGCCCCCATCGGTTCCCTTGTATATTTTCTTCCTAGACTTAGGCCAAGGCCTAAGTATACGGGGGCTGATGCCATCTATATTTACTCATCATTCTATTCCCCACTCGATCAGTATATTCTCCAGATCTCATCGGTTCTCATACTCACTTATGTCCTATAATTTGGATGACCAAAGCCTAAGTATAGGGGGGACTGATGCCCACCTTGTATATACTTATCCATTTCTCCTCTTGACCTCGACTTGTCCACTTTTTGATCTTCTTCAAAAATTAGGCTGACCAGAGCCTAAGTATAGGGGGCGGTTGACTTCTATACTCTTTTTTATTTTATTTTACTTTTCTTACACTCCTACTCTTAGAATGAGCTATGTATTTTTCGTCGCTTCTTGTGCTCTAAGGACATAACACATGCTAAGTATAGGGGTGTTGAGATGGAAACTCTTCGAGGATTGGTTATTAATGATGTAAAGTTGTCGTTGTCACCAAAATTCCCGGTTCAAACAAACAATTTTTTTTCCTTCTCTCACTGTAAAATAATTACAAGAAAAATAAGGTGGAGCAAGAGAATTTTTTGCTACTTATTTGTCTGTGTAGTGGACAGGATCAAACTCAGAGAGGCTACAATTCCCGAGGGTTATTCAAACAATCGACGAGAAATCAATTAAGAGAAAAACCAGGAATCTCAAAGGCAAACTATCCTTGGTTTTTATGGAATTTTTCTCTTTTTATTTTTTTATTTCTATTTTTTTATTTTCTGATTTTTCAAATTTTTAGTGATTTTAATTTTGCATTTTTTTTGAATTACAAATAAGGAACAATATGCACAAGATAAGAAATGTGCATGCTAGACTCTTTTTGGATTATTCAATTATATAAAAAATGCTCAGAATATTCCAGAGAAGATATTTTTGGGTTTAAAATCTGTGATTTTTTTGTGATTTTTTGTGTAACTTTCAAATCATTTTGTATTTTCTAAAAATCAAATAGTGGCAAAATGATAAACAGTGCACAACCTGGAGTACTTTGCAACTTAAAAATTTCTAAGTACCTAAAACTCCTAGCAATTATTTTTATTGACAAAATATAGACAAATATCCACAAATAGAAACTGAAATCATGATTTTTGGATTTTTGTATATTTTTTTTATGAATTTTATAAGATTTTTAGTATTCTTCAATTTTTTGGGGTTTTGAAAAGAATTAGTGCCTAAATTTTGGATATAAATTAAAAGACAATGAAAGGGAATTAATCAGAAAATTTCGGATTTTTTAGAGAATATTAAAATTTTTATGAATTTTTTAATTTCAAGAAGATAAAATGACACTGTTTTTGATTTTTTAATGATATCAATGGAATATAAAATGCAATGAAAATTTTATGCTAGAAAGATACACATATCAGGAGCACAACATGTTTTTTTCATAATTTATCGACCAATAAAAAACATTTATTTCACTGAAAAGAGCATGCAAATGAAGGTCTGGAATTCATGGACTGAAATACAAATGTTAAATGTTTTTACTATAAATGGTAATAAAAATTGACTGCGGGATAGAAATCGAAATTTACCTAGGACGGCATGCGTGAAGCACGTGATAGCTGGACAATGGGGATCTTTGCGTAATTTTGAAGAACTCTAGGGGTTGAAGTGTAATTTTCCCAACATTGTTTTATTTCAGAGCTAGAGTTCCCTGATCGTTCCCTTTGTTTCTTCAACCAAAGAGGAAGGAGGCATTGTCTTCCCCGTTTCTCTCTCCAAACAAGCGGGGCATTGCCGCTATCTGGTGGTAGTGGCCGCGGCTCAGTGGATCACGCGAGCGTACCACAGGTGGTGCCCGACGGAAGAGGTGGTCGGCTGGCGGCGTGGATCTGACAAGGCAGCGAGTTGCGCGGTGGGCAGATATGGAATTGTCGGTGCTCCTTCTCCTCCTTGCGGGGTGGAGGTCAGGTGGTGCAGGCGGTGCGGTTTAGCTCAAGGGCTGGACAGCGGTGGCGTCGGCCGATGGGGATGGTGGTGAAGCTCCATCGGCCTGCACAAAGGGCATGGTTGGTGCTCGCATCTGGTTGGAGTCGGTGGTGACGGTGATGGAGGACAGGAGGCGGCACAACCTGGCTGAGTTGGTTGAAGGACGTGGCGTCTGTCTTCACGATGGGGTTCGCAGGCGGCTGACGGTGTGAACTACGATGTCATGGTGCAGCTATGGGCTGGCGAGGCACAGCTGCGCCATGGTGAAGGGGCAGCACGCAGGACCTTGTGGGGGTCAGGTCGGCGGCACACTGAGAAGATCGGTATTGGAGGGCGGCGAGAGCATGCGACGGTGGGCACCATCAATTTTTTTTTATTTTTTTATTTTTTATTGGTTATTTTGTAGAAATAGAAATGAAATAATAAAGAAAAAAACTTTTTTTTGTTTTTTGAACAGAAACTACAACAGAAGAGTTTTTTAATTTTATTTATTTTTTTGTTTTTTTAATTATTCCTTCAAAACAAATGTTAGAAGGAAAGAAAGAAAATATTTTTTTGTATTTCTTTATTTTTTATAAACAAATTAGGACGCGAGCATGATACCTCGATCCCAAAATCAAATTGGAATGCGTGGATGAGGATCCAACAAAAAATGAGGAATGGATCCGAGTCTTCGACCACCATGCTTGGTCGGAGCTGAGAGATCGTGGGAGGTAGAAAAGAATGTGAATAGATCGAAATGTAAAATGAAAAATCGAGAAAGTGGCGGATCAAATCGTGATGGATTCTAAGATCTGGATGAAAAAAAATGACGATGAAATAAAGAGGCAAAAAACAAAATGAAGATCAACCTAGATGAAAAATAAGAAAAGAAAATTATGGATCTCACCTTAGGAGCAGAAAAGACTTTGATCACCTCGACGTAGGCCGACTCTCTATCATCGGATGGCTCAGAGGCTAGACAGCCTTCTGTGACCAGAAGACTCTCGGAGATCAGGCTCCTCTCACCAAAGATTCATCCCGTTGGAATGAGGAAGAAGGAGCCATATAAATAGAAAAGGTAAGAATATGAAATTCAAGAAATTGAAATGAGATAAAGAGATAAGGAAAAAAATTGAAATGAGATAGAGATAAAATTAGTATTAAAATTATTTACAAAAATTATTTTTTTTCGTCACTTTATTAAATTGAATAAAAACTGTTAATTTTTTTATTCTTTTGTGGTGGTTACTAAAGGATAACAATTATATACATATACTATATACATATGGTACATTATATACATACTTAAATAAGGAAATTAGTTAGTTTTATTTATTTATTTAATTATTTTCATTCTAAACAATTAGTAAAAATATTTACAAATTTTTACAAAATACAATATGTACAAATATATGGTAAAATTGCATAAACCACCCCAGAAAATCATCATTTTAACGGCAACTCAAAAAATTATGAAATCACAGCCATTTTAAAGACAATCTATTTAGAATACAATGGAAGTGAGTTCGGTTCAATTTTATTTCATATTGAGCAAGAATTGGTCTTTCAATTATTTCTTAGTATTTTTTTTCCATGTGTTGTTGCATTTTTTGTACATGATTTGATTGTGCAATCATTTTTACTAATTAGGAAACATTTTTATTTAAAACTTTTGTTTTGAAAATTATTTGGTTTGAGGTCAATTTATGTACAAATAAAATAATGTAAGTATACAAATATCCACAACACACATTTCTTGGAATTTCTGATTAAGGACCCTATATCCCCCTACATTATGCCTTGTCGACCGCGTCAAGTCTTGATCTTCTCTCGGGGTTCGGGTCAGCCTGTATCTTTTACATATATACAATCGTCTTCTTTTTCATCATTTATCCTTTCATTATTTATTTATTTATTTTAGGTTAAAATGGTAGTAAGTGTACAATATTTACACACATATGCAAGTTAGTATGAATATGGAGTTAGTACTATATACATGTATTTTATAAGTGATTTTTAGTTAAATAAATGAATAGGATGATGAAATTCATATTCATCATCCCCCTATGTTGTACCTTTGCTAGTCCCTTAGCAAACACTTATTTGAAAGAATAAGTGAATAAAAAGAGAAAGAAAGAGAAAATAAAGAATTTAGGACAATATTGAGTATTAAACTTATATTCATAAAATTGTAGTATGGAGCTCTGTTGGACATTTAGGTTAGTAGTGTGGCGAAACCTTAATGGGAAATGTATTTAAAACCTAATAGCCTCTAAGTTCCACAAGACTCCTATTCAGGTCTCCTCAACAGTCAGGTCAGAACAAGTCTACATACACAAATTCTTATGACTATGAATCTTTACTTGTACGATGTAAGTGAATGATAGCTCCCCATCTCAAAAGAAGAAAAGAAACAACCTCCCTCGACAAGGTAACTCTAGTTCCCCTATCCAGCAACTCTTTCCTCGAGGAGCGGGGATGCTCCCTTCTAAGTTCAAGTACAACCAGATCAAGATGAGGAGATGGAGAAAAGAATGGACGGTAAGCAATATAGCTACCTATCCTTGGATGCATAACCACTGTAGCCAAGTCATCCAGTTGCAAGCTTACAAATATTTATCTTTGAAGCTCTTATTGATTTCTTTTTTTTCTTCTTTTTTTATGCTTGTATATACACTCCGGTAGGTATTTTACTTTTCAATCAGGCCTGTCCATTTTTGGAGATTCTACATTTTTCCTTTAAAAAAATATACAAGGTGCAACATGTACATAAGGAGTTTTTCCTCTTGAGCTAGCAGACTATCCCTTATTTGAAGCATTATTGCAACCCCACAGCATCTTGTCTTTAGATGACAACATCGCTAAATCTGGTTGAGAAACACTTCCCTCCCTAGAGGAAGATAAGAGGTTTCGCCTAGATGTACTACCCTCGTATGTTACCCCAATCCAAAAGATTCTGCCTCTTTACTACCTCCTACATGAAGAGCCACTACAAGCAAAGTACCCATAGGGGACGATCAACAACCGTCGTCATTTCTACGCAAATTGTCCCTTCTGGAAAGAAGGGAGGGGCACATGACTGTCCCCTTTAAGAACGTCTCATTTGACCAGAAGGGATGCTAAATACAAACGTTCCCTATCTGTAACTATTGGGGACGGTTCCGACCATCCCTTCTTGGTTGTCCCCTACAGGCATACAATGCGACGGTTTAACCCGTCGCATCCAAAGCTAGAGGGGATGGGCATCACTGTCCCCTCTGCTCGTTTATTGGGACGGTCGTGACCATCCCCTACGCTTAAATGTTTTTACCGATGGCCACAGAATCATTTCGAGGATGGTCTAAACCATCCCCTTTAGTCCCTATGGGTCATAACGAGAGACCGTGAGGCGCTGACATACAATGGAGACGGTTAAAACTGTCCCTTCCAAATATCAACAGGGACGGTCACGACCATCCCCTGTGCTTAAAAGCTTTTTCGCGACACCCACAGAATCGTTTCGAGGACGGTCAACACCATCACCTACAGTCCCCGTGGGTCATAACGAGAGACAGAGAGGCGCTTCCATACAAAGGAGACGGTTAAAACTGTCTCTTCCAAATATCAACGAGGACGGTCACGATCGTCCCCTACGCTTAAATGCTTTTTTCATGACGCCCACATAATCATTTTAGGGACGGTCTAAATCACCCCCTTTAGTCCCCCTAGGTCATAATGAGAGACAGCGAGGCGCTGTCAAACATAGGAGACGGTTAAAATTGTCCCTTCCAAATATCAACGTGGACGGTCACGATAATCCCCTAAAATCGTCCCTTCCAAATATCAACGTGGACGGTCACGACTATCCCCTACTCTTAAATTATTTTTCGCGACACCCACAAAATCATTTCGGAGATGGTCTAAACCGTCCCCTTTAGTCCCTGAGGGCCACAATGAGAGACAGTGAACTATTTTGTTACTGAGGGACGGTTTTAAATAATAAGAGGAGACGGTTACAACCATCCCCGATACCCTCTGAAAGCAAAAAAAATGATGACTTGATAAGTGTTTATCTCCTTCTCGTGCTGCAAAAACACGTAAATAATACAACACACTTAGAAGACATCAAATTTCTTACCTAATACTTAACAGCAAAATAGTTTTCCAGTTCTACATATTGTAAATTACAACAACTTAATTGTTCAAGATACTACTAAAATATAGTATACATATTCTAAATTGGACGTAATCTACCCCGATTCGTCACTTTCATAGCTCTCTTCTTCACTTTCCTCATCATCACCGATTTGTGCCGGATCTACTGGTCGCTCGGCCTGGATTTGAAGTCGGGTAATGTATGCCATGACATTCGCCATGTTCATACATATCCTAGCCATCTCCTCATCTAGTGCGGACATCTTTTCCTTGACGTCGCACAACTCCTCCTCCATCTCTCTCTCCCTCTGGCTCCAATGCGACGAGGTCTGAGATCCACTTGCACCACCCATTCTGTACCATGTACGGATCATTTCTCCATGTCCTCTGCAATGTACGTATCAACTGTGTTCCGGATCTGTGTCTTGGAGGAAGGCTTCATAGGCAGAGAAAGGGAGTGTGCTCGTCTCCGTGCTATCTAGTGAGGTTGTGGTGGAGAGCCTAATCATTTCTTCCTGCATGCATGGATACATATATTATTTCAAAAAATTAATATAAGACAATCTCAAAATTAAAAATATAAATGACATACATGGATTGGTGCGAAGGCGTCATCAACCCACTACACTTCTCCTCCTATGTCTCTGCTCTTTGACCTCGCAAAAATCTTTATTCAGGTCATTTCTCTATCGTTGCCCCTCAACTAAAAAACATAAAAAAAAAATCTTTTTTAATTTTTCTTTTAAAATTAGTCACAATTGTAAATTTGTGGATGCTTACAAAGTCATCTTTCAACTGATTTGTGTTCTTTCTCCCCATCTTGTGGGTGGACCTAAAACCTTTGGAGCGGTTCGAAGTATTTTTTGTAGATATAGCCTATTATTACTCAAAGTTAGTACAAATATAAAACAATAAATTAGGGAAATATTTACATACTGCGAATTTCTCACTGGACCAAAAATTTGTCAAGTCCCTCAACTTATCTGGTGTAACACCTGGTGGGACGTTCTGCACAAGCTGCTCATATGGAATCTGGGGGTTGTAATACTAATAAAAGGAAAACACCTTGCATCATGTGTAAAACTGACTTCTAGTATATCAATAATTTCACCATGGTATCCATCAATTTCAGATGAGAGTTCGGCCTTCAATATCACTCCAGTCTGTGTTGCTTTATTCTCATCAATTCACTTTTTTCGAAATCTTAATCCATTGACAATATAGCCAAAATGTGACACTACAATTGAGAATGGACTCTGTTGAATAATATCAAGATTCATGCTCCATCATTCATCTTTAGTAACTTTAAACAGTTCATCAATATCCCTAACCATTTAAGAAAGTTTGATTTCTTAGTACTTGTTGACTGAAACTCTTCAAAGAAACAATCAGCCTCATTTTATTGCATCAAGATATAGTAATGAATGAGGTCTCTTTCATCATCTGAAATACTTCAACGGATACTCTTTAGAATAGCTCGTCTATTTTGTTGCAATATCGAAAGTTTGTTTGGATCTTCAGTCCAAAACTCGCCATCATTATTTCGTTCGAACTGATCGAATCTAATACTCTTACCATCATCCATATACATGTCACAAAATGTAATACATTCTTCACATAAATACCCTTCGACAATGCAACCTTCAGGTGCAGCTTTATTAAACAATTTTTTTTTTTTAATTTCCTTAGATATCATTCAATAAGATACATCGATCGATATTGTATAGGACCAGATATTCGAGCATTTCTAGAAAGATGAACAATTATATGTATCATTATATCAAAAAAAGTAGGTGGAAAGAGCTGCTCCATCTTACATAAAGTGATAACAATATCTGTCTCTAATCGGAACAACACTTCAGGATCTAAAATCTTCAAACATAGGACTTTAAAAAATTGGTTGACTTCGATTAGTGGTTGCATAACATCATGATGTACGACTCCCCTGATGGCCAATGGAAAATGAATTTGCATTAATACACGGCAATCATGACTTTTTAATGATAATATCTTTCTTTCTGTCAGATTTATACATCTGCTTATTTGTGACGAGAATCCATCCGATACTCTAATTGATTTAATAAAATTGAGTATCTTATCTTTGTCATAACTGGATAATGTATAAATCGCTTCAAGAATTGTTACTCTATAATTATCTTACTCTGTCGGATGTAGTTCGGGCCGGATACCCAACAGTATCAGATCACATCTAGCTCGCAAACTGTCTTTAGTAGTACTAGAAAGATTTAAAATACCAAGAATATTTCCTTAACATTCTTCTCAATATGCATTACATGTAAGTTATAATGGACCTGTAAAGTAAGTCAGTAGGATAGTTCTCAAAAAATATACTTTGTTTCCGCTATCCAATGGATAACTTCTTCTTAAATAATCGACCTAGAGAGAAGTTACCCAACTTTTCTTGTTCCGTCGACACTGTGCTACCAGATCGTCGATAGAAACTTATTCGATGTCCAAATAACTGCCCGTCAAACTTTTAATTATTTTCGCTTTTCTACCATCTATGATTTATAGGTAAGAAACAAAGATGGCCCAAATAACAATGTTTCATACTCGCAGTTTGCCATGTCGATTGTGTTTTATCCATACAAACTAGACATGCATGTTTACCTTTTGTACTCCAACACGATAAATTAGCTTATGCTGGAAAATCATTAATTGTCCATAATAAATAAGCACGCATTGTAGAGAACTCTTTCTTTACTGCGTCATACGTTCTCACTCCAGAATTCCACAAAATCTTTAGTTCATCAATCAACGATTCCATATAAGTGTGTATCACATTACCTGGCTCTTTTGGATCGGGTATCAATAAAGACATCATCATAAAAGAAGATGTCACCGACATCCAGGGTGGCAGATTATATGTAACAAGTATTACATGCCAAATAGAGTAACTCGTACTCATATTTTCGAATGGATTAAAACCGTCGGAAGTGAGACCTAATCTTACATTTCTTACTTCTTCAGAAAACAATGGATATCTTTCATCGGATTTCGTCCACTCCTCAGTATCTGATAGATGTCGCATAACACCAGTAATATCTTTTTTTATGTTACTATGCCATATCATCATTCTAGTTATTCTTTCATATGAATATAATCGTTGTAATCGGGAATCAAAGGAAAGAACCGTAAAATCTCCTTTAATTTTTTCCACTTCGAATCATGACTCGTATTCTTATATCTGTTAGTTTTGCAGTCGGGACATGTATCTAAATTTGAATATTCCTTCCAATACAAAATGCAGTCGTTTGGACATGCATCAATTTTCTCGTAATTTAGTCCAAGTGAGAGGAATCTTGACTTAGCATCCTTCCAATCTTTTGGAAAAAATTCAAGATTATATAATAATGTCCTAATTAACTGCAAGACATTTGTCATCATAATCTCGGTACATCGGTTCTTCACTTTTATCTTAAACAACTCCAAAAGAAAACGTAAATGAGACATTTTGATTCTTGAGCATATAGGATTTTCTGCATCTTTTATCTTTTTATGTAAAGTATCCTGAAGCGATTCCATCCTTTCATGAGTGTTATGCCCTAGAATTAGACAAGCGTACCACTACAGTCATCTGTTTTAGACAAATCTCTTTCAATATCAACTGAGGCATTATTGACTTCTGCAAATATTAATCCTTCACCATGATACGTCCAATTCGTATAATGAAGCCAAATACTATTTAATATCAGATGCTCGTAAACTACGGTTCGATTGTGACTCACAATGTTCTTGCATCTTATGCAAAGACAATGGATCCTATCTCCTTCACCTCCTACAATATGATAGAGTGACTCACACTGAAATGCCCAATCTAAGAACCCGATAACACCTTTGGTATATATCCAATAATCATCGAACCTTTTGTTAATCCAATTTTTATCCATTATCTAAAGGTAAAGATGCAAAGATAATAACAACGTTAATATCTGTAATGAATCTCTTGTACACTATCTTTCCTATACTATAAAAGTTTCAATTACAACATCATATGTAATCTTGTACACTATCCAAAGATAACAACAAGGTCAAAAACATCAATACTATGAACAGTTTAATTAAAACATCCTATGGAATCTTTTAATTGTATTATTTGAAATCTTTTAATTACATTTAACCATTATGACTCAAGATAAAGATAATGATTATGATTAATCCTAAATTAAGCTATTAGTTTAAAAAGCAAAACATAGTTAAAAACAAGCATATTTCAAGTAATAATGTATTACAAATAAAAATAGTTGGAAAAAACTCACAACCGAAGAAGACGAAACTGGGTGTCATCAAATGAGAGCTGAGGAAGGAGCTGACAACGTCGATGGAGGCTTCAAATGGGAGGAGGAGCCCGGGCGGTGGCGATAGGGGAGGAGGAGGCCGGGGGCGGCGGTAGGGAGAGAGTTTTGAGCAGAACGATGAAAGGACTTGGGCCGAGAGGGATATAACACAATCGAGGATAGTCGTTTGACCGTCCCCAATAATAATGATCGGGGACGGTTATAAGTGAACCGCACCCTTTGGGTACAGATATTTTTATATGTCCCACCGATACAGATACATCGGAGACAGTTATGCAATCGTCCCTTATACCTATCTATAATGGACGTTCGAGACCGTCCCTTATGATGGCTTTTCGCGACATCAACAGTGACGTATAGGGGACGGTTAAGACTATCCCCTACTGTCCTCGTGCACAGAAGAAACAAACAGAATATGTACTCGTAAGGGACGGCTATGTAACCGTCGCTAGAGAGTCTATCATTAGAGACAGTCAACAACAACCGTCCCTTGTACTTAACAGAAGGGACAGTGGCAGTGAAATCGTCCCCTCTGCTACTATAGGAGACGTTGTTCTCCGATCATCCCCAGTGAGCATCCCAAAAGATCGACAAGTTTGTCTACGTATAGAGTGCATGTCCATGACAAGCCATGCTCTGAAAGAATCATGTGTGTGTTGTTAAATGTTCTACTTAGACTAATCAATATGATAAGTGAACATAGTCTTATAGACTCAAAGAATTAATCACTGGGACCTGAAAAGTCTTAACTCCAGTTCTTATAAGGTTCCTCTGAAATTAAGCATATTAAGGCCCAACTAAGCTCCATTCTTCAATTTTATTCCAGACAGTTTAAATGCCAATACTATCCGAAAAAAAAGCACATCCAAATGCAGTAAATATACACAATGAAAAAATAAAGCAAATTTTTGAAACAATTTTCTAATTTTGATCTTTTTATGGGTTTTTTGGAAAAGATAGGAAAAATGATGCACAAGCAGCTTTTTTGTAGATTTTTGGTTTTGTATTTTTTTAAAAAGGAAAAAAGTTTGTAAAATATATACAAGTATATACAAGATTTTTTTTTGTTTTTTTGTTTTGTTTTTTTTATTTTTTTGTTTTGTGTTTTTTTGTTTGTTTTTTTGTGTTTTTTGTTTTTGTTTTATTAAGGAAATCAAACAAACACACTTGGATTTTATTTATAAACATAACCCCAAAAAATAATCATTAAAAGTACGAGTTATGTCTCAAGTATATTACAATATATACGACACCCCATATACTTAACTCAAACTATGTACTCATAGTGATCAGAGAGCGGAAAAGGAAGACATAACTCGTTCTAAGTATAGAAAAGTGAAAAGACTACTATGCTACAACGACTCAAAGAGAAAAATAATAGAATTCAGTGATCTCCCCTATACTTAGGATCAAGTAATTCTATGTATAAAAGACTGCCCAAAAAGGGAAAAATGATTAGAGAATGTACGGACTCAAAAAAAAAAAAGATGATGTGAACAACATCACCCCCCTATACTTACGGTACAGTATCCTTAAGTATAGGCAACAACAAGAGTGATGAACAATATGAATATGAACAACACAACTCATTCACCCCCAAATACTTAGGATAAAGCACATCCTAAGTATAACATATATACACACACATGGAAAAGGGGTGAATGATAAAATGGAAGAAGAAAGAGTGAAACAAAAGGATATACAAAATGAGTGGATGTACATATGTCAAGAAGGTCGAAAATGAACCTTCTTGCAGAACCATTGAGGAATGGATCTAACATGGTGTAGGTCGATATTAGGGTCATCATTAGACATAAACTGATCAGGATCGACCAAAAATGTATCCTCAACAGTCTCAGAGTGTGCAGGCAAGAATCAGTTAGTGGAAGTAGTGTGGTCATGTCCTGCTTGGGAGGTCTCGTAAATATCAAAGTAAAAAGGCTCGAAATAATTATCAGAAAAAGTAAGATTAATTCCAACCTGGTGAGCCTCTACTGGATCATCATCTTTATCAAAAGGCCCAAATTCCTTTATAAAAGCAATCAAATCAAATTTGGCCTTATCGGTCTCGTCTAATTCAGGGTGAATAGGAGCAGACTCATCAGTGAAAGTAGTCAAATCATGTCAGTCTTGACTAGTTTCAGATTCTGCCTTCCTCTCTAAGGTTTCTATCATGTAAATCTCGCGGATGTCATCAATGCATCTCCACATACCAGAAGGGGGAACTCTGATGTCTATGCTTTCCGAGTCTTCCTCCTTGAAGCAGAATTCTTGGGTTTCATTATCATCCAACATACAATAAGAATCTCTGATATTATCATCAAGTTTAAGGTCCTTGGGGATGGTTAACACAGGAACACTCTCATGGGATGCAGGTCTCTAATCATTAGTGGGTATAGTGATCAACATATCACTGCCTACATCAGAACGGAAGCGAAGCTCACATGATCCATAATCAATAACGGGTCCCGCAGAGGCGGGGAAAGGCCGAACCAGGATGATTGGAGGGTGCCCGGTGGAGGTCTCCATGGGCAATATGACAAAATCAGAAGTGAAGTTCATACCCTGAGTGGGAATGATAATGTTTTGTACAATACCCTTCGGTCTCTTGATAGATCCATCAGCAAATTGAATTATCATCCTGGTTTTCTTGAGAGGCCCTAAGATTAAGAGATTGTACCATAGAGAAGGGTATTATATTGATTGACGAACCCCATCAAGGAGAGTGTTATAACCAAAATAGTCATATATGGATCAACTCACAAGAGGTGTGGCAGTGTTCGCTTTCTTAAATTGGGGATGGTGAGAGATGGCATAGGCAGTGGCCATGATCAAGATGTGACGCTCAGATCTGCTTCTCCGCTTTCTCTTCTTGTGTTGAGGAGCAGATAAATGGGTCATGGCCTGGTGAAGTCGGGCATTAATGATTTCATGAATGGTGGCCATCACTTCGAGTTCAGTCAACATTTTTTTGAATTTTTGGACCTCCTCCATACAAGGGAGGATATCAGAATCAGCATATACATGAGGATTGTCAAGACCAGTCTGTATAATGGAATCCTCGCAGTCAAGGTTGGGACATGTGGTGAATAATTGTGTCAGAAAATGGTTTGGCATGGGTGCCTCTCCTCACAAAATGAATTAACACTGTGTCTCCCCGAATCTTTTTAGATTTTTAAACTTTTCTCATTTTTAGTATATTGGGCGATTACAAGCTCTCATGATTATCCTCTAGTGAATCGATATCCTCAAACAGTGGATCAGTGTTATGGCTCTTATTTTTGTTAAATAGACTGGTAATCCTGGAACTCATATGCTCCATCATCTGTTTTAGGGTCTCAAGTGTGAACACCATGAAAGATGACTTCAAAATCACAGGGTCGGGTGAGTTGAATAGGGTGGGTGAAAATCATCATCTGATTCCTGAAATAATGGGTTTCGTGGATATGCATAAAAATCAGGAGGAAAGTCCTCTTGGAAAAAAGGTGGATCGTCTAGAGAGTGCGAGAAGACCACGATGATCGGATTAAAATAACTCCAGTTGTCCATCTTCGAAACAAAAGATGGGATAGGGAGTGCACGAGGGTCAAGTCAAAAGATGTGGAGAAAAAGGCGCAAATGCACAGAAGGATCTAGTATGCACACAAGTAATCAAATACAAAATAAACCCCTGTACACCAACTGAACGCAATGTTAAGACCGTGAAGGTTCGGTCAATTATCTTGTCAATTGCTAGAGTTTGGTGGGAATACAATATACCAGAGTTGTTAAAGCGACTGTTAGGAACCCAATGCTCCCAGGAGACTGTCCCAATATTACAACTAGTTTTTCCCAGCCAGTATGGGTGCGGACCGTTTACCGGCTACCAAATCTGCCCACTCTGCTATGGAAATCTTGAACTGATTACCGGCTACACGGTGAAGTCCTCAATGGAGAATGATGAATCCATGTTTCATCATTTTTATTCTATCATTTTGGCCTCAAAAACCCTAGCAAATGCATGTAAATACCCTTAATTTGTGCATCTTAGCATTCATGCATGTGTGTATAAATAATGTATAAAATGCAGTTTTTAAAGCCAAAATTATAGAATAAAGAAAATAAAAGAAAAAGAATAAAATATTGTAAATATTTTATGACCCGAAACCCCGAGACCTAGGCATCTCGATGACTAGGTCGACAAGGAATAAAGTAGGGGGAGATAAGGGCCAAAATACAATAAAAATACCTTTACTTTTGTTCACTCTTTATTCATTTTGGGACCTATTTTTAGTTCCACTTTTTATA
Source organism: Ottelia alismoides (assembly GCA_037367405.1). Classification (NCBI taxonomy): domain Eukaryota; kingdom Viridiplantae; phylum Streptophyta; class Magnoliopsida; order Alismatales; family Hydrocharitaceae; genus Ottelia; species Ottelia alismoides. The sequence continues at coordinate 244,962 of JAZKJV010010119.1, read as the reverse complement.
CCTCAAATAAAGAAACTTTGTACATGAAAGTTGTAGATAATTAAATAAAGAAAATACAAAATTGATTTCACTCAAAAATAATGTACAGATAAAAAGTTATGATCTGAATAAGATTCCAGAATCCAAACTTCCCAGACCTGTATCTCCCAAATAAAAACTTGAAATGCATCAAAATCACCTTTAATTGTATATAGTTTTAAATAAGTTGTTTAATGGCAATGGTTTCGCATTTGGGGAGCTACGGTTTGAAAGTTGATTTTTGGACTCCTATTGTATACTTGTACAGATTAAAATATTCATTTTATTGTTTCTTCATTATTTTTATAATTTTTTAATTTTTTAATTTTGTAAATATTATTTATAATTTATGTGTATATTAAAATCAGAATTAAAACACAAAGGAAACACAAAATAAAATACTTGTATATAACATACATAGGTATAATGCCTGTATATATACCTATATAATTCATACTTCTATTTTATTAAGTGTAAAAAATAAGTCATAAAAATACAATAAAAATATATTCAAGTCTATAAAAATATTTTATAAAATTATAAAATAAAAAACAAAAATAATAAAATTAAATTCTCAAAATTAAAATAAAATATTAAAATATATAAATATATATACCTATATAAGCCTAAAAATGTAACTTGTATTTTTATACCTCTAAAAAATAATTAAAAATCATAATAAAATACTTCTTAAAATAATAAACATTTTTTATTTAATAATTAAAAATCAATAAGTTCATTAACTATTTTTAAATAAATAAATAAAACATTTTTTCAGGATTTTTCCTGGTTGGTCCACGTGGACCAACTAGGTGGCTCTGACAGTTGACCGTAGGTCAACTGTCTGAGCCTTCTCCTGTTCATGTCATACTAGATTTTTGGCCTATATTCACCCATTTTTTGATGGTGCTACTTGCATCATTTCGTAATGGCGCCTTCTTGACTTTTGGTTGCCGTTGATCGAGCTTTCACGCTGTGGGCTTATATCGATCTTTGGATCGATGTATCATCTGCTACGCCTCGTTCCTTGATCTCGCTCAGTCAGCCCTTCAAAAGAACCCCTCCTCCTTCATTCAATTTTTGAACCATTTCCTGGTTATGTTTAGACATCCGAGAGCTTCGAGGTTCGACTCCGATGGCAGGGGAGTATCTACCCCTCTCGTTGAGGTACGACAAGTCGCAGGAGGTCGGCTTCCACCCCCCCCCCTCCGGCTCCGGCCGTCAAGGTCCACCTCGGGTGTACACCCTTGAGGTTCGCATTTTCCCTTCATTTTTCTTGCGTTTTTAATTCTCTATTGTCGTAAGAATAGACCCTTATAATCCAATCCGTGTTTCTTCCATCTGATCCCCTCGTAGATCCCCTCGCCGGAGTTGCTCCGGCGAGCCACATACCCTCCTCCACGCTCCTTGACACTCCGCTTACCAGGTTGAGGCAATTTGCCCTTGGCCCGAAGTCTCTTTTTGCGCAGGTCCTGCAGAGCTCAAGCGCATCGGGGGCTCTTTCGGTGTTCACCGGAGATACTTGGGGGGTTGTGACTCCTCCGACCTCGCGGGCGAGCGTCGGACGTTCTCTGTCCTTTCTGTGACCTCCAGCCTATAGAGGAAGCCACCGACGTGCTCTTGGGACTCTTCGCAACGACGGAAGACGACGGGGGAAGGCATGAACGACGGCCCAAGTCTGCCGGGCCCGCGTTCCGGCCCTGTTCTTCCGAAGCTTCTCTGAGCCGTTGGATGATCCTTTGTTCTTGCTAACCTTCTATGAACCGTTGGATCACGCCCTCCACCAACCATCGATCTCACTCAAAGATCTAATCAGGACCGTCAGGAAGGAAATGGTATCGATTGTCCCCTTGAGGACACGTGTCTTAAGTTGCTCAACATCCGTCGTCCTCCCAGGCGTGAGGGGTATTTTACACTCAAACCCCCTGAATTTTTTGTATTTAATTATTAGGCTTTAATCATTCATCGACTCCGTTACCATATTTGTAATATTTTTCAAAAGGGCCCCGGACTTTTCGATATTACCGCTAGGTCCTTGCCAGTGAAGCGCACGTGCGCAACCACGTGCGTCTGGCTATTTTGTAGGCAATGACCTGTGTCTTGTTAAATTTCCATGTAGTCCTGAAACTTATCTTGCACAATTTAATATTTGTGGGTATTTTGTAAATCAGTCCTTGAGCTTTTGATAATTACTTTTAGGTTCATGCGAGTCACGTGCCCTATGCACGTGACTTTGGGAATTTTGCGGATATACCCTTGGAAATTTGGCTATTTGTGATTGATCTATAAAGGTTATTAATTAGTTATAAATTTTGTGTAGAAATTACACTTCTGCCCTGGAACTGTCCGCATATTACAGAAATGCCCCTGCTAGATTGATTTTTGTTTTTGTTTCCCCTATTTATTTCACGCATCTATAAATTTCTAAAAATCACCAAAAAAATCAAGTTAAGCTATTGTTTCATTGATCTTCCACTCCATATTTTTGTTTTGCATTTTTCTTGCATTTTCATATTTATAAAAATTCAAAGACATGCATTTTTACTACTGATTGCATTAGAAAATACCAAAAAAAATACTAAAACCCCTTTAAAATTTCCAAAAAAATTACCTTTTGTGTCTTTAAGTGTCTTTTATATTCAGACCAAAAATCATTAGAAAATACAAAAGAAAACCCATTAAATTATAAAAACTCTAAAAATCTTTATAAAGATCATAAAAATTCTACAAAAATCCTAAAAATCTATTTTTTGTCTCTGAATTTTCTTGGTTTTATTTTCTTTGTTTTAAAATTAATTTGAGGAATTTTTGAACCTGTTTGATATTTTTCACCCTCAATTTAGTTTCAACCTTTTCTTTTATCTACCGTTTTCATTATTTTTAACTTTAAAAATACCAAAAAAATTAGGAAAAATTTATAAAAATCACAAAAAAATTATGAAATTATAAAAAGCCAAAAATATTTTATTTTCTGAATTTTGCTTATTTTTACCTATTTTTATAAATACTTTATCCCTCTTTTTTTACTTTATATGTATATTCTATTTAAAGAAACAGAAAATATAAAAAATATTGAATATAAAAAGAAAATAGAAAATCAGAAAATAAAAAATCAAAATACAAAAAAATAAATAATAAGACAAAAATCAAAAAAAATATTAAAAACACAAAAATTTGCATATTTGTAGGCATTTGATCACACATTCACATTTTTGTGCACCATTGCCTTGATCTATCTTGCTTGCTCCCTTATTTCGACACACTACACATACTTGCACCTATATACACTTATTGTAGAGTTATAATAAATTTTAACTCCATATTTGCTTCTCATTGTTTCACTGTTATTGTGGGTTATTTGTTAACTTAATCGGGATTTTGTAGTGGTCAACACATCGACTGTGGATCCGCCTTGTGGATCAATACGACCGCTCGATTTTTCGGGTTAATCAGAGAACAACTAATCACAAGACAATAGTCTGAAGAGAGTTTGGACATGGTTCTACCTAGTGTGCGGGTCTATCTCTCGTTGCAGATAAATCAAACAAGACGGGGGTTATTCTACACAAAATAATTATTTTTCCTTACATTTATTTTAGTGTCGAGTTTTCTTTAGCAGTCCCAATTTTAAGCAGTTATCACTTGGTTTGAGTATTTTCAATGAATTGCCTACAGAATATCCAATTTCCTTGTTAACTTATGTGAGTGCAAACAAGAAAGGAGATCGGAAATGCCAATGCGATTAAACACAATGATGCATGCATGGGTTAGAGATGCGTACCTTGTCGCCAGCACTCTACATGCAAGTGATCCATATAGAATTGAAATACAGAAAAATAAAGTAACCTATATGCAAATGCAAGTGAACCGTCCTAATCAATAGCTTCTATTAACAGGCAAGAACAAGTTAATTTGATATGTCCAACTACGCTCTATTCTATAGGTACTGAAATTCTTCTTTAGGGTGTTTGGACCTAATTAATTACATGACTCAAGCAAAGTCATTAAAGCAATCAATAGGTAGCTCACTAAATCCGTGTAAAACAAAGAAAAATAAGGCAATGAAAAAAAAAACGGTGAGGTCCCATAAGTGCATCGGCACTTGGCGAAACAGACCCCGCAACAAATGAATGTCTGTATACAAGGGTTCAAATGCTAGAAAAAATAGTTAAAAAATCTTTTTTGGTCTTCTTCAATTCTTCTTCTTCTCCTCCCACGCTATCATGCGGCTCGGTGAAGAATCAAGCCGCCTCCGCTTTGCTTTGGTGCTTCGGCTCTCCTAGGATTGCTTCCTTTGCTCCGCAAGCCCTTGCAATAAAAAGAAAAGAGAGAATGAGTAAGAAACACAATTATAAAATGTAAGCAGGAAATTGAAATGAAATAGTGAATATGAACAATGGAATAATGTGGCAAAATATAAACAGATATATACAACCAAGAATAATAGGTCAAAAGGGAAACCAAACTACCCTCACCATGGCTCCCCGTCAATGATGCCATTTTGTTGAGCACAGGATCTTCGAGGATTGGTTATTAATGATGTAAAGTTGTTGTTGTCCCTGAAATTTCCAGCTCAAACAAATAATTTTTTTCCTTCTCTCGCTACAAAATAATAACAAGAAAAATAAGGTGGATCAAGAGAAATCTTTGCTACTTATTTACATGTATAGCAACAAGATCGAACTCATGGAGGCTATAATTCCGAGGGTTATTTCAAATAATAGATGAAAATCAATTAAGAGAAAAAGAAGGAATCTCAAAGGAAAACTATCGTTGGTTTTTGTAGAATTTTTCTCTTTTAAATTTTTTCCATTTTTTATTTTCTGATTTTCAAATTTTTAGTGATTCTAATTTTGCAATTCTTTTAAAAAATTCAAACAAGAACACAATGCACAAGATAAGAAATACACATACTAAACTCTTTTGTAATTTTTAATTATATCAGAAAATATTCAGAAAATTCTGGAGAAAATATTTTTGGGTTTTAAAGGCTTTGAATTATTTTTGGGAATTTTTGTGGAATTTTCAGATCCTTTTGTATTTTTCTAAAAATCAAACAGTGGTAAAAATGATAAACAATGCATAACCCGAAGTAATTTGTAATTTAAAAATATTTTATTGCTTAAAACTCTTGGTAATTATTTTTATGACAAAATATAGACAAAAATCTACAAACATGAACTGAAATCACGATTTTTGGATTTTTGTAGATTTTTTATGATTTTTATAAGATTTTTAGTATTTTCCAATTTTTTTGCATTTTGAAAAGAATTAATGTGTGAAATTTGGATGGAACTTTAAAGACAATGAAAGGGAATTAATATAATTTTTTAGAATATTTAGAGAAAAATTCAAATTTTTATGAATTTTTGAATATATAGAAGATAAAATGACATTGTTTTTGATTTTTTAATGATATCAATGGAATATAAAATTCAATGAAAAATTTATGCTATAAAGATACACATATCAGGAGCATAGCATGATTTTTCATAATTTATCGACCAATAAAAAACATTTATTTCACAGAAAAGAGCATGCAAATGAAGGTCTGGAATATTGGGACTGAAATGTAAATGTTAAAAGTTTTTACATGAAATGATAATAAAGATAAACTATTAGATAGAAAATGAAATTTACCCAGGAGGGCATGTGTGAAGCACGTGATAGCTGGTCGACGGGGATCTTTGCGCAATTTTGAAGAACTGCGTGGGTTGAAGTGTAATTTTCATAATTTTTTTATTTCAGAGCTTGGGTTCCTTGTTTGTTCCCTTCATTTCTTCAACCAAAGAGGAAGGAGGTGCCCCCTTCCTCGTTTCTCTCTCCAAACATATGGGGCACCGCCGTTATCTAGTGGCGGTGGCTGCGGCTCAGGCCATGCCGCAAGTGGAGCTCGACGGAAGAGGTGGTTGGCTGGCGACGTGGATCTGACGAGGCAGTGGGTCGCGCAGCGGGCAGATCTAGAATCGTCGGTACTCATTCTCCTCTGCACGGGGCAGATGTCAGGTGGTGTGGGCGGTGCAGTTGAGCTCAAGCGCTGGACAGCGGTGGCGTCAACCAATGGGGATGGTGGTGAAGCTCCTATGGCCTGCGCGAAGGGTAGGGGTGGCGCTCGCATCAGGCTGGATTCTGTGGTGACGGTGATGGAGGACAAGAGGAGGTGCAACCTGGCTGAGTCCGCTGAAGAACGCGATGTATGTCTTCACGAAGGGGTTCTCGACTGAAGGCGTGAACTGCGATGTCGTGGCGAAGCTATGGGCCGGTGAGGCACGGTTGTGGCGCGGTGATGGGGCGGCACACGGGACCTCGTAGTGGTTGGTTCGGTGGCACGTAGAGAAGATCAGTAGTGGAGCGCGGCGGGAGCATGCGACGGCAGGCACCGTCGATTTTTTTATTTTAATCTTTTATTGAGAATTTTGTAGAAACACATACGAAATAATAACGAAAAAATCTTTTTTTAATTTTTTTAAACAGAAACTATAACAAATGATTTTTTAAATTTTATCTATTTATTTTTTGTTTCTTTTAAATTCTTCCTGCAAAACAAATGCTAGAAGGAAAGAAAGAAAATATTATTTTGTATTTTATGTATTGTTTATTTAAAAACAAATTAGGATGCGAGTATGTTGACTCGATCCCAAAATCGAAATGGAATGCGTGGATGGGGATCCGGTGAAAAATGAGGAATGGATCTGAGTCTCTGGCTACCATGCATGGTCGGAGTTGAGAGATAGTGGGAGGTAGAAAACAACGTGAATAGATCGAGATGTAAAATGAAAAATCGAGTCGGTGGCGGATCAAATCGTGATGGATTCTAAGATCAAGATGAAAAAAAATTGACGACGAAATAAAGATGCGAAAAATAATTAAGATTAACCTAGATGAAAAATAAGAAAAGAAAAATGTGGATCTCACCTTGGGAGCATAAAAGACCTTGATCACCTCGACGAAGGCCAACTCGCTATCACCGGACGGCTCGGAGGCTAGGCACCTTTCTGCGACCAGAAGACTCTCGAAGATCGGGCTCCTCTTACTGAAGATTGATCCCGTTGGAATGAGGACGAAGGAGCCATATAAATAGAAAAGATAAGAATTTGAAATTCAAAAATTTGAAATGAGAAAAAGAGATCAGGAAAAAATATAAATGAGGTAGAGGTAAAATTTGTATTAAAGATATTTACAGAAAATATTTTTTTTGTATTTTCGTCACTTTATTAAATTGGATAAAAATGTTAATTTCTTTATTTTTTTATGGTGGTTATTTAAGGATAACAACTATATACATATACTATATACATATGGTACATTATATAGATTGTTAAATAAGGATGTTAGTTATTTTTTTTATTTTTATTTGAAACAATTGGTAAAAATATTCACAGATATTTACAAAATATAATATGTACAAATAAATGGTAAAATTGCACAAACCACCCTAGAAAACCAACTTTTAATCGTAACTCCAAAATTATGATATCACAACCATTTTAAAGCTAATTTATTTTAAAATACAATGGAAGTGAGTTTGGTTCAATTTGAGTTCATATGGAGCAAGAATTGGTCTTTCAATTATTGCTTAGTGGCTTTTTTCCAAGTGTGGTTGCATTTTTGCTGTACATGCTTTGATTGTGTAATCATTTTTACTAATTAGGAAACATTTTTATTTCCAACTTTTGTTTTGAAAATTATTTTGTCTGAGGTCAATTTATTTACAAATAAAATAGTGTAAGTATACAAATATACACAACGCACATCTTTTGGATTTTCTGATTAAGGAGCCTATCTCCCCATACATTATTCCTAGTCGATCAGGTCAAGTCTTAACCTTCCTCGGGGTTCAGGTCAGCCTATATTTATTACATATATATAGTATTCTTTTTTTTCTTTTCTTTCTTTCTTTATTTATTTTAGGTTAAAATTGTAACAAGTGGACAATATTTACACACAGATGCAAGTTAGTAAGAATATGGAAAAAGTATTATATACAAGTGTTTTATAAGGGATTTTATGCTAAAATAAATGAATAAAGATGATGAAATGTAGATTCATCAAGTGGGGCGTGTATATATTACATATATACTTTACCCATAGCTCGTACTTTCACATATATTCATACATACAATTACGAGATGGGTAAAAGTCCAAAAAAACAAAAACAAAAATATCGTAAAAAATGGAAAAAATTGAAAAATTTCTTTACTCTTGCATATCATCCTTGCATTCATAAAAAAAGAAAATAATCATCATATTGCATCTCATTTGCAAATCAAGTATATACAAATTGAAAAATTATTGGGTTCTGAATCGAGTTATGAGTAAAAGTGGAGAGTGGTCTTGAATTGGTCTTAATCTACCTAATTTCTAGAGAAATTTCACCAAGAAAGAGGATTTTAGAAGCTTAAGGTATTTTAACTTAATTCTTGAGTTTCGCATGACAATGCGTAACCTTTGACTCTTAGTGTCTAACATGGCCTCCTAATTCTGGCCATAGCTTTTGAGTAGGGAATTAATCTGTTCTTTCACACTATGAACTTAGCTCATACAGATAGGGTGTTGGAAGACTATGTGGGTCTCTTTTCTGGTAGCATGGACATCTAAAGATTGGAGTATGGGTTGAAATAAAGCTCCGGAAAATGGATGGACGGCTGGGCACAATATTTTCTACAACCCCAAAACATGTACGGATAAAAAGATTCCATATCTGTAAAGGCACAAAAAATCCATGCAGAGTTACCCAAAAATCCATACAAAAGAGGGGACAAACTACCACATAAATACTTAACCAAAATGGTCCAAGCTTCAAGAAAACCTACAGATCATGGTGAAGACTTGGTAAACCGACTGTCTTCTCAAGGAGAGGTGACTACGCTGGTCATCCTCTAGTTCTTTTCCCCTTCTTCGCATTTCTCCCCTTTCAATTGTGAACACATCGTGACCGACCTTAGAAGGAAATACCTGACTCCTCGAGGATGCGTTACTGGGAGGGGGGTTTGCATGGTAGTCCAACATTCTTTATGGGGAGATTTAAAACCTTTCACACACGAGATTGTTCTTTAATGTTCATGGGATATGCTTTGGGAGAAGGATTGATCCAAGTTGACTTCTGAGCCAAATCTGTAACAATGATATGTAGAACTCAAGGGCTGCTGATTTTAAAACCCTAATTCTCACAGAAGTTCCGCCAAACTATTAATCCAAAGGTCAGGTCTAGCTCCATTTTCACCTTTTGTTCATGACTTTGGTATGGAAACCAAAATCATTTCACTTTTGCATTTCATTTTAGTTGCTCGGGGACGAGCAAGGTTTAAGCATAGGGAGTTGATGAATCTGTTATTCATCATACTAAAAGATGAAAATAGAGCTTCATTACCAAGTAATTAGTTGCACTTCATCATGTAATGTGCATTTTTATCATTCACACACTTAGAATTAATATCTATATTTTAGCATGCATAATTGCATTCATAACCATCTTCATATTTCCACCCAACTTCATGCATTTTTAATTAACTCATGCTAACTCAAATTGACCTAAAACAACTCCATTGTGTACATATTACTAACAAGATGTAAGAAAAAATACAAAATAAATACTAACTCAAATAATTGGCCAGTGAGACCAAACTCCAATTTCAGAATTGGCAAATTGGAATGCTTAGATCTTCCTCATATAGTGTTTGATTTAGGTCTAATCACTTTTAAAGTAATACATATTCAAAGAACTTCAAAAAAAGACCAATTTCATAAAAATCAGAGCCTTATATGTGATAGATGGGTTTTGGGCCACTTTTGCGGATTATTTGTTTTACCTATTTTTCACCTGATATTTTATGTACATAATTAACACTTTTTCTTTTATTTCTTTTTCATCTATATTCTTTGATTAACGTTTTATTAAAAAGCAGAAAAATTCAAATTCAATATGAAATTGAAATCAAAGAATCTAACCAAGTCTAAGTGTCATTTGCGAGTCTATACAATTATCATCAATTTTCTTCTTTATTGTATTTCACTATTTTTTATTTATTAAAAATTCAAAAAAAAAATAGATTGATGTGTAAATATTTATCTCTAATTTGATTGTTATCTTTCTCGATTTTTCTCTTAATTAAAAATTACAAAAATTTACAAAACCCAAAAATCACGGTATTTTATGTACATAGAGTACCCCAAAAATATAGTTTTATGTAGATGACCTCTTTTACTCTTGGACCCTTCAAGAAAGTTGTAGATCTCATCAACATGAGCAACTTTTGTGAAGACAACATTTTGATATGAGGTCATTTTCTCTTTCTTTTGGATTTTTCATTTCTTTTTATTCTTGAATTTTCTGGAGTTGACACGATGTGTCAGTCATTTTTGGCCTTATTTTTTCCATTTAAAAAAAATAATAATAAAATAAAAAATAAAACACTAGCGTGTGCTGCACAGGTGCCCCCTACGCACGTGCCCAGCACGTGCCATCGGTCTTCCTTCCCCTCCAGCGCAACCCTTGCCTTCTTCCCAGTCATTCCTTCTCATGCATTCGCGAAACCTCCACAACCTCCTGCACTCCTCTTGCCCACCGACCATTGTGCAACCATCTCCCTCTATCCTTATCCCCCTTGCCTCCTTACCTTTCCTCCCTATAAACTCCCATTGACTCCTTCCCTCGTCCCTGATCTGCCATCTTATGTACAAAGGAGAGAGAGAGATCCCATCAAGATCTCAATGACACCTGAAGCCTTTGTGGTCGAGCGCTTCCTCTCTCCAGGCGAGATCCAGGAGGTCCACTTCCTACTGCAGCCGCCAACTACATTACCTGAGCTCCGGTACAGCCGAACCGTTGAGCGATTAACCACGAAGCTCCGTGATCTTCGACATCATGCGAACTCTTCAGGTATACATCTTCTTTTTCGTCCTTTCTTTCTCCTTTCTTGCACTTTCTTCCACACACCTCCTTCTTCTTCTCCCATTCCTCTATTTCCACTGCATTACCATGTTCCCTCAATCGCCCCATCATCCCGCTTCGTCTCCACCCTCTGCTTCTCCCTCCGCGTGACCAATCCACCCCTGCACAACACCTTGCCCCTTGCATCAACCCCCGAAACAATGCCCGACGGTCGTGTGTTAGCCTCCACATTCGCCACCATCACCTGCTGCCACGCTTATTGCATCCACACTACGCTTCATAGCCAATTCATCATCGACGCCTCCTGGGAGAGACTGATGAATCTCCATTTCATCACCTTTATTCTATAATTTTGGCCTTAAAACCCTAGCAAATGCAGGTAAATGATATCAATCTATCCATAATAGCATTCATTATTTATTGTGCTATATGTACATAGAATAATGTTTTTAATGCCAAAACTATAGAATAAAGAGAAGAGAAGAAAAAGGAATTAAATATTGCAAATATTTTATGACCCGAACCCTGAGACCAAGGCCAGCATGGAATTGGTCGACAAGGAATAAAGTAGGGGAGATACGGGCCAATAGTACAATAAATACTTCATTTATTTATGGATTTTTGACACCTATTTTGTATATAATTATTCATTCATCAAATAGAGAAACTTTGTACATGAAAGTTGTAGATAATAATGTGAATAAAATTAAAAAATTGAGTTTGTACAAAAATGATACACAGTGTACATTTTATACACAGAATGAAAAGCCAGAATCTCAACTTCACAGAACCATATCTTGCAAATAAAAACTCAAAATCACCCAAAATCATCTTTAATTGTATATAGCTTTTCAAGAACTATTTAATAAAATTGGTTTCATAATTTTTGGAGTTCATCTGTGAAACTTAGGTTTTTGGCCCTCATTGTTTATGGTATTGATTAAAATATTCATTCTATTCATTATTTATTATTTCTATAAATTGATAATTTTAGAATCTTGTAAATAATATACATAATACATATACATACTGAAATTCGAATTAAAACCAAAAAGAATTTGTAAAATTAAGTAAGCTAATGTAATACATAGGCAAAATACCTATGCTATAGATATACATGAATAAAAGGGGAACACATTCTTTTATTATTTTATTCCTTCATATATTTTTATTAAATTGTAAATATTATATCTAATTTCTTAAAAATATAAATCCAAAATAAAAACAAATAAAATACATTAAATAAATAAAGTATATATAATATATCGGTAAAATACCTATAAGTATACCTACATATACATATACCTATTTAATTAAATATGTAAATAAACTCATAAAAATTACACAAAAATATATCTACACTCACAAAAATAAGTTATAAATTTATAAATCAAGAAAATGAAATAATAAAATAAATGTACAAAATAAAAATAAAATACGCAAAATACATGTAAATACACGTATAAACACATTATTAAAATAAACCATAATAAAATACATCAAAAAATTAAATAAAAATCATAAATAAAAACTACATTAATTAATACACATTTTTTATTTTATAAGTAAAATTTAATAAATTCATTTATTAGGTGAAAATAATGAGTCAAATTCGGGTTGACATGGACCAATCACAACCCTGCCAATGTTGACCACGGTCAACGGTCCCCTCAACCTCTGCAGCCCGTCAAATCTGTCCAGCCTTGCATTTTTGCCAAATTTTCCCGATCAACCTGTCGCTCCAATGACATCGGTCCCTTCACGTAAATTACTCCCAAAACATTGTACATACACGCCCATGGCTTGTTTCCTTTGTATATAGCTTTTATTCCTTATTTTTGGCCGGTCAATAAGGGCTCCCATTATGTTCATAAATAATTCAGCCACCAGCTAGTCAAATCTGTCAGACCCCCCTTCTTCTCCCATTTTTCCAGGCTGCCCCGTCCATCGATCCCAATTGATACCTTCACAAGAAATGTTCCTGGCATATTGTACATCCATGCCCAAGGCTTGTTTCCCTTGTATATATCACTGATTCCTTATTATTTGCCGGTCAATAAGGGCACATACACATGTTTATAAATAAGTTCCCCCTCCTCCTTGGCTGAATTTGGCCAACTTACTTCCCCCAAAACACCTTGAATCCGGTCCTAGACGAGCCCTTGTGACAGGAGGTGCTCCATAGCACCGTGAATCGGCCGGAGGAGGAAGAAATTTTGTCGCGGCGGAGCTCCGGCGTCCGTCCTGCTCCCTGGAGGCCCCCAGGTATAAGAGTTGCGCATTTACTCATTTTAGTTAGTATTTTATGTAGATTTTATTCGTACATTTAGATTAGTGTTTAGGTCTTAGGTGTAGCGTAAAATCGAGTACCCGTAGTTCGCCGGAGCTCCGCTCCGGCGAGCATTTCACGGTACCCCCGACGTTTTCCGACCACCCTCTCGCCTCCATTTTCCTGCCCTTTCATTTTCCCACGCCCCAGGCACCTTCACTCACCCAGATCTTCACCGGATCTGGAGATCTGATCTCCATCCCCCACCCGTCGTCAGAGAACTTCACCCGAAGCCCCCCTCCATCCATTTTCAGTTCTAACGGGATGAGGCAGTTTGCCCTCGTCCCTTGTTTCATTTTGTGCAGGTACAAGATGCTTTGAGGCATCTAGAGGTGTTCTTTGACGTTCGCTGGAGGTACCTGGAGCGCCATCTCAACATCGACCTGGTTGCGGCTCTCCGGTGACCTCCTGGCCAATTTGAAGCCTCCTGCGGTTAGCTGGAAGCACCTGCAACGTGTTGGGATCCTTGGGAGCAGCTAAGAGCGGCGGGGGAGGGAGAAATCATCGGAGGAAGTTAGCCCAGGTGAACCTTCCTCCCTGTTCTTCCAGATGCCCTCCCTGCCGTCGGATGAAGGAGGAATCCCAGGAGGAAGCTCAGCCGTCCGATGGAGCGAAGCCTTCACCGTCAGATAAGCCCAGCTGATCTATTCTCCAGCGTTCATCGTCGAAGGGGCATCAGCAAACGTGGAGACGCCACGTGGATAAGTCACACGTATCAGCCGTTGGATCAAGCGCCCTTGGGGGTAATTTTCATATTTAGCCCCTGTTCTTTTTGTAATTAATTTTTAATTCTGTAAATAAATTATAGCGTTGTAAAATAATTGTAAATTTTATAAAAGGGCCCATGTAGTTTCATGTATTTACATTTAGGTCCTTCCACGCCTCACGTGCAGTCCCACGTGAGGCGTGTGAATTTTGCATATATCCCCTGGCGATTTTTGTACATTGTAAAATAATTCTGAAACATTAAATAAATGTTTATTACTGTTGGTATTTTTGCAAAGAGCCCCCTATAGTTAATTTTATTTGCAAAAATGCCCCTGCCAGGCTTTATTATTTTTGTGTCTTTTATGTATTTATTAAAAATACCTGTGTTGCTCCTAAAATTCTACAAAAATTAGGTTAGATGTTTCATGCCTTGTACTTTCACGCCACATGTCCATTTTGAATTTTTTGCATTTTACCTAATTATTAAAAATGAAAAAGGAGCCATTTTTGTACTGTCCACTTTATAAAATACCAAAAAAATATAAAATGTTTTTGAAAAATTCTAAAAAAAATTATATATGGTATATTTATATATATATTGAGTCCAGAAAATAAAAAACCCTAAAAATAGAAAAAGAAAATATAAAAATTTCAAGAAGCTCCAAAATCCTAAAAAAATATAAAAACCCTTGATAAACACCAAAAATATGTTTTCTTATTTTATAATTATGTATATATTATTAAACATATTAAAATTTAATTGGGTTATTTTTGGAATTATTATATATTTTTTAAATAAACCCAAATTAGTTTCGGCCTATTTAATTAGTTCCATATGAGGGACATTTTTGAATTAAAAATCCATAAAAATTAGAAAAATCCCGAAAAATAACAAAAAATCTAAAATAATAAAAAAGCCAAAAAAATATTATATCTCATATATATATATATATTGAGTATTTACATAAATATATGTGTGTATATATATATATATATCCATTTACTATATTTCTCTCTCTTCTCTTATACATATCTCTTTATATATAAATATATATCTATATTATATAATTAAAAAAATACAAAATCTAAAAACTAAATAAAAATCATAAAACCAAAAATAATACTATAAAAACATATAAAATCAAAAATCCACAAAAACAATAAAGAATTGGACATGGTTATTGAATTGAATAATTGCACCACCAATTTTCACCACATCACCATTCGCCTCCCAGTGTTCGACCTTTAGTCATGCTTACACCTATACACACTTGCATGTAGAGTTATAATAAATTTTAACTCCACATTTTTAATACTTGTTGCGTATATTTTATTGTGGGTTAATTGTTGATTGATTTGAGGATTATTGAGCTGTCACCGCATCGACTATTGATCCGCCTTGTGGATTAATACGACCCTTAATTTTCCTCTTTCAACAGAGACTAGGAGCCATCAACCTCCACCTTCTTTGAATCGCTTCATTGCCCTCCGCCACTGAAAGTAGGAGGCTTGACCACTGTGACACCTTCGACAACTCCAAGCTCGACCTGCCGTCGCTCCTCTACTGACCGTCAAGAAACTCCGATCGCCTCCGCACTCCTTTTGCGGCTCCGCCTCGCATATCGACCTTATCGATGAGTGTGTATCGCTCGTAGCTGTCTTGGATGCCCGTGCTTCCTTCACACCAAGATTTGTTGCTCGCCATCGCTGCACATCCCAACCTAGAGCCCCTTCATCAACACCCATTGGCCCGCTCACCATCACCTCAGTTCCTCTCCATAGCGAGCCAACAAGCATGAAGCCTGAGGCCCTTGCCATGTACGCGACGCATGCGTTGGGGGAACGTCTTCAATGAACCCACCCACATGATCCTCACATGCATGTGGGGTTGTTGCGCCAAAGCCCCTGGAGGATCACTGTATTGCACATCCATCCAAGAGGGCATGTGCCGTGTACATGCCCCTCTGTAAACTTTGTAAAATAGCCCTCGCAGGACTGGTAATATCATCTAGGCCCTCCTACTCCAATTGTCACTTTATTTATTTTATTGTAATTGCAAATAGACCTTTTTCTTTACTTTATTATTTTAAACTGGTTTTTGCATCATTTAACTATTCAAAATAATATTTTTTTTGTTCAATTAATTCTTTATATTATGGGATGCTCATCATATTTTTATTCCCACTGGTTATTTAATAATCAAGATTATTGTAGAATCTATCATATTTTGCCTACTATATGCTTCGATTTAATTAATAGTTAATTATTGCTCGAAAAATTGCCAAAAATTCAGCGATAGTAGAATTAATTGTTAACAACATTGTGCCAAAGAAGAATTGATTTGCATGCATATTTGTCTCTATAAAATCATTTTGTGCATTTCACTATATAATTTATAATATGTATTAAATCCAATATTTTTAAGGTATATATTTTTTCTAATATATATTACCTAGTGATATATATTAGATAATTTTATTTCCAAAAATAAATAGATTTAGTATTTATTATAATTTATTATAGACAATCTCATTGTATGCATTCATTTAATCATAGGATATTCATACTGCATCCAAAAATTCCAAAAACTTGATAGTATCCTAATTTCATAATTTTTAACATTTTGGCCAAGTTTGAGTATCTTGGAATTCAATATATTAAAATTTGCTATTTAGCCTCTGAACTTTGCCAAAACTGCATTTTCCACAATTATTGCATTCAAAAATTAAGAAAATGTACCTCTTTATTTCGAGATCGACTAAAAGCCAACCTAAGGAGATAATTGCCTCCCTGAGTTCGACCTTGGACTTATCAAGTAAAAAAAAGTTGAACGCTTGCTTTCATTGGACAAATAATTAATTGAGCTTTTTTTGATTAATTTGATTTTTCCCGACTGCAACGAACGAACATCTTTTGATCGTTAATTTGATTAAATTAAAAGGTAATCTCACGGTTCTTCACTAACGAGGAAGCTAAATATCATCTCCCGTTGGATGACTCCTACCCCTCACTACTATTCCTCGAGAGCCGACTCTCCTGGTCTCATTAAATATATCGGATTAATATCTTATGACCATATTGAGATTGCTACTTCAAAGTATTCATCATGCGAAGATGAGGTAATTGACCACAAGACTAAGCACGTCTTGATAAAGCATCTTAAAAACAAGAATATTTGAAGTGCCTCCACCTTCCAATACTATTCTTCTGAGGATAACTTCAACGATGGTTGGAAAATCATCTGACTCATACGCTTCATCTTCTTCCTATCAAAACACTCTTCAGCTTGAATATTATGAGAATAACATTAATGATAGATGGGACTCGTCTTATTTATCTTCTTTTAATCATTATGACCTCCCGCCACAAGCTCACAAAAAGATCTGGCGAAAACCTCATTATTCACCGGTTTGCTTCCCTTCCAACGTCATCGGTTCCTTTGTACATCCTCTTCCTCTACTTAGGCCAAGGCCTAAGTATAGGGGGAGTCGATGCCATCTGTATATACCACGCTCCTCATCCACTCCTTCTCTTGATTGCCCCATTTTCACTCTTTTTCATCTACTTAGGCCAAGGCCTGAGTATAGGGGGACCTGATGCCCGCTGTATATACTCTCCCCATTTAAATTCCATGTACTCGTCCACCTCATTTTTCCCTTCTTCTATACTTAGACTGTTCACAACCTATGTATAGTGGGCAGACCGATCTCTATTTTTCCTTTTCTTTTTCACTCTCTTATGCTTAGCATGAGCTATGTCTTCTCTGCGATTCTTGTGCTCTGAGGAAATAACACTCGCTAAGTATAGTTGGTGTGTATATACTCTGTATATATTTTACTCATGGCTCATACATTTACGTAAGTATATATTCTTATTTATGGGTTGGGTAATTAACTTATAAAATATAAAAAAAACTAACTGACTTTGTGTTTTGTGCAACTAACACTACGTGTGTAACCTAAGTTTTAAAAAATGGTTTATTATTCTTTTTAAAAAAACCTTGCATTAAAAAAACAACAAAATTTCTTGAATTAAAAATCTCATAAAAAAATTGTTCGCATTTTACACATATGCACTTCATCTAGCATTACAAGCATTGATGAAAAGCCCTTGGGTTCTGAACCGGGTTTTGAGAAGAAACCGAGAGTGGTCTTTACTTGACCTTAATCCACCTAATTTTTTCAGAGGAACTTCACCGAGAAATGTGATTTTAGAAACTTCAAGTCTTTGACTTAATTCTTCAAGTTCCACATGATAATGTGTAGAATTTGACTCTTAGTGTCTAATCTGGTCGCCTCATTCTAGGTATGACTCTTGAATAGGGAATTAATTTGTACTCTTGCAAAATGCACATAACTCAACTCAAACATGGTGTTGGAAGATTGTGTGAGTCTATTTTTTGGTAGCACGGGCATCTAAAGACTGGAGTACGGGTTGTAATAAAACATCAGATAAGGGATGTACGACTGGTCACAGTATTTTCTAAGATACCGAAACATTCACAGAAAGAAAGATTCTATATCTGCAGGGTCACAACAAGATCCACGCATAAGTACCAAAAATCCAAAATAAAAGAATCCAACTACGAAATAAATATTTGACCAAAAAGGTCCAGGCTTCAAGAAAACCTGCAGATCTCGGTGGAGACTTGGCTTAACTAGCCGGCTTCAGAAGGAGAGGTGATTACACTGGTCACCCTCCAGTTCTCTTCTCCTTCTTTTTATTTCTCTCCCGTTTCGATTGTGAACACAACGCGATAGACCTTAGAAGGAAATGCCTGACTCCTTGAGTATGAGTTATTGGGGGAGAGGATTGCATGGTAGTCCGACGTTCTTAATGGGAAGAGCTAAAACCTTTCACAAACACGAGTCAATTGTTCAATGTTCAAGGGGTATTCTTTGGGAAGAGATTTCATCTACGATGACCTCTAAGCCGAAACTATGACAATGATGTGTAGAACTTGGAGGATTTTGATTTTAAAATCCTAATTCTCATAGGAGTTCCACCAAACTAACAATCCAAAGGCCGAATCTAGCTCCATTTTCACTTTGCTCGTGGTCTTGGTATGGGACCCAATCTCATTTTACTTCATTTCATTTCTTTAATTGCCGGGATGAGAATGGTTTAAGTATAGGTGGTTGATGAATTTGTGATTCATCACTCTAAAAGTGATTAATTAAGCTCAGTTCTTCACAAATTCATATGTATTTTATCCATTATCTTTCATAATTAACATTCATGCATGTATAAATAATAATTGCATTTTAGCATGTATAATTGCTATAATGTATGGAGCCAAATTCCCTGCCCAATTGACCTGTAAATAAGCTAAATTCCTTGATTTTCAACTAATTCATACTAACTCCAAATGACTTGAATCCATCTCCATTGTGTACAAATTACTAACATGAATAAAAAATATAAAAAAATCACTAATAAAAATAAGTGAACGAAAAAACCAAACCCTAATTTTAGGACCTGTCGGACTAGAACGTTGATATCTTCCTCTTACAATGTCCAATATTATCCTACTCATTTTTGAACAAATATATATTCAATTACCTTCAAAACAACACCAAGTTAAAGTGAATCAGAACTCATATGTGAAAGTTGGGTTTTGGGCCTCTTTTGTACATTATGTATTTTACCTAATTTCGACCTATTATTTAACTATTTTTTATTTTATTTATTTTTCATTTATTTTCTTTGAGAAAAGTTATATTAAAATACGTAAAAATCCAAATCTTAAATGAGCTTGAAATCAAAGAAACTAATTGAGTCTTAGTGTTCACTAATAGTTTGTACAAACGTCCTCTTTTTCGTACTTTATTTTATTTCCTCATTTTCTTAATTAATAAAAATACAAAAAGTAGTGTAATATGTAAATATTTATATCTGATTTTATCATTTTCCCAATTTTTATCTTATTTAAAAATAAAAAAAAAATACAGAACTCAAAAATCAAGATATTCTATGTACATAGAATATCACCAAAAATATCACTTTGTGCAAATGACCTATTTTTTTTGGTCTCTTCATTATAATTGTAGATCTTGTCAAGACAAACAACTTTCTTGAAGAAAATTTTTCGATTCGAGGAAGTTTGCTATTTCTTTTTAATTTTTCTCTACTTTTATTTTTTTCAAATTTTCTAGAGCTGACACGTGGTAGCTCATAGATCCGCCACATGTCACTCATTTTTCGTAGCTAATTTTTCATTTACCTAAAAAACATTTTAAAAATAATAAAATAATAAAATAAAAAATAATAAAAAATAATAAATCCATGTGCCATCTTGTGGACCATCCGTTCCCGGTTGATCGGACGCCCCACATCCATCTTCTTCCTCCCATGATTTTCGACAACTGACTTCCTTCCATTCTCACGCCACCACTAGACCATCATCTCCGGCCACATTCCAAATCTACCCACCTCCTATAACTGCCGCCTTTGATCCCTTTCACCCTCGCTGTATCCTCCCCGATTTCATCACCAACCTCCTTCCAATTTCTCCATACGGATCTCGCGCAGCCGCCATCTTCTTGATCCCACCTTCCTAATCGTGACCCACCGCTGCTCCAATCTGATCTCCATCTCCTAATAAATCAAAGTTGTTGCTATTCCAATTCGTACCTCCATCATATCGCCAATCCTGAATGCTTACTCGTCAATCTCCTCGTATCTTTGATCTCCAAACCCAATCAATGTAGGCATCACCGTCTTAAATAAGTCTCCCTACCACCTTATTGAAGAATCATCCGCGATGCACATCAAAAGAGGAGGGTGCCTGTGATGACAACATCGTCCCTCCATCCTTCTTTGACGAGATCCGGCATCATCCTTGTTATGTCGTTGCAGAGCCACCAGTTGCTCGTGTCCTGGTCCGCCATCTCAATGCCATCGAGATTCACCATAATTATCCATCAAAAAGCTTCCACCTTCTCTGACCTTGTTGTTTCACTAGTGCTGACATCAGCTGCATTCGTATATCTTCATCCGCAACCACCTCTGCCTCCTCTTCATCACCATCGAGAGGTGGGGTCGTTCATCCTCTGTTGCTCCTCCGACAACACCTTCTGACTCACTTGATAGTCGAAGAGCAGCAGGGCTCCCACCACCTTCTCGGCCTCCATCTTCATTAACAACTGGAAGGCACTCTTCTTGTAGGATATTCCTAGACGACGTCGGTTTGCACCACCCTCCTCTATTCCCTCTCTACCTCTCATTGGTCGTGAACCACCAGGGGGAGGACCGAGACCCTCCCTTGTGAGGTGCAAGTGTAATAGGGGTCAATTGCGAAGATACCCCCACAAGTTCTCTCATCCGCAAACGTGCCCCTGTCAACCATGGTCATGTGCTTTGCATGTGACTCCTAGTGAATTTTGCACAAAAAGACCCTCTAGGTGTCGATAATTCTACTTACACCCTTGTTCTGCATTTTGTTATCTTAATTAATTTTCTATTTTTGTATATAGAACCATTTGTTCCCTCTATTATTTGAACATTATTCTTGCATAATTTAATTATTCAAAAAATAGCATTGTGTTCTTCAATTGATTCTACCCATTATGGCATATGTTTCATATTTTTAATCTCAGTGATTAATTAATTATTTATATTTGTGTGAAAAATTGCATAATTTGTCCAATATTTGCTTAGAAATTCATAGATAATTAACTATTGCTCGAAAAATTACCAAAAATTAATGGATAGTAGAATTACTTTATTTCACACTGTGCACAAAAAGATTGCTTTTGCGTGCATCATTTTCTCAATAAAAATCATTTTGTAGATTTTAATATTTAATTTTTAATAGGTATTAAACTCATATTTTTCTAGTTTAAGATTTTTCTAGGATATTTCAATTATTGATATATATTATATAATTTTATTTCTCTGAATAAATTGGTTTAATATTTGTAATAATTGATTATTGAGATTCATCTTGTTTGCATTCATTAATTCATTAAATATTCATATTATATCCGAAAATTCCAAAAATATTGTAGTGCATTTATTTCACCATTATTCATATTTCGATCAAGTTTTATAATTTTTGAACATTATTTGATTGATATTAATTTATAGTCCTTAAAATTGGCCATATTTTCAATTGTATTAAAAAATTACATTAAAAATACCAAAAATATTCTGCCACGAAAAATGTGTATGAACATTGATAAGACATAATCCTAGGTTGTTCCTTTGCCTCCTCGAGTTCGACCCCAGGGTTTGCCTAGGATAAATAAACATAAAATGGCTTTGATTAAATTTGATTAATTAAATTAAGTGTTTATTTCTAGATTGATTTTGATTACCCGCCAACAACGAAACGACAAATTCCTTTATTTGCATGTTAATTCCTACAAATTAAAGAGGGTATTCTCGGACTCGTCACCTAGGTACTGATCAAATACTTTCCAAAAGCATATATCATACCTAAAAATTCATTCAAGCTTCCATTGTGAGACGACCATGCATGGAATTTGATTCCAATATCTCATGAATGAGCTCATGTCTTCCGGTTTGGTAATGAACCTCTATGATCCCTCTGAGAGATCGTATTACTCATACGCCAGTGTATGCACATTAACTCGCCGGTGTATAGACCTTGAATGGGTCATCAATCTCTCTGTCTACCAAATGTACATACTTAGACATAAAATAACACATCTATCTCCTATTAGAGGATGCATGCCTATATTGTAATAGCATACGACATAGGTCTTGGTTATTTGGATCTCATTAAGTCAACTTTTTAACCAAACTTATCTAGCACCTCCTAATCTCTATTCCTTTGGTCGAATATTAGCATTTAGAGAAGGATTTCCATCTCCTTCTCAAGCTGGATATCCTTTCTTAACAACCATTTGACGGTGCTTGATGAGTCCTCAATTTAACTCTTTAGATATCATCCGAGTATTGGCTTCTATGATTCAATATTTAAATCAACAATTTTATACTCATTAAAATGGCCATGGTACATAATCCTAATTATACTAATGGTCCTATTTTGCAAACTAAATAGTCTTCATTTTCATATTAACAAGTGAATTGCAATAACATATATTGCATAATGGATCGATGTGGGCTCACATTTCCAACATAGACCTACTGGGAGTTGTTCCAGTTCTACCAATTGTTTGGTTTGCTCCATGAACATCTCAGTCACCAAGCTGGTTGGTGAATGGTTTGCTACAATCAATGAGATGTTGTCCAGCCCTGTCACCCTTGGCTGTGAAATGAATTTATTGAAAATATATGCAATGAATTCCTCATGTTTAGTTTGTCATGAATTTTCTTCGAACATGCTTATCAGTAACATTGATTCAGTCTCCAAATTGACAAGTGAGCATGGATCGACTATGCTTTCCTGGCCCCCTCTGAAGAGAGGACTTCCTGTGTGAGAATATCGTTAGAGAAAGTTGTTGATCATTGATATCAACATTGTCACAATACACAGTTGTTTATGGATTCCTTTGTTAGATACGGTTCGGATTGGAGATCGTGTCCATTGTGACTTTGTCGGTGGAGGATGCAGTGCAATCTTTCCAGACCCATAGTCGACGATTGCTTGGGCTTTTTGAAGGAATTACCGACCTATAATGATGCGAGTTTGGAGCAACGACTCCATGTCCAAGACCATAAAGTCCACAGGAAAGTGCATGTCCTATACAGTCATGATAACATCTTCTAAAAAAAACTTAGGCCCAATAATAGATCAATCCGCAAACTACATGATCATCTATGTGGGTGTAAGAGGTCCTAGACCAAATTCTTGAAGTAGTGAGGAGGGCATGATGTTTATAGAAGAGATACTATCAAGTAGGGTTTGCTCGAAAGTTGAATAAAAAATCTGACATCTCATTAAGAGTTCTCCCTTGTTTTTCTTCTTTTGTGGGAGATCATTGATAACATTTACATTGACCATGGTCAGGATGTGCTTTTATCCTCGTGTATATATATTCTTTCAAGGCACCTTTCTTTATAGATGGCATATATTCCATGGCCTTCATTAAGGGCATATTTAAAACAAGATTTTAAATAATCTCAGCAACCCATGGGTCAGTCAGATAATGCAATTTTGATTTTCCTGATTTGTTTTTGGATTTTTTCATTGCTTCAGGAAATGGAATGTTCACAAAAGAAAATGTGTTGTTCTTATTTACATCATCATGTAAAAATGGTTGGCCAGAAGGTGGGTCGCCATGGAAAAAGGGCAAAATGTGTAAACAGGGGCTTCAACTTTGTCGAGCAGTGTCGAAGTTGTTGCTGGAGTTGGCTCCTCCGAGGATAGTTGGCTAGGCTTCTGCTCTTCTTTTCTTTTTCGAGATTTTTGTTTTGTTCATTTTTTGGTTTTTTGACTATTGATGGTGGTTGATGAATGGGTCTTTCATCCAAGTCTAAAATTGATCCACATAGAGGGTGAAGATGCATTTGTCGCTGTGGCAACCCACTAGAAATCCTCGACCCAATCAACAAGTACCCACAAATTAAAATTAAGCAATGAATAGTCAAAAATGCGAGGCACAATTTATTATACTCTACAAACAAAAATGTATAGCATGTAAGTATGTAGAGGTCGAACCACATAGAGCAAACCAGGTAACCTATGATTATTATTAATCAATGTGAGTTATGTACATACTTGTCCTTGAGCCCCTTTTTTATGTGAGTTTTTAGTTTTATATTTTTTAATAATAAATTAATAGTGAATATATATAGGTAATTTAAAAATAATAATAATAAGATATATATTAGTATATAAATACACAAACAAATGAATAAGGGTATAAAAGAGAAAGGGATAATTTAATACAAATAAGGTCTATTTTTAATCTCTTTTTATATTTTTTGGTTTTTAAGTCTGTAAAGTTTTAATTTCTTTTTTATTTTTTGAAAATAAAATAATAATATATTTATATAGAATATATTAGCTCGTAATATAAGTATATAGATATTATATATATGGTATATATATAAATATTCCAAAACCCAAGAATTTTTTTAGCTTTTAAATTTTTTAAATAATTTTATCATTTATTTTAAAATTTTTTGCATATTTTTATAAATTTTGAAAGTAAAAAATATCCCAAATCAGAGATTAAATAAGTAGGCTGACTTATTTTGGAATAAAAATAAAAAATAAATCAAAATTTTTCAAAACCATTTTTAATTAATTATATATATATATAATAAAATTGCTGAATAGAGATCATATTTTTTGGAATTTCTAGGAATTTCTTTATATTTTTTATAAAGGATTTTGTAGCCTTTTAATTTGTAATCTTTTCTTTTTCTATTCTTAGCGATTTTTGGTCTGGAGTCAATATAAGTAATAATAAACAACATATATATTTTTTATAATTTAAAGGCATTTTATTTTTTTAGAATTTTTAAAGCTAACGTGGGAAGTAATGCTCACTGTTTGAGTTTTAATAAATAGATAAATGACTAGAAATGTAAAATAAAAATCTTATCGTAAAAGTTTAACATTCTAGGCATTTTCATGCAATTATGAAAAATAAAATACAAACATAGCTATTTTTAACAAAAATAAACAAGAAAATAAAATTCAAGGTACTAGCAGGGACGTATAAGCAACTAAAACAGTGTATACTTGCATTTCGAAACCCTTTTACAAAACTTAGGGGCATACATGCAATTTTCCATGAAATACTTCATTTAAAAATTCCCTGGAAGGGCATTTATAAAAATATACAAAAGTTCCAGGTCGTGCAAACATCTAAAAAGTTAACTCTAAATATATAATTTTGGTAATAAAAATAAATATACAAAACTAGGGGGTTATGCCTGCAAAATACTAAACTCATTTAGGAAGCTACGTGAGATGAGCTGGCGTGGACATGTGGGCAAATATATGAAAGCATGGGAGCTATTTGTAATTTTTACAAAACTATTTACGATCCAGACAAGAATTAAAATACTAACAAGAAAATAAGAAAAAGTAGAGGTGGCTTAGTGCAAATTACCCCTATTTGTGTCCCATCTGATGGTTGGGGATCTTGACTAAAGTTCATCAGATGATGGAGGTTGCACATCGCTCTAGTCTTGATCTAAGGGCGAAGATTAGAACTGGAGAGGCCTCATGATCTGACGGCATCTATAGCATCAACAAGAACATGAAGAACAATCGAGAGGTTGAGCTTCTGTCTCTGATTCCACGCAACTCGTTGCACCAATCTTCGCACCAAAAGGCTCTGTAGATTCCTTGAACCATTCTGCAACGGCATGGACCTCCAAAAGATCCAGATCTCATTGGTGGAGACCTGGCGAGCAGCTAGAGCTTCAGGCGACTTGGAAGGTGCAAAATGTCTCAAATCCTCTAGGTGGTTCTCTAGTAGGATGGAGATTCACAAAAGTTTCGAAGGCTCAAGAGGTTCCACTCAGCCCAAAAAGGGAGGTCTAAAACCTCGTGAACAATGAGGTGGTGCAGCTCTGGCAAGGATGAAAGATGGATCTTTGATATTCCTCGAATCAAGGCTCAATTCAAGGGTGGGATGGGATGGATCGAAGGAGAAATGAACAGCGAGTGAGATGGGGTGGAGAGTGGGTCGATTGGGCAATTACTGGTGGAACATTGCATGGAGTTGAACTCCAGGCGATCGAACCAATTCAAAATCTACCTAATCTATTGATCTAATGACAATACTAAATGCGAAATTGAAATGACACGAAGAAAATGTACGTAAAAGATGTAAAGTGCGTAGCTCTTACCTGGCCGAGAAGCCAATGAGAAAGATATCGTCGGAGCATCGCCTGAACCTCCTTGCCTCCTCATGTGATGCCACCCTCGAGGAAGTTTCCTGTGTCACTAGCAAACTCACACACATTCAAATGGAGGCACTACAGAGCTCGGATAGGGATCAAAGGGGAATGGAAGGAATTTGGGTTTTATTTATATAGAAAGGTTCAGTCGATCATTGATCGGGATTTATTCGTGGCTCAGTGTAGATCATGCAAGTCTAATGAGTATGTGAGGATGGTGATCGTGATGTAAACAAAATATATTAAGGAAACTTGAGGCAATTTGGGGCATAGGGAAGCCATGAAAATTCGAGGAAGTGGGGGTCTCGAGGCTCTGACAAGGGTTAGAGACGGGGGAAGGAGAGTTGATTGAGGCCAATAGTCCTTGCATCCTGAGTGGCCAACATAGGACGCTACAGGACAAAAGAGCTAGCTTTATTCAGAAATAATTAATTAAAAATAATATATGATTTTATTAATGTTTTATTACAAAGTAAAACTATTATTTTATTTGGTATTTTAAAATGATTTCTATTTATTTTTGTTAGTCAATTTATAATAAGTTACTTTTTATAAGTGTTTTTATAGGTATATTGACCTATATTTGTATATTTTATTTTTATTTTGTATTTTGATTTTATTATTTTACTTCCACATTTTATATTTCTATGTATTATTTTTATATAAACAACTATATTTTTATTGTATTTTATAATACATTTTATACATTAAAAAAGAGAGTTATGTTTTCTCTAGGTAAAAGTATAGGTATTTCATCAATGTATTTCTGTAGACTATTTTATTTTAGTATTTTCTTTACGTTTTTATTCTATTCTAAATATATACGTACAATATATAATATAAACAGAAGTATAAAAATAAAAAAATATAAATTTATAAAGAATCATAAAAATGAATATTTTATTCAGGTATAATATACAATAGGGGTCCAAAACTTGTTCACATCTTAACTCAAAATTGAATGAAATCACCTTCACTATATAGCTTTTTAAAGGTTATATGAAATTAGTGGTGATTCTGAGGTATTTTAAGTATTTATTGAGAAGATATGGGTCCGGAAAGTCTAGGTTTTGGCTTTTTATTCAAGGTATAATATGTACACTTTATAGTAGTTTTGTGTTAACTCAATTTCGTATTTCTCTGTATATTATTATCTACAACTTTCATGTAAAAGGTTTATTTATTTGAGGTATAAATAATAAAGAATAAAATGGGCCCCAAAATGAATTATTGATGAATAAATAAATATGGTTTTTATTGTATATTTGGCCCTTATCTCCCACTACTTTAATCTTTGTCGATTAAATAAATTCTTGACTTGGTCTTTCGGGTTAGGGTCATAAAATACCTTTGGTATTTTATTCTTTTTCTTTCATTTTCTTTATTCTTTTTTTTGGCTTCAATCAGTGTATTTTACACAATAATTACACAATAAATAATGAATGTTAATTTGTACAAAATACCGATATTTACATGTTTTTAGCTAGGGTTTAAAGGTCGAAATGAAAGAATAAAGGTGATGAAATGGTGATTCATCACCCCCTATACTTGTATTTGCTAGTCCCTAGCGAACACTTATGCAGTAAGTGCAGGAAATAAAAATAAAGAAAAAAAAATAAATAACTTAGAATAATTGTCGACTTTTAAACTAGTCTTAATAAAGTCAAAGTTTGGAGCTCAAAGAAGGTCTTTGGATTAATGGTGTGTTCGGAACCACATGGACGTCTGAAAGTGCGACACAACAACCCTTAGGATCCATACTCCTATCATCCATCCAATTTACATCCAAGTCAGAACCATCCTCTCAGTCGCATACTCTTGCTACCTTGAAATGATAGAACCGTGTGTGTGGATTGGTTCAGCTATCCCCAGACAAAAACGTTGAACCATCAAGGCATCTGCTCTTCTAGTAAATCGTCCTCGTGGAGACAGATATTCACTTCTAAGGTCAGGTGCTACCGGTCTTTACAACGTAATGGGGTACAAGTTAGGAGAATGGGAAGAGAAGTGGGAACGGACCAGTGTAGTCTTCATTCCCTTGTTAAGTTGGTCAATGTAATCGATTCGTCACCAAGAAGTAGGATTTTTCTAAAGCTCAAAGATTGTGGTACTTTTGGTGCAGGCTTCTTTGGATATTTTCTTTGACTTTGTACAACTTCTGTAATCTTGTTTGTGCCCTAGTGGATATAGTCTCTTTGGTTCCACCCATTTTTTGGGGTCTTGGAAAAAGTTCTATCAGTAGACCATTCCTCGTCCGATGGATTGTTTCAATCCATCTTTAGTCTTTAGATATCTTTGTTACCGAAAGAAGTAGGTTAGAGTACTGGTGTCGGCAATCCCCGAGAATGGTTCCTGAGCCACCCTTGACGAAGCAGCCATGCATCGTCCCGAAAGACTCCATGATTTTTCAACAATCCATCTGAGTTGAGCAAAGTGCTAGGTATGAGGTTTCTAGTAAAGCCAATGTCTCAAGAGTCTTACGGAAGATATGAAGGTCCTTATTTAAGCATGTTGAATTGACTCATGAACACAGTCTTAGAAAATGTAAAGAATTAAGTCAAGGTGACCTGAAATATCTCTACTTCAAGTCCTCAATGGGTTCCTATGAAATTAAGTATATTAAGGTCTATTCCAAGCTCCAATCTTCATAATTTACTTAGCCTTGTTCAATTGTCTAAGTTACTCTGAAAAATGTGAATGTTATGCACAATAAAAGATAAATATTTTTGTGATGTGATTTTCTAGTTTTGGACTTTTTATGGGTTTTTTGAAAAAGTTTTTGCATTTGTTTTTGGGATTTTGAATTTTGCAGATTTTTAGGGAATTTTCTAAAAAAAGGTTTTGGAACAAAGAGGTATATGTGCAGCTATTTCCACGGGAGTGCATCTTTTATTCACGGGAGTTGGGTTATAAGAATTTACAGTATTGCATATACAAGGTTTGTAAAGAATCTTTATTTATTTGAATAATATAGATAGTTCTCGAAATAATTTGAAAAGATTTTTACAATTCTTTTGAAAGCTTTATTTTTCAGAATAGTTTGATAAAGAATGTTTACAAACATTTTACTAAATTTGAAAATCATTTTGCAAAGATTTTTCAAATAGAATGTATAGATTTTTCAAAATATTTTTGCAAACTTTTTTAAAGATCATTTGCAAATAGATTTTCAACACATTTTATTTCACATAAAGAAAAGAAATTTTACATGCAAAACATTTTTACAATGGTTGAAAACATTTTACAGAACATTTTCCAAAAAGGTTGCCAAAGATTTTTAAAAGAATTTTCCGAAATATTTTTCAAATATTTTGCAAAATACTTTTACCCGATTTATTAATCGGTATATGCAAAGAATTTTAATGATTTTTATACAAGTAAGTCCTTTATACCTAATTGTTATTTAGCCATACTTATTGAAAATACAAAAGTACGCGTTATGGCTAAAGTATATTCGTTATATATACAACCCCCTATACTTAGCGTGAGCTATGTCCTTGATGAATCCGCGATTCATCATCTCAATATCATGATCTTAGCAAAATCCTTGAGTAAAATCTGAAATAAATGTCCATAAAAACCATTAAATTAACAAAATGGCTGTAGTAAATAAAACACATTAATTATTGTATTTTAGACTGTACAAAATAAATTAACAATAAAAAGCCGCAAAATAAAGGAGTTTTTCACTTGTAAATAGCCCAAAACTTCATGTATTTTTAATAATTTTATTTCAACTCCTTTTTGGCTAATTCTTTCTCTAACTTGTTTATAAAAATGTATATAAAATACAACAAAAACAAAACAAAATTTACCTCAAATAAATGCTCCTAAATCCCAAAGACAAAAAGCTGTAAAGTCCAACTTCTCGGCCATGTTCGCGCTCCGTATGAACTCCAAATTCACCAAACTCATTTTTGAAGTTCAAGTTAGGAAATTATCTATCCAACGGAAATGGTTTCATTAAATTCGGAGCTCATTTGCAAAAGTTGGGTTTTGGGACCTAGATGTACATTGTATATTTTGTAAATATACATTCTTTCTTCATTTTTTATTTTATCTATCTTAATTACTTAAAAATCCAAAAAAATCATTGTTGGGCTGTATTTTAATTATAGTATTTTATTGTATTTTTCTGTTGTAAATATTTCTTATTAAAAAGACAAAAAAAATATAGATTAGAAAAGCAAAAAAAAGTACATGTCTTCTTTTGTAATTTCCCCACTCTTTTCTTCTCTTTATTTTATTTCCTCTTTTTAGTAGCCTACTTTATTTATTTATTTATTTATTATTTAATTTCCATTCTCTACAATAACCACCAATTCAACTCCATTATTTCACCATTTTTTCCAGCTTCCCATTCAACTCCATTAATAATACAACCTCCCATTCAACTCCACAACCTTAATAACTTCTCATGTCTTCTCTTTATATACATCCCATCCTCCTCAATTTGCACTTGATCTATCTTTAAGTGAGGTGGACCTAGTTCTCAGAGTTGAATCGGTGACATCGACGTAACTGCAGTGTAGCGACGACAACCCTCTCTCTCGTGAGATCCGTTGTCTTTTTGGCCAACATCACAGCCACATCCGTGCATTGCTCGAGCTCATTGCTCGCTGGTGATTCCAGCGAAGACTGTGCTCTCGTGAGCACGTCATAGGCGACCGTCTCCATCGTAGGTAATTTTTTTCTTCTCATTTTATCATCTTGTAATTTTTGCATTTTTTATCACATCATATCACCACCCATCATCCTTCATTTGTTTATCTTTATCATACACCACCATCTCCAAATACCCATATTTTCACCTTTGTTTTTATTCCTTGTTTAAAAACATTAAAAAATTAAAAAAATTCAAAAAAAATTTCTTTGCAACAAATCAGTAAAAATCTTTCAAAAAAATTTATTAAAAAAATTTAAAAAAAACGGAGGGAACATCAGCTCCACTGCCATCGCCCCCTCCTCCTTCTTCCTCGTGGCACCGACCACCGTCCGACCGCCCACCACAGCCACCGCCTCCAGCGGCGCTCCGTCGTTCTCCTGTCGCAGCCGTGCGGTGCCCCCCCTCGCACGCGTCTCCACAGTGGCCGGCCACTAGTGCGCCCCGATCGCCCACCACAACCGCCTCCTTTGCGCGGAGGCGCCGCCCACCAGTGCGCCCCCGTCGCGGAGCCCCACTTCCCGCGCCCAGCCGCCCATCCCCGCCAGCTGCTCCCGCACGGAGGCGACGCGTGCGGACCGTCGCCTCCGCCCTCTCCCTTGTTGGGTTCCACCTGCACCCTAATGAAGAAGAAGAAAGGGTATTTTTATTTTTTATTGTAAAATTTGCATAAATTTCTTGTATAGTTTCTGTAATTACAAAAAGATCCATGTATATAGTTGTTTGTTTATATTGCTTACAGAATTTGCAAAGACAACCCTCTGTTCGCATTTTTATTTGGACCTCATTTTTGGGCTATTTTATTCAATGAAAAATAGTATGATGTTTACCAACAAATTATCTACCATCTGAATGTTTATTTGGATTTTTATGATATTCGGGTAATTAACTAAAATTTTCTAACTGAAATTTTACATATTTTACCCTTTTTATGATCTCAATTTGATATCTAACTCAAGGTTGCTCCAAAAATTCTTGAAAAAATAGACATGATGCCTTGAAATGTGATTGAGATACTGACCAAATTTCATCTAAAATAGAATTGTCGTGTGCCTGAAATAAATTGTAGAGTGATTTTCGTAATTGATTTTTAATTAAATCCACATATATCCTTTTTACAAAATTTCAACTCTCATGGATTCCTTGTATAAATAGCTTCCTGAGATAATTTGCATTTTGATTAGTTTGATAATGTGGATTTATTAGGAATTAATTAATCATTGTCACTCTGTCTTCACTAAAAAAACTATAAATAATTCACATTTTGTCAAAAAAATCCAAAAATATTACGTAATGTCCTTGCATCATGTTTGTATTCCAGTAAATTTTTCATAAGTTTTACTTACTGTTTGTGTGAAAAATTACGAAGAAATCCATAAAATGTATGCATTTTTACTTGTTGTGTTTTAACACATAAAATTCCAAAAAATAGTGTCTTGCATTCATCATTGGATTAGGATTCTAGGAAAATATAATTTTGCTAAATTGGACTGATTTGACATTAAAATTAATTTGGATAAGTTATGTGATTTCTTAGTGTTTTAATTCATCCACATTTGCCTTTCACCTTTGTTTTTGCATTAAAAAAATACAAAAAAATCCCATTTGAAATCTATATCTTATTTTTCGAATTAACCCCAAAGTTTTTCCTTTGCCTCCCTGGGTTCAACCTCGGACTTCCCCGAGATATAAATTAAGCCGAGACACTCTTCACGGAGATCTTCTCTCAGTTCTGATTGAATCGCTAAGTACACGTACTACAATGTGCCCAAATTAAACATCGTGCTCAGCGAATCGTCAGATGGCGTCGTTGCCGGGTAGGCAAACGGCTTAAGGATTAATTTAGAAAATTAGATTTAGATTTTCTCTACTCGGGTAGTCTGACCCCCAAGCCACTTGTATTTATTCCATTTTTTGCAATTGTTTTTCTTCTCATTCTTGTATATATTTTATTGTTAGTCTCTCTAACATAAATTTTGTTTTCCTTGTGAGGGCCCGGTGGACTTGGAGTGCATCGGAGGTTGACGGACGTGATGCGCACCGACTGATGAAGATAAAGGAATTTTTAATTTATTTTTGAGAGAATCTTTTTTTGTATTTATCGTGTTGTAATAATTTAGGTAATTCGCACTTTACAACAGCTCTTGTTGGAGAGCTCGCGCTTGTACCCGGACTGGACATTGGACCCGCTCGTGGTCATGTGGTTGCTTGAGTAGAATAGGACTTGCACTCGCGGCTCTTAGAGCATTTTTAGAATATCTTTGTTGCTTGTGCTCGTAATTTTTTTAGGACCACACATCACATTTAACGAGACACACTTAGACTGCAGGGCTATTAGTCAAATATAACTTGTTCTTCATTCGCTAATAGATTTGCCGGTCTAGGAACAATTTTCTCGTTTGCATTAATAAAATTTCAATTATGTCTTGCATCCCGCATGTAGAGCACGAGGATCACCATAAGTCTCTTGAACTGGGCATGCAACATTGATTTCACTATTTGCATCGATTTTTCTCGACTCCCTCCCCCTTAGTTTTTGAAACTTAGGTTAAAAGGAAATCAGGATTGATCGTTAGGCGTGCTTTGTTTGGTGGACTAATCAAGTGATAACCAAACTTAAATATGGGACTGCTAATCAGAGTTGAACAAAAAATAACTGACTAAAATTAACACTTATTTTGGGAGAGCAAAACCCACATTGTATGCTTGGCCATTGTGATTGTTGAGAGGTGAGGACGCATCCCTACGATAGTTCCCAAAACCTACTTTTGAGCCTTGCGTAATTGGACTTATATCTTGATTTATCACCTAATTAAAACTGAAAAGATAAACGGTCAGACTTTTGTGACCATCACTATGTTGAATAGGTGAACTCAGGGTTTGCTCTTGTATTTATTTGTTTTGTGTGTTATTCGGTGCACTTGCATGCTTTCGTCCTTGATCCGCTTCATTCTCCCATTTCCCTTCCAATATGTCAGAATATTGGTCACCATATCCATGTCACTCTTCCTCGACCTTATTTCAATCATCTCCACCTTCTTATTGCTCTTCATACCCATACCTCGACCGTGAAGTCAGAACTCCGACTGACATCCCCACTTCTTCGTCCTTCTTAACTACTCCACATTCTTACACTCCTGACGCACATCCACCTTGGATTAACTCATCATATTCTCGTCTGCTTGCTGTAATCAAGGAATAAATCGAAGAGCAAGTGACTGCTGAGATGAATGTTTGGCATAACCAGTTGACCCCACATACCTCATTCTCACCTCGAGTTGGGATAGAATAACAATTGTCACACGCACATCCTGACTTAAACTTAGTGTACAACATGGTCGACTAGACAAATCTAATGGAGAGGCCTACACCGTACGATCTTCCTGACTTGATTGACCTGAGTGATAGAGACAACTTTGGCCAACCTTCATATCACCCATTCGGAGAGACGACATATACAGGGGATTGTATTCATTCGACTGATTTACATACCCCATGTCTACTAACTCCACCTGATGAGGCTCCGACCAACAATTGCCATACAAATGGGCCATACTCAACCCAGTACTGCACACCTAAGTCAAGGTATGTTGAGTATAAGAGCCCGAGTTCTCAGCAGTACCCTCCAATTGCGCCGACTTATCTCAAGAGGTGTCGTGAGAACTTATTGGAGGATGACATTTGTAGACCGATCAAGAGTCCAGGTAGGAATGTGGATCATGGATTTCGCGGATTGAATCTTGAAAACTTGAAAAGCACCTTGACCACACGCCATGTACAGTTGGGGTCCCTTCTACCTCCCTCTCTACTAACCACTTTTCCTCCAAACTTGAGTCTGTAAATTCTCCTATTCCTCATTCACCTATCAAAAAGATCGAAAAAATGGAAAAACAAAAAAATACCATAAAAATTGAAAAAGGAAAAGATCTACAAAAATTGGATCCTATACTTAGGGAAACACTTGATAGAGATTTGATTTTTGAGATTCCCTTAATAATGGCCACTGAACACTTTCCCGACCATTAAAAATTTGTGAGAAGTAAATAGATGCTAAAAGGTCAGGAAATAAGAGGACAAGGACTGAAAAACATATAGTGTCTATGGCCACTTCTTTGATGATAGGGAGAAAAACCAAGAGCCGCAGAGTGAAGCGGTTGCCTAGATTTGATTGTGAAATCAAAGACACCACCTTCACCCATGCAAGAATCGATAATGACTTACTGATTAATATCCTCCCGACTTCCGTGTTTGCCAAGCTCAAACTCCGATCTGCCAAAAAGTCAAGAGAGATCATTCAGTTGGCTGATCGGTCCATTAAACGGTCGAGAGGAACCATTTCAGTCATCGTTACTTTCCAAGGTGCTCTATTACAGATGGACTTCACGATCATTGACATTGAGCACCGAGGAGAGTTCACCCAGTCTTCGATCATTCTCGAAAGTCGTTCTTAGCTTTAGCTAAGGCAACTATAGATTGTGAGACCAGGTATATCAATTTCGATGCATTGGGAGCACTCCGACCTCACCCGATCTTTGAGGACACATGATATTCCAAGGTAACCAGTAAAGTCGGCGACAGTCGTGACCTTCGAGAGACAAATGAGTCCTGTCTCTCTACTATACCTGTGATACCGACTGTCCAGGAGACCATTGGTTCATAGACTCCCTACACCTCCACACCACCCACTGCTTGCATTACCACAACCGTGACAGGTTCTCGAGAGGACTCAGAATCAGAAGTTGTCCCTGAGTCAGACGTTATCATTAATGATTTTCTTGATTATTTAGATGATCGGACTCATGAGCCAATCAATGTTAAGCCAACTGAGAACACTATGACTTACCAGAGACGTGTGCTGACCCTGTAGGAGTATTACAATGCATATGGTGACTCATCTGATGATGAATCTCTGGTCAGTACCTCACACACACCACATCCAATACCTATACCAAAAGAGACAACTGGGACCAAATTGACCAATCTTGATAAATCGGTTGCTCCATCCTCTAGTCAGTCATCTGGTAAGGAGAAGAAGGTTATTGATTCCTTGAGGTGTTCCCCAGAAATCCTTAAGACGCATCAATCTCCTCTTCCTCTTGATGCTTCAGGTTCAAGAAAACCAGCTAAGAAATTTCCCTTCATCTTACCAGAGAAGGAACTTTCTGAGGAATCCTCATCAGGTCCAGATGAGGTGATCTACATGAGTGAGCTCAGTTCGGCTATCCTGAAGCCATATTTGAGCAAGCAGCCATGTGTCAACCCTCGTTGGACGTTCCCTACACCTCACTATTATTCCTCTGAGGACGATTCTAACAGCGACACATATGTATACTATGAATGACCTGACTACTAACTAAAGGAAGGCAGTGGAGTGATGGGAACAAAACGAGCCTCACTTAAGGCTATAAGAATCTTTGCAAGTGAGTTCTAGGGTCCATAGGGGGGGACCGTAGTCTAATAACAAAAGAGGCTTAGTTAGCCTGATCTCACTCTCAGGCTAGGGAGAAGTGTCGGGGGGAAGTGAAATGCCTAGTCTGAAGAGGGGATCGGATATCAACGAAAGAGGCTAGACTCGTCGGGGGAAAGAGAGAAATTCCCTTGCTCTTTCTTTGATCATGATCATCAGATCCTGCTCGATTCAAAGGCTTCCCGCTCTCAGTCCATTACTGAGAGAAGAGGTCTGCTTATTGATCACAAACCTTCTTGATCCTTGTATATTCTCACTCCTCCTTGTACATATTTTCCTTCCTTTATTTCCCTCCATCCCCCGTGATTCGCATCACTTGCCCCAGTTCCGTATCGTTTTCATTTTGTGGCTATACTTAGGATGACTAGATCCTAAGTATAGGGGGTGAGTGACCTGATTTGCTCCATCTCTTATTTTTATTTTTTTTGTATATTCTTTCCCATTCTCATCGGTCCCTCATTCTTGTGTTCTTTCCAATACTTAGGCTGACCAGAGCCTAAGTATAAGGGGCCGATGCCCGTTGTGTTTTATCCACCCTCTTATTTTCCTTTTCACTTCTATTCTTTTCACCCACTTATACTTAGTACGAGCTATGGCTTTTTGTCACCTAGTGCCATGAGGACATAGCACATGCTATGTATAGGGGGTTTTGTATATTTTATATATATACTTTACCTATAGCTCCTACTTTGACTTAAAATAAGGGGCTATGGGTAAAATGTTGTAAATAAGAGGTGTAACAAAAAACAACAAAAAATCTATTTTTTAAAAAAAAATCAAAAAAATATTTTCACGAGAAAATCCTTTTGTGTCTCTTTTCAAAAAAAACTTTTCCGAAAAAATGTGTATCCTTTCTTATATACCTTTCTTTTAAAAAAAGAACTTTTGAAAAAAAAACACAAAAACCTTTTTCAAAAAAAAAATCTTTCATTCTTTTTAAAATAAAAAAACAACAAAAAAACTAACTAATGGGTTGGTTTAATCCCTGACACTTTCACATTCACACAAGACTAGTGATGTTCAAGAACACTTGGTTTATGAGCTCTTGAGATTTTGAGTTAACCAGCCTTAGTTATTAGGGTCTTTGACTTAATTATTCACATTTCCCATGTTTGAATGATTTGTGTGCTATATTGCATATTGGCTTTTTATTAGGAGTATAAAATGAACATTGTATATTATTTTTGTGTAAACACAATTTTTTATTTTTATATAAATTATTATCTACAACTTTCATGTGCATGGTTTCGTTATTTGAGGAATAAATAATCAAGAATAAAATTGGTCCCAAAAATGAATTATTGATGAATAAATAAATGGGGTTTTATTATATATTTGGCCCTCCCCCTACTTTACTCTTTGTCGACCAAATCAATTCTTAACTAGGACTCGAGGTTTAGGGTCATAAAATACCTTTTCCATTTTTTCCTTTTCTTTATTCTTTTATTTTGTCTTTAACCAATGTATTTTACACCATAATTACATAATAAATAATGAATGTTAATTTATAAAAAATATTTATATTTACATGTATTTATCTAGGGTTTAAATGCCAAAATGAAAGAATAAAGGTGATGAAATGGAGATTTATCAGTGGTGGTGGTGGACTGGTGCTTCTCCTCCATCATCTTCTTTCTCACCTGGCTCTGCGGCTGGACTTGCTGATGTAGAAGATGACTCACCATATGTTGCTTAATTCTTCCCTTTTTCTGCTGCAGACAGCTACAATATCTTGCCTCTCCTAAGAGCCACTTCGTGAGACAGCACAAAATCTGAATACATAACTCTACAAGATTGGACAAGATATCACAAACTACGTACTCCTTATGTTTGAAGTTGTTGGGTTAGCCTCGACTTGTGCTAGAATGGGAGTCTTGGTCATAGTGAGGTCATCATGCTTCTAGCTCATCTATGCTAGGCTTTTCACTAGTTGAGCCTGACCCTCAAGAGCTGAGTTCACAATAGTAGCCTCAAACTCATCGTGCCAACCACGCTGGGAATGATACGGTTGCAAAGGCTGATAGTGGGAAAACTAATGGTTGTACTGAGAGGTGGTTGATGCTGATGAAATTGTGGAGGAGGGAGGTATTACTAATGATGATCAACTACGTAATTATGATGCAACAGGTACTAGCGGTATGATGACTATTGATAATTCTAATTATGCCTCTATATGTTCTGATATGGTGGAGACTGTTGCTGTAGAGGCCGGTGGTTTCTGGACAAACCTCCCATCTGAGGGCTAGTGATACAGTCGAATAGTTGTCGATTGACCCTGCTATTGTCCGCATGCACAGGCTAATTGTGCATCATTATTCAAGATGTTGTTCACCACTTGAATTTAGGGTAGTAATGGGAAGAATGGAACAACATTTGATGGGGGCTTGTGCTCAGGATACTAGACAATGAGCTCCTACGATCACTGTGGAGGTGCCTAGTCAAGATCTTGCACGTAGTATACGTGCTACGCATTGGGCTACCCTGAACTAGGTTGAGGTTGGTGTGGCAATGATGTCTCAGCAAGTGTGATGGCTGATAGTATCGCAGACAGCATGGCATTGATTCTGCTGACCAACAACTCTAGATTCTTGGAATCTGATCCAACTTGTCCAGGTGCTGGGTTCTTTGTTCGATCACAAATAGTTTCTTGAGATCATGTGATCTTTTTTTGATGATATCAACCTTAGACGGGTGGCTCCCGATTATGCTATGGTTGGAGCTCTCGTCCCTATTTGATTCATGGGATGCTGCCATGTTAACTGGCTTGTAGTGGATCTGGGGTTGACACTGATATGCTAGAGATGGGGATAAAATGGCCTCTCCTTCGACCGTTTCCTTGAATATATGCCATACAACATCCTCGATCTTATTAAAATGGGATTCACCACATGCGACATCAACAAGCCTATGTCTCTCTTGTGTAAGGCCCCCGAAGAAGTGTTTGACTAGGCTCATCCAAGGAATATCATGGTGGGGGCACTTCTCATGTAGATCTTCAAACTGCTCAGAGACTTCATGCATGGACTCATGCGGTCCTCGGGAGAAGTCGCTAATCTTGGCACGCATCTGATTTAGACGACCAAGATGGTAAAACTTGTGGAGTAATGTAGATTTCAGTTCCTCCTAGGTCATTACGACCTTCCCCAAATGATTGACAATATAAAGCCTCATCCTAAAGGCTGAAGGGGAACACAGTCATCTTGATTACACTTATTTAGATGTTAGGGTAGAGAGTGGTGCGATAGATGTGAGAAAATTGCTGGAGACAGATATAGGACTCTTCGTTGGTGTTCCCATACAAGGAGGGGAGAAGAGTTAAGAATTGGAGCTTCATATAGAAATGTACATGGACTATAGGGACCTGTATCCACTCAGTCATTCAGCCATAGCCAAGATTATATGTCTCTTTGAGAGTAGGCTTGGGGGCCTCTCTCCTCGGCTCATTTGTCCATCCTATATGGTGTTCATCTCCTTATTCATCATCTCCTCCTCCTCCTTTGTTCTCTCTTTTTCTCCTTATGTAATTCATCATGTCTTGTAAGGTGACCAGGGCGTACGCCTGATTGGTGAGTTGTTGTTGGATAGACTAAATGGAAGCTAACGACTGAGCATTCATTGTTATCTGATTTGGTTAAGGGCCCTGATTTTGGCTGTTGTGTTCCCTTCCCCTTCCCTTAAGGAGCCATATATGAATCAGACTAAAAGGAATGTATGTACACTGGGTCCAGGTTCTGTTCTGCACATTAAGATGCATCTGTTTAGAATAACATTCACTGGCACTAGATGAAGAGATAGCTCTTGAATTAGGTTCAATTCTAGATGTGTGTGAATGGAGCATTTAATATGGACTGAAATCGATCTCCATCCAGAAGAGGAGAATGTCAGGATAAGAGTAATCCTAGTTTACTAAATAATGAGACG
The DNA here is from genome assembly GCA_037367405.1 of Ottelia alismoides. Taxonomy (NCBI): domain Eukaryota; kingdom Viridiplantae; phylum Streptophyta; class Magnoliopsida; order Alismatales; family Hydrocharitaceae; genus Ottelia; species Ottelia alismoides. The sequence goes on along the minus strand of JAZKJV010010119.1, from coordinate 204,176 downwards.
AAGTCAAGGAGTCTGGAGATTAGTTTTCAAAGTTCGAACTAATTTCTTTAAAATCACCTCAAATTATTTAATACATCGAGTTCATGGAAATGATGTAGGTGTCAGCATGTCCCAACCAAAACATCCATGAGTCGAACTCTTTGATAGAAGTGGTATGGATGAGAAGTGGTATACGATGATGAACAATAGATGAAATTATTAGGAAGATATTAGAAAGCTAAAAATGAGCAGGGCACAAAGAACCGAAAACATATGGAATGAAAAAGTATGCATGTGCGCAGGATTGAATCTTTGACCTAAATTTAAATTCAAACAAATACTAAGCAATGGATTCACCAACTTACACAGTGTGAAGACATAAGAGTTCGATTATTTTTATCTTTGCAATTTTATTTTATGTTCAAGCAATTTTATAGCGAGTCCTTAGAGGCCAGCCCTATAGGAGAGCAAGTACTCCTAGAAAACTATATTGTACTTCCCACTTCTTTCGTGACATGTAGCCTGCACTTTTTAAAAGAATCGTTGCTATTGGGCCTGGATCCACTGCTAATCCAAAGAAGCAAGGAGGAAGTTAATTAGTGAAAACAATACTTCCCCCGGGTGGGGTATTCGGATGTGGAACAATGAGATAGACACCCTCGTGAGGGGATGGCTTAAGATTAATACTTCATATTAATCTTGCAAGCAGACGAAGACCTACTCGCCCACATATGATAGAATCTCCAATACTTCATGAATCTAGTCAATAAGAATGCAGTACTCATGCTGGGCTTTTGGCTCTATTTTCCTAGGGACATACCTCACTTAGTCTGGATGGTACCTGAAAACAATGTGGACTTTATGAACCCAATATAATAAAGTCCATTACGAATTTTAATTTTGGTCAAAATTTATTAAATAGTTCCCCTATTTTAATTTCTATATTTTCACTTTTTGTAATTATTTTTCACAATAATGTGCATAATAATTTTTTGGATTTTTTTAAAATCCTAAGTGATACAAAACTGGGGAGAAGACGGAAACACAATGCAAGTGGATACTTGGATGGAAATCTTTCCCTTATATCAAATGTTGCGTGCTCAGTAAGAAGACTTACAATGCTTCCCAGCTTTCTCCATGTGGGATGTGACACAAGGAATTTAAGTCTAAACTACATGGAATGCAAGCTAGTGAAATCGGCCTAAGATGGAATTGTTATTACCGTGAAGAACTAGTTAAGTTGGATCTAAGTCCAAACATAACAGAGGCTATAAGGACTTGAAAATATTAGGGATTTGGACAAAGATTACCTAATCAAGCAAGTCCTAAAATCTAAAGGATCATTTACATAAACCAATGAAAATAAAGGCGGAAAACTCAAAACACAAAAATTAAATACAAATAAGTGGAAAAATAGGGTGAATAAAAGGGTAGAAGGAGAGAAAAACTGATAAAAGCCACCAACTGGACAAAAACCTGGTAAAATAGGCTTGTTAAGTCCGAGTGTCCAAATGTCCAACCTGTACTATTATAAATATTTTATAGCAATAAAAGAGACACTCTCACAAAATAAAATAAAAATTCTACACTAAAGCAAGTCTGCTCCTCTCTCTATATATGTCCTCTTTGCTCTCTCCCATCATCTCACAAAGAAAGAGTAGATCTCCACATAGTCCTTACACACCGACCTTCCAACGAAAGCAACCTTTGCTTCATGATCCCTCGTAAAGAATTAAAAAAAATACAGAAACAGATAGACAATTATTTATAAAAAGAAATAAAAGACAAGAAAAATAAAAAGAGATAATATGTGCAAAAATCATATCTGAAGCGTTACTCCTCGTATCAAAGCCATTTTGTTGTAGAGATTGATGAGAGGTGTCTAATGTTCTGTCTTGGAGGAGCATGTGGCGTTCGACATGTCGGATCCTGCAATTGTTGTATTGGCCCTCTCTTGACTCTTGACACTTTAACCAATCAATTTAGACAAACAATCGAACAACAATAATGATAAAACAATAAAAGAATGTAGGATGAAATTTATTACACCATACATAAAAGATGTGAATATACAATAAGTGTAGGGGTCAAACCACTAAGAGAAAATCATGGATAAGTATAATTGTTGTAAATTAATGATAATAAAAAATAATTATTTTTATACGGTTTCTGCTTTTTTATTTTTATGTCTTTTTAATTATATTTATTTTTATGAATTTTTATATATTCATTTTTTTGCTTTTTATTTTCTTTTTAATTATTCAATTGTTAGTTTCTTTTCCTTTTTAATATATATGTGTGCCTATATATCTATATATAATAATATGTATGTTATAAATACCTTATAAGATATATAAAATAAATGAAAATGTAAAAGTTTAGGAAATATTAATAAGAACAATCCTTTTTATTTTTTAAAGATTTTAAATATATATTAGGTATTTCAATATAATAATATTAATAATGATAAGTATTAATGTTTTATAATATGTATATAGTCTATATATGGTTTTATATTTTTAAATAAAGCTATATCTAGTCAAAAATTATGAAATAAAATCTTTTTGTGTTTTTGATATTTTTCTCTTTTTTTTATTTTTCTTATAAATTTTGCTAATTTTTAGGTATTTTTAATTGATTTAAATATACAAAATAGGGAAGAAGATAAATAGGCTGAATTGTTTTGGGTTTTTAAAAAAGATAAATAAAGTCCAAAAATACCCAGAACTATTTTTAGTATATACTATATAATATAAATAAAAATATACAACATAAAACTATTTTTTATTTCTATAGAATTTTCAAATTTTATATAGATTTTTTTGGTTCTTATCCAATTTTTATTGTTTTTCTTTTTATATGTTTTTCTGATTTTTGGTCTAGAGTTATAATATATGGTAATATATGCCATATAATATCTTTGGGTTTTATAAAGTAGAATTTCTATTTTTTGTATTTTTATATCTAAATAGAGACAATATAGCTCCTAAAGGATTTTTAATAAATATAAAAGTGTATTAAAATGATAATAATAATGATGATGATGTGAACAATAATTAGGTAAACCATCTACAGCATTTTCCACATAATCAATGAGGCATTAGAGCTATTTAATTAAAATAGAAAAGCAACTAAATAATTACAAGCCTAATAATAGGGTGGGGCATTGGGCTCAACCCGACCCAATCCGGAAAAGCCTAAGCCGAGCTCATACTTTTCCTCGGGCTTTGGGTCAGTTTTAGGCCCATGTTTTTGGGTAAATTGAGGATCCGGACCCGACCCAAGGCCCACAAGATCGGGCACGGGTTCAGGCTAGGCCAAGTCCGCCCACACTTCAGTTCCACTACACTACACCTTTAATGTTAGTTTATGAAAAATTGGATGTATTATGGGCCTATTAACCCTAGGTTGAAGGCCTATTAAGCTGCTTTTTCCGTTGCCTCTTGAATCCATGTTAAGAATATTGAATGATACATATATGTACTTTTGGTTAGCATGAATGCATGTATTTTCTACTTAATAAAGAATGCACAACTCGAAGGAATTTAACTATCTAAATAGATAAATGCTCCATGGCATACATCTAAAGAACTACATATATACATCTAGTAAAATTCCGAACCATTACATGTATGTAAAAGAGTTTGATGGATGAATGCAACAACTTATAGCTTAGAATTTTGCTTCTTAAATCAAGGTTACATTATTCGAGATAAATAGACTGCATGATACAAAATCCTATGTATTAAAGCACTGACCGACCCTTCAATTAGAATGATCTTCAACTTTAAATAAGTTGTTGCGTCTGAAAAGAATTCTTCCAAATGATATAGGGGCCAAACTCAAAACAAAAAGTTGATATAACACTAACGTGAAGGAGGGGCCATCATGATGTTGTATCGGGGATTGCGCAAGAGAGTGAGCATTGACATTTCAAAGAGGGGACTGTGTGTGAGACATGTATGATATGTAGAATCAATGTGAGTGAGGTGGGCCGGGTCAGGATAACCAGGGTCATAGTGGGTTTGGGCTGGGCCCGACCCGATCTTGATATTTTAGAAATATGAGAGCCTGAGCCCGACCCATATGTGTGTGTGTGTGTGTGTGTGTTTGTGTGTATGGGGTTCAGGTCGAGTTTGAGATTTTTCGGGTTTGGTCAGGGTTGGGTCTAGGCCAGCCCGACCTGATGCTCCACCCTACCTAGAATGAGTATTTTTACAATAAAAATATAGTACATGTGTATCCATGTAAAATACCTAAAAAGTTTACACTAATATTAAAATTTAATGGAATAAATATAAATGAAGGTACCTGGAAGGGCTCCCTTGCAATTTTCATGCCTTACATAGGTAGCCATATGAGACGAGTTAGCACGGACCTCGATGCAATTTCCAAGGAGCGAGGGTCCGATGCAAATTTTCTATGAATATTGACACTTAATTTAATAATTACAAGATTGCTTTGTAAATAAAAAAACTTGAGTGGATAATAATTAAATTACCCCTCGAAGGTCTGGATCGGGTGGTGTAGAGCTTGCTACCTGTGTCGATAAATGGTGGATGAAGGCATTGTTTCGGCTCTTGATCAAATGCTTGAGAATAAACATAGAGCCTCAGTTTGATGGGACGACACTGACGAGTTTTCGAAGAACTTGGAAGAACATATGCTGGGTCAATGGCGTCGTTGTCGGGTAGGCACAGTGAGGGTAGTTATGTTTCTCTTTTGACCTGCTATTCTTGGTTATAGATATCTGTTTACATTTCTGCCATTCACTTCATTGTTCATATCACTGCATTTGATTCAATTTTTCTCTTTCTCATATTTGATAATTGTATTTCTTACACATTCTCTTTTCTATTTCTTGCGAGGGCCTGCGGAGCGAAGGAGGCGTTCCTCGGAGAGCCGAAGCACCCAAGCGACATGGAGGCGGCTTGATTCTTCACCAAGCCACATGATAGCATGAGAAGAGGAGAAGAAGAAGTGAAGGAGATGAAAAAATTAAAAAGAGAGAGAGTTTCTTTTCTACCATTTGAACTCTTGTAAATGAAATTCATTTATTGCGGGGTCTGTTTCGCCAAGTGCTGGTGCACTTGAGGGACCTCACTGGTTTTGTTTTCATCGCCTTTATTTTTCTTAGTTTCTCGCGTATTTCGTGATCTACCTCTTGATTGCTTTAATTAATTTGCTTGAGCCAAGTAATTAATTAGGTCCAAACACCCTAAAAAGGAAATTTATGTGCCTATAGAGTAGAGCGTAAGTGGGAGTCAAATTAACTTGTTCTTGCCCGTTAATGGAAGCTATCATCTAGGACAGTTCACTTGCATCATATAGGATAGTTTATTTAAATTCTGCATGGATCACTTGCATGTAGAGTGCTGGCGACAAGGTACACATCTCTAACCCCTGCATGCATCATTGTTTCTAATCGTGCATTGGCATTTCCGATCTCCTTCCTTGTTTTCACTCACATAAGTTAAAAAGGAAATTGGACACTCGGTAAGCGATTCGTTGAAAATATTTTAACCAAGTGATTACTGCTAAAATCGGGTTGGCTAAAGAAAACTCGACCCTAAAAAAATACAAGGAAAAATTATTGTTTTGGGGAGAGTAACACCCTCATTGTTTGGTTTGCTTGGGCGAGAGAGCGACCCACGCACTAGGATAGAGCCACATCCACTCTTTTCAGACTACTATTTTGGGTTAGTTGTTCTCCAGTGAGGATCTCTTCGGTAGCTGATAAAGCAGCCCGTGACATCCTTAACAGATTGAATTAATCGGGTAGTCGGTAGACGGTCCGCAATTCAAACTTGCTGGGAAAAATCAAACTTTGAGATTAGGCCAGTCTCCTGAGAGCATTGGGTTCCTAACAGCTCGCTTTAACCGCTCTTATAGATTGTATTGTCACCAAACTCTAAAATTAACAATATAATTTATCGAACCTTCACGGTCTTCACATTGAGTTGAGTTGGTGAACTGGGGGTTTGTTTTGTGTTTGATTGCTTGTGTGCTTGCTAGATCCTTCTGTGCATTTGTGCTTTTTTCTCCATATCTTTTGACTTGACCCTCGTGCTCTCCCGATCCGCCTTTTGATTCGGAGATGACCAACTGGAGTTATTTTAATCCGATATTTGCGGATACCTCATACTCTCTAGACGATCCACCTTCCTTTTTCCAGGAGGACTTTCCTCTTGATTTTTGTGCAAATCCGCCTAACCCATTATTTCAGGAATCGTAGGAATTTGATTTTCATCCACCCTCATTCACCCCACATGATCCTGTGATTTTGGAGTCACCTTTCATGATTTCCACACTTGAGACATTGAACCAGATGATGGAGCATATGAATTCTAGGATTAGCAATTTATTTAACATAAATACGATACAGAACATCGGTCCACTATTTTAGGATATGGATTCACTTGAGAATAATCATGAGAGCTTGCAATCACCCAAAATACAAAAAATGAGAAAATTTTGAAAATCCAAAAAGTTTCTGGGAGAGACATTATTAAGGAGAGGACTCAAATGCCCGATCATTTACTCACACATCTATGCACCACATGTCCCAACATTGACCCTGAGGATTCTACTATACATAGTGCTCTTGTCAATCCTCCTATAAATGTTTATTCCGACCCCCTCACTTGTATGGATGATGTCCAAAAATTCAAATGAAATGTTGACTGAACCGGAAGTGGTAGCCACCCTTCATGAGATCATTAAAGCTCCACTTCAACAAGCCATGACAGATTTATCTACTCCTCAACACAAGAAGAGAAAGTGAAGGAGAAGATCTGAACGTCACATCTTGACCATGGCCACTACCTTCGCCATCTCTCACAGTCCGTATTTTAAGAAAAGGAACACCTCCACACCTCTTGTGAGTTTCTCCATATCTGACTATTCATGTTATAACACTCTCCTTGATGGCGGTTCATCAATCAATATAATACCCTTCTCTATGGTACAGTCTCTTCATCTTGGGCCTCTCAAGAAAACCATGATGATAGTTCAATTTGCTCATGGATCTATCAAAAGGCCGACGGGTATACTAGAAAATGTTGTCATTCTTATTCATGGCATGAATTCCACTTCAGATTTTATTGTAATGCCCATGGAGACCTTCACCCTTGTGGAGCACCCTCCAATCATCCTGAGACGACCTTTCCTTACCTCTGTGGGAGCCGTTATTGATTATGGTTCAAGAGAGATTTGCTTCCGTTCTGATGTAGGAAGCGATGTGTTGATCACTATACCCACTACTGACAAGAGATCTGCATCCCATGAGAGCCTGCCCATGTTAGCCAACCCCAAGGAATTTGACCTCGATGATAATATCAGAGATTCTTGTTATATGTTGGATGATAAGGAAACCCAAGAATTCCTCTTGAAGGAGGAAGACTCGGAAGCATAGACCTTGGAGTTCTCCCTTGTGGTATCTGGAGATGCATTGTTGACATCCGCAGAATTTACACGATAGACACCTTAGAGCAGAAGGCAGACCCTGAGACTAGACAGGAAGAACATGATTCGACTACTTCCACTGATGAGTCTGTTCCTATTCACTCTGATTCAGATGAGACAGATCATGCCAACTTTGAATTGATTGCTTTTATAAAGGAATTTGGGCCTTTTGATAAAGATGATTATCCGGTAGAGGCTCGCCAGGCTGAAATTGATCCTACTTTTTCTGATAATGATTTCGAGCCATTTTACATTGATGTTTGCGAAACTTCCTAGGCCGGACATGACCATACTACTTCCACTAACTGGTTTAGTCCTGCACAAATTGAAATCGCTGAGGATACATTCTTGATCAATCCTCCTCAGTTTATGTCTAATGATGATCCCAATATCGACCTACATCTTGTCAAATCCATACCTCAACGGTCCCGCATGAAGGTTTGCTTTCGACCTTCTTGACCTTTGAACATCCACTCCTCTCGTATATCCTTTCGTTTCACTCTTTCTTCTCTCATTTTATCACTCACCCCTTTTCCGTGTGTGTGTGTGTCTCTGTGTGTATATGCTATACTTAGGATGTGCTTTATCCAAAGTATGGAGGGTGAATGATTTGTGTTGTTCATATTCGTTCTGTTCATCACTCTTTTTGTTGCCTATACTTAGGGATACTCTACCCTAAGTATAGGGTGGGTGATGTTGTTCATATCGTGTCTTTTTATTTTTGAGTATGTACATTCTCTTCATCGATTTTCCCCTTTTTGTATAATCTACTATACTTAGGTATACTTGATCCTATGTATGGGGGTGATCACCAACTTCTCTTCTTTTTATTTTTCTTTGAGTCGTTGTAGCATAGGAGTCTTTTCACTTTTCTATACTTAGCACGAGTTATTTCTTCCTTTTTTCTCTCTCTGATCACTATGAGGACATAGTTCAAGCTAAGTATAGGGGGTGTCATATATATTGTATATATACTTTAGACATAAGTCGTACTTTTAAATATGTTTATTTTGGGGGTTATGTTTATAATTTTGTAAAATCCACGTGTGTAAAAAAACAAAAAAAGCAAAATAAAACAAAATAAAAAAACACAAAACAAAAACACAAAAAAGAAAAAAAATAAATATAAAAAAAATCTTGTATATACTTGTATATATTTTACTAACCCTTTTCCTTAAAAAAAACTACGAAGCCAAAAATCCAAAAAAACTTGCATAATTAAAAAAAAATCATTTTCGTTTACATCTGTATTTTTCTCCAAAATCCATAAAAAGTTCAAAATTAGAAAATTGTTTAAAAAATTGTTCTTTTCTCATGTGCATCATTTCTCTTCCAAAAAAAATCTTTGCATTGTTCATATTTTCTTACATTTGCATGTGCATTTTTCAGGATAGTATTGACATTTAAACTATGTCTGGAATAAAATTGAAGAATGGAGCTTAGATGGACCTTAATCCACCTAATTCTCAGAGGAACTTCACTGCGAAAAAGGATTTTAGAAGCTTCAGGTCTTTGACTTAATTCTATGAGTTCCACATGACAATGTGCAACGTTTAACTCTTAGTGTCTCACCTGGTCTTTTCATTATGGGTACAACTCTGGAATAGGCAATTAATCTGTACTCTCGCACTATGCACTTATCCCAACTCAGATGGGATGTTGGAAGACTACGTGAGTTTCTTTTCGGGTAGCGTGGAAATCTAAAGACCGGTGTACGAGTTGAAATCAAGCTTCCGAAAAGGGATGGATGGCTGGGCACAATTTTTTTTAAGACCCCAAAAAAAGTACGGAAACAAAAAGATTCTATATCTGTAGGGGTACAACAAGATCCAAGCAGAACCACCAAAAATCCAAATACAAAGAAGCCACTACCAAATAAATATCTACCCAAAAAGGTCGAAGCTTCAAGAAAACATGCAGATCTTGGTGGAGACTCGGCTACACTGGCCAGTTTTACAAGGAGAGGTCACTACACTTGCCACCCTCCTCTTCTTTTCTCCTTCTTCTAACTTCTTCCCCAATTCGATTGTGAACACAACGTGATAGACCATAGAAGGATATACCCGACTCCCCGAGGACGAGTTACTGGAGAGGAGATTTGTATGGTAGTCCATCATTCTGGATGGGAAGAGCTAAAACCTTTCACACACATGAGTCGATTGTTCAATGTTCATAGGGTGTGCCTTGGGAAGAAGATTGATCTAAGATGACTTCTGAGCTGAAACTGTGACAATGATGTGTAGAACTTGAAGGTTGTCGATTTTAAAATTATAAGTCTTACAGAAGTTCCGACACACCAATAATCCAAAGGTACGATAGAGCTCCAAATTACAATTTTATGAAGATAAGTTTAATACTCAATATTGCCCTACTTTCTTTATTTTCCTTGCTTTTTTATTTTTTCACTTATTCTTTCAAATAAGTTTTTGCTAAGGCACTAGCAAAGGTAAAGCATAGGGGGACGATGAATATGCGATTCGTCATCTTTATTCATTTATTTTAGCTTAAAATCCCATATAAAACACTTGCATATAACACTAACTCCATATTCTTACTAGCTTGCATCTGTGTGTAAATATTGTAGACTTCTTACTAATTTTAACCTAAAATAAATAAAGAAAGAAAGAAAGGAAAAATAAAGAAAATAAAATAAAAAATAAAGACTGTAACAGGCTGACCCAAACCCCGAGAGAAGGTCAAGACATGACCTGATCGACACGGAATAAAGTAGGGGGAGATAGGGTCCTCAATTAGAAAATCCAAAAAAATTGTGTGCTGTGTGTATTTGTATACTTACACTAATTTATTTGTGCCTTAGTTGACCTCAAATCACATAACTTTCAAAACCAAAGTTGTAAATAAAAATGCATTTTAATTAATAAAAATAATTGCACAATTAAATCATGTACAGAATAAAAGCAACCACACATGGAAAAAGCCACTAAGTACTAATTGAAAGACCAATTTCGGCTCCATATGAACTCAAATTGAAGCAATCTAAGTTCCATTGGTTTCTAAATTAAATTATCTTTGAAATGGTTGTGATTTCATAATTTTTGGAGTTACGAGTAAAAGTTAGTTTTCCGGTGTGGTTTGTGCAAATTACCCATGTATTTTGTATATATTGTATTTGTATATATTTGCAAACTATTTTTACTAATTATTTAAAACAAAAATAAAAAATTAAAAATTTTAAAACAAAAAAACTAATTTGCTTATTTACCCATGTATATAATGTCGTATATCTATATAATATCTGTATATAGTTGCTATTTTTAATTAACCACCATAAAATAATAAAAAAATAACATTTTTTATTTCAAGTAAATAAAGTGACAAAAATTCAAAAAAAATAGAAAATTTTGTAAATAGTTTTATCTCTTTTACTATAACTCATTTCAAATTTCATCTCTCTTATCTCTTCCACCAAAAAATTCAAAAATTAAAATTTCATCTCTATCTTTTCTATTTATATGGCTCCTTCTCCCTCATTTCAACTTGATCAATCTTTAGAGAGAGGAGCCCGCTCTCTGAGAGAAAATTTCGTCGAGAAAAATGCCTAGCCTCTGAGTCGTCCGATGACAACGAGTCGGCCTTCGTCGAGACGATCATGGTCCATTTCCACTCCTAAGGTGAAAAACACATTTTTCTTATTTTTATCTTTGTTAATCGTAGTTTTATTGCTCGCACTTTTATTTCATCGTCAATTTCTTTATTTAGATCATTAATTTCATCACGATTTAATCCACTTCGACTCGATTTTTCATCACACGTTCTTGATCTCTCCGCGTTCAATTTCTACATCCCACGATCTATCAACTCCGACCACGCACGGTGGTCGGAGAATGGGATTCGATTCCTTTCATTTTCGTTAGAACCTCGTTCATTTTCCTATATTTAAATAAAAATAATAATAACAAAACTATTTGTTTTCTTTATCTCTAACGTTTTTAATGCAGGATCAATAAAAAGAAAACAACAAAAAATAAAAAGAAAAAGAAAAGAAAAAAATTTTCCTCGTTTTATGTTTTTTCTAATTATTTTGGATTTACAAAAAAAGAAAAAAGGTTCTTTTCATTACTATTCACATTATAATAAAAAAATTACAAAAAAAGAGGGGACGGCCTCCAGGCGCCGCCATCCCCCTTTCTTCCTCGGGCCTCCATTACCACCATCGCCGCAGCCACCTGCAGTTGGGCGCCCCTTTATCAACCCCCAGGCGCCGCCCTCCATTGTCGCGTGGGTCTCCATCGACCTCCACCGCCTCAACGCGAGGCGGCGCTCCGTTCCAGGCACTGCACCGCCTGCTCCTCCACGCCAAGAGCACGCCACCGCACGCGACTCCTCTATTCGGCCATGCTCCACCGCCTTGGCTGCGTGCCTTCGACCACCGCCTGAATCCTCCAGAAGCCTCGCGTCGATCCCCCTCCACGCCTTGGGCACCAGCCAACTTCAGCCCTATCGCGTCCCATTCTAGCACAAGCCCTCCATCCTTCGCCGTCTGATAGAGCATCACTGCCCCACCTAGAAGCTTGCTCACCTCTGTGCACGCCACAACTCTGTCGCGCTCCGCCGCTCTTGGTAAAGTAGAAGGAGGAGGCGACAGGTCGTGCCCCTCATTGCGTTGAAATGAAGCAAGCAGAGAAGAAACCTAGGGGTTGGAATTAAAAAAATGCGAAAATTACAATTCAAGCACCAGAAGTTTTCAAAATTGCAAAAGAGCCCCTACCAACCAGAGACACGCCCCCTAGTGGGAAATTTATGTTTTGTTCCCTCTATTTATTTTTGCTATTTATTTAATGCTAAAATATTGAATCTTTGCATTTCAGTCCCTATGACTCAGACTTTAATTTGCATGATTATTCTATTGAAATAAATGTTTTTATTAATCCAAAAAAATTAGCTTAGACTCACGCGATGTGCATCCTTATTGTATTAAATTTTCATTGCTTTTTGTCTTCATTTTTTACTTATACAAATCAAAAAAATATCATTTTTAGATTTCTGAAATTCAAAAATTCAAAAAAAATCGAAAATAACTCCAAAATTCAAAAAAAATTAAAATAGTTTTGTTTCATTGTCATTTAACTACTATGCAAATTTTGTGCATTAACTCTTTATAAAAACCAAAAAAATTACAAAAATTGAAAAATCTTAAAAAATCTGTAGAAAATTCTAGAAAATATCAAAAATTGTGATTTCAGTTATTGATTGAAGATATTGATTTGTAGTTTATACTAAAAATAACTACCAGGAGTTTTGGAACTTAAAATATTTTTAAGTTGCAACTACTCCAGTCCGTGCACATATTCGCATTTTCCCATTGTCTGTTTTTTTTGGAAAAAAATACAAAAACATATGAAAATTCCACAAAAATTATAAAAAACATTTCAAAACTTTTAAAACCCAAAATTATTTTTTTGTTTTTTTTTTCTCAGCAATTTTGGTATAATTTAAAATTAAAAAAAATTTGGTGTGCATATTTCTTGTGCTTGTGCATACTGTTCGTTATTTGAAAATAAAAAAAATGCAAAATCAAAATCACTAAAAATTTGCAAATCAAAAAATATAAAAAAAATATAAATAAAAAAAATAAAAAAATAAAAAAAATCACAAAACCAAGGATATTTATCCTTCGAGATTCTTATTTTTCTCTTAATTTATTTTCGATTAATTGAATAACCCTCGGGATTTGTAGCCTCTTTGAGTTCGACCATGTCTACTATACAGGTTAATAAGTAGCAAAAAGAAAAAAAATTGTTTGTTTGCCATGAGATTTTTGCGGATACGAACGACAATTCAATTAACATTAATTTCCAACCTTGAAGAAATCGCAAACAACAAAATGACGCCGTTGCTGGGGTGGCACGGCGAGGGTAGTTAGGTTTCTCTTTTGACCTGCTATTCTTGGTTGTAAATATCCGTTTACATTTTTTCCATTCAATTCATTGTTCATATCACTGCATTTGATTCATTTTTTCTCTTTCTCATATTTGATAATTGTATTTCTTACACATTCTCTTTTCTTTTTCTTACGAGGGGCCGCTGAGCAAAGGAGGCGACCCTTAGAGAGTCGAAGCACCCAAGCGATGTGGAGGAAGCTTGATTCTTCACAAAGCTGCAGGATAGCATGATAAGAGGAGAAGAAGATGTGAAGGAGACGAAAATAAGAGAGAGAGTGAGAGTTTTTCTTTTGCTACCATTTTAACTCTTGTAAACAGACATTCATTTGTTGCGAGGTCTGTTTCGTCAAGTGTCGGTGCACTTGGGGGACCTCACCAATTTTGTTTTCATCGCCTTTTTTTCCTTTGTTTCCCAAGGATTTCGTGAGCTACCTCTTGATTGCTATAATTAATTTGCTTGAGCCAGGTAATTAATTCGGTCCAAGCACCCTAAAAAAGAAAATTTTGTGCCTACAAAGTAGAGCGTAAGTTGGACTTAGCAAAATTAACTTGTTCTTGCCCGTTAATAGAAGCTATCATCTAGGATGGTTCACTTGCATCATATAGGATAGTATTTAGATTCTGCGTGGATAACTTGCATGTAGAGTGCTGGCGACAAGGTACGCATCTCTAACCCTGCATGCATCATTGATTTTAATCGCATATTGGCATTTCCGATCTGCTTCCTTGTTTTCACACACAAACGTTAAAAAGGAAATTGGATACTCGATAGGCGATTCTTTGAAAATATTTTAACCAAGTGACAACTACCTAAAATATGGGACTGCTAAAGAAATCTCGACCCTAAAAAATACAAGGAAAAATCATTGTTTTGGGGAGAGTAACCCCCTCATTATTTGGTTTGCTTGAGCGAGAGAGCGACCCGCACACTAGGATAGAACCACGCCTGAATTATTTTTAGACTACTATCTTGGGTTAGTCGTTCTCCAGTGAGGATCTCTCCGGTAGCCGGTATAGCGACACATGACATCCTTAACAGATTGAATTGATCGGGTAGCCGGTAAACGGTCCGCAATTCATATTAGCTGGGAAAGATCTAACTTTAGGATTAGGCCAGTCTACTGAGAGCATTGGGTTCCTAACAACTCGCTTTAACCGCTCTGATAGATTGTATTGTCACCAAACTCCAAAATTGACAAGATAATTGACCGAACCTTCACGATCTTCACTTTGAGTTGAGTTGGTGAACTAGGGGTTTGTATTGTGTTTGATTGCTTGTATGCATACTCGATTCTTCTGTGCATTTACGCCTTTTTCTCCATATCTTTTGACTTGACCACTCGTGCTCTCCCGATCCTGCTTTTTGTTTCGGAGATGGCCGACTGGAGTTATTTTAATCCGATCTTCACGGATACCCTGTACTCTCCAGACGATCCACCTTCCTTTTTCCATGAGGACTTTCCTCCTGATTTTTGTGCATATCCGCCTAACCCATTATTTCAGGAATCAGAGGATTTTGATTTTCACCCACCCTCATTCAACCCACCCGATCCTAGGATTTTGGAGTCACCTTTCATGATATCCACACTTGAGACCATGAACCAGATGATGAAGCATATGAATTCGAGGATTAGCAATCTATTTAACATAAATACGAGCCAGAACGCTGCTCCGCTATTTGAGGATATGGATTCACTTGAGGATAATCATGAGAGATTGCAATAGCCCAAAATACAAAAAATAGAAAATTTAAAAAGCCAAAAAGATTTTGGGAGACACATTATCGATTCATTTTGTGAGGAGAGGACCCAAATGCCCGATCATTTACCCGCATATCTATTCACATCATGTCCCAACCTTGACCCTGAGGATTTCACTATATAAACTGCTCTTGGCAATCCTCATGTAAATGTTGATTCTGACCTCCTCCCTTGTATGGATGAGGTCCAAAAAATCAAAAAAAATTGACTGAACCCGAAGTGTTGGCCACCATTCACGAGATTGTTAAATCCCCACTTCAGCAGTCCATGACTGATTTATCTACTCCTCAACACAAGAAGAAAATGCGAAGGAGAAGATTTGAGTGTCACATCTTGACTATGGCCACTGCCTACGCCATCTCTCATCGCCCGTATTTTAAGAAAGGGAACACCGCCACACCTCTTGTCAGTTGCTCCATATCTGAATATTCTTGTGATAACACTCTCCTTGATGGCAGTTCGTCAATCAATATAATACCCTTCTCTATGGTACAATCTCTTCATCTTGGGCTCTCAAGAAAACCAGGATTATAGTTCAATTTGCTGACGGATCTATCAAGAGGCCGAAGGGTATTGTAGAAAACGTTGTCATTCTTATTCAGGGCATGAATTTCACTTGGATTTTGTTGTAATGCCCATGGAGATCTCCACAGACGTGGAGCATCCTCCAATCATCCTGGGACGACTTCTCCTCGCATCTGCGAGAGCCGTTATTGATTATGGTTCAGGAGAGATTCGCTTCCGTTCTGATGTAGGGAGCGATGTGTTGATCACTACACCCATTACTGACCAGAGACCTGCATCCCATGAGAGCCCACCCCTGTTTGCCAACCCTAAGGAATTTGACCTCGATGATAATATCAGAGATTTTTGTTATATGTTGGATGATAATGAAACTCAGGAATTCCTCTTCAAGGAGGAAGACTCGGAAAGCATAGAACTTGGAGTTCCCCCTTCTGGTATGTGGAGATGCATTAATGACATCCGCGGAATTTACACGATAGACACCCTAGAGTGGAATGCAGACCTTAAGACTATACATAATAGACATAATTTGACTACTTTCACTGATGAGTCTGTTCCTATTCACCTTGATTCAAATGAGACTGATCAACCAAATTTGATTTGATTGCCTTTATAAAGGAATTTAGGCCTTTTGATAAAGATGATGATCCAGTAGAGGCTCGCCAGGCTTAAATTGATCCTTCTTTTTCTGATAATAATTTCGAGCCATTTTAATTTGATGTTTGCGAGACTTCCCAGGCAGGACATTACCACACTACTTCCAATAACCAGTTTAGTCCTGCACAATCTGAAACTGCTGAGGATGCATTCTTGGTCATTCCTACTCATTTTATGTCTAATGATTATCCCAATATCGACCTACACCTTATCAAATCCATACCTCAGCGGTCCCACAAGAAGGTTTCGCTTTCGACCTTCTTGACCTTTGTACATCTACTCCTCTTGTATATCCTTTCGTTTCACTCTTTCTTCCCCCATTTTATCAATCACCCCTTTTCCATGTGTGTATATATGTTATACCTAGGATGTGCTTTATCCTAAGTATAGGGGGGTGAATGACTTGTGTTGTTCATACTCGTCCTGTTCATCACTCTTGTTGTTGCCTATACTTAGGGATACTCTACCCTAAGTATGGGGGGGTGATGTTGTTCATATCGTGTCTTTGTATTTTTGAGTTTGTACATACTCGTCATCGATTTTCCCCTTTTGTACACTCTACTATACATAGGATTACTTGATCCTAAGTAAAGGGGGATCATCAGCTTCTCTTCTTTTTATCTTTTTATACTTTTGTCATCAACGGTCTCGTCATCACTTTTCTATACTTGGCACGAGTTATGTCTTCCTTTTTCGCTCTCTAATCACTATGAGGACATAGTTTGAGCTAAGTATAGGGGGTGTCGTATATATTTCATATATACTTTAGACATAACTCGTACTTTTAAATGTGTTTATTTGGGGGGGTTATGTATATAATGTTGTAAAATCCACATGTTTAAAAAAAATCAAGAAAGTAATAATAAAAGAGAACAAAAAAATAATCAAAAAAAGAAAAAGAGAAAAAACACAAAGAACACAGAAAAACAATAAATAAAAAAAAAGACAAAACAAAACTAAAAAATAAAAAAAGAACACAAAAAAAACAAAAAAAACAAAAAAACAAAAAACAAAAGCAAAAACAAAAACAAAAAAATCTTGCACTTTTTTCTATTACTAACTCTTGTTCCTTCAAAAAAAGAAACATTTCTTTTACATCTGCATTTTCAAAAAATCTAGAAAAATTTCAAAATTAGAAAATTGTTTAAAAACAATGTTCTTTTCACATGTGCATCACTTCTTTTCAAAAAAAACTCTTTGCATTGCTCATATATTGCATTTGCAAATGCATTTTTCAGGATAGTATTGACATTTAAACTATGTCTGGAATAAAGTTGAAGGATGGAGCTTAGGTGGACCTTAATCCATCTAATTCTCAGAGGAACTTCACCGAGAAATAGGATTTTAGAAGCTTCATGTCTTTGACTTAATTCTTTGAGTTCCACATGACAATGTGCATCGTTTGACTCTTAGTATCTAACATGGTCTCTTCATTCTAGTATAACTCTGGAAGAGGGAATCAATTTGTACTCTCGCACTATGCACTTAGCTCAACTCAGACGGGATGTTGGAAGACTGTGTGAGTTTCTTTTCTGGTAGCGAGGAAATCTAAAGATCGGAGTACGAGTTAAAATAAAGCTTCGAAAAAGGGATGGACAGCTGGGCACAATTTTTTCCTAGACCCCAAAACATGTACGAAAACAAAAAGATTCTATATCCGTAGGGGTACAACAAGATCCAAGCGGAACCACCAAAAACCCAAATACAAAGAAGCCACTACCAAACAAATATCTGACCAAAAAGGTCCAAGTTTCAAGAAAACCTGCAGATCTTGGTGGAGACTCGGCTACACTAGCCAGCTTCACAAGGAGAGGTGACTACACTGGCCATCCTCCAGTTCTTTTCTCCTTCTTCTAAATTCTCCCCCAATTCGATTGTGAACACAACGCGACAGACCTTAGAAGAAAATACCTGACTCCCCGAGGACGAGTTACTGGAGAGGGGATTAGCATGGTAGTCCGACATTCAGGATGGGAAGAGCTAAAACCTTTCACACAAATGAGTCGATTGTTCAATGTTCATAGGGTGTTCTTTGGGAAGAGGATTAATCTAAGATGACTTCTGAGCCGAAACTGTGACAATGATGTGTAGAACTTGAAGGCTGTCGATTTTAAAATTCTAAGTCTCACAGAAGTTCCGACACACTAATAATCCAAAGGTCCGACGGGGCTCCAAACTACAATTTTAAGAAGATAAGTTTAATACTCAATATTGTCCTACTTTCTTTATTTTCCCTTTCTTTTTCTTTTTCTTCACTTATTCTTTCAAACAAGTGTTTGCTAAGGGACTAGCAAAGGTAAAGCATAGGGGGATGATGAATATGTGATTCATCATCTTTGTTCCTTTATTTTAGCTTAAAATCACTTATAAAACACCTGCATATAACACTAACTCCATATTCTTACTAACTTGCATCTGTGTGTAAATATTGTACACTTCTTACTAATTTCAACCTAAAATAAATAAATAAAGAAAGAAAGGAAAAATAAAGAAAAGAAAAATTAAAAAAAGGAAGACTGTATACAGGCTAACCCAAATCCCATGAGAAGGTCAAGACTTGACCTTATCGACCAGGAATAATGTAGGGGGAGATAGGGTCCTTGAGAACAAAAAAATTTGTCTTGTTGTTGTAAACACTTCTCACTTATTTTCTATATATATGTATAAAATTGACAGTAATTTATTTGTGACTTAATTTATCACAAAGCAAATAACTTTCAAAATCAAAGTAGTAAAAAAAATATGTTCTAATTAACTAAAATAATTGCACAGTTCAATCATGTACAGAATAAAAGTAACCACACTTGGAAAAAAGGCACTAAGCACTAATTAAAAGACCAATTCCGGCTAAATATGAACTCAAACTGAACCAGTCTCACTCCCATTAGATTCTAAATTAAATTATCTTTAAAATGATTGTGATTTCATAATTTTTGGAGTTACGAGTAAAAAGTTGGTTTTCCAAGGTGGGTTGTGATATTTTTCCATGTATTTTGTAAATATTATATTTGTATATATTTGTAAATTATTCTTACTAATTATTTAAAATAAAAATAATAAAATAATAAAATTTTTAAAACAAAAATGCTAATTTCCTCATTTACCCTTGTATATAATGTCATATATGTATATAGTATATGTATAGTTGCTATTTTTAATTAACCACCATAAAAAATATTTTTTTTTATTTTTCAAATAAATAAATTGATGAAAATTCAAAAAAAAATAGATAATTTTGTAAATAGTTTTATCTCTTATGCTTTATCTCATTTCAAATTTCATCTCTTATCTTGTCCACCAAAAAATCAATAATTCAAATTTCATCTCTAT
This sequence comes from Ottelia alismoides, assembly GCA_037367405.1. Taxonomy (NCBI): domain Eukaryota; kingdom Viridiplantae; phylum Streptophyta; class Magnoliopsida; order Alismatales; family Hydrocharitaceae; genus Ottelia; species Ottelia alismoides. The sequence continues at coordinate 184,558 of JAZKJV010010119.1, read as the reverse complement.
ATTTTCTATTTATATGGCTCCTTCTCCCTCATTCCAACTTGATCAATCTTTAGAAAGAGGAGCCTGATCTCCGAGAGAAAATTTCATCGAGAAAAGTGCCTAGCCTCCGAGTCGTCTGGTGACATTGATTCGGCCTTCGTCGAGGCGATCACGGTCCATTTCCGCTCCTAAGATGAGATCAACATTTTTCTTATTTTTATCTAGGTTAGTCGTAGTTTTATTTCTCGCAATTTTATTTCATCATCAATTTCTTTATTTAGATAATTAATTTCATCACGATTTGATCCGCTTCGACTCGAATTTTCATCCCTCGTTCTTGATCTCTCCGCGTTCAATTTCTACCTCCCACGATCTATCAACTCCGACCACACACAGTGGTTGGAGAATCAGATTTGATTCGTTTCATTTCCGTCGGATCCTCGTTCATTTTCTATTTTATAAATAAATAACAAAATAATAAAAAAATATTTGTTTTCTTTATCTCTAAAATAAGGGAAAAATATTCCTTATTTTCTGTTTTTTTAATTATTTCAGATTTACAAAAAAAAGAAAAAAGGGGTTCTTTTTGTTACTGTTACATTACAATAAAAAATTACCAAAAGAATAAAAAAGGTAAAAAAAGAGGGGACGGTCGCCCTCCAAGCCCCCCCCTTCCTCGGGCCTTCATTACCACCATCGCCGCAGCCACCTGCAGCTGGGCGCCCCTTCATCAACCCCCAGGCACCTCCCTCCACTGCCACCTGGGTCTCCATCGACCTCCATCGCCACCACGTGAGGTGACGCCCCATTCCTGACGCTACACCGCCTTCTTCTCCACGCCAAGAGCACGCCACCGCGCACGACTCCTCTGTTCGGCCATCCTCCACCGCCTTGGATGCGCGCCTTCGACCACCGCCTGAAGCCTCTAGAAGCCTCGCGCTGATCCACCTCCACACCTTGGGCCCCAACCAACTTCAGCCCTATCGGGCCCCATTTCAGCGCAAGCCTGCTGTCCTTCGTCGCCTAATAGAGCATCACCACCCTTCCTGGAAGCTTGAACACCTCTGCGCACGCCACAACTCCGCTGCGCGACGCTGCTCTTGGTGAAGAAGAAGAAGGCAGCGACAGCTCGTGCCCCTCCTTGCTTTGAAACGAAGCAAGCAGAGAAGCAACAGAATTAGGGATTTCTATTAAAAAATTTGAGAAAATTACAAGTATAGCCCTGGAAGTGTTCAAAATTGCAGAAGACCCATTGGCATAATTGGGAAAACATCAGAGCTCTCCCAGAAGTTTTTCAAATTACAAATGTGCCCTTGCCAAACCCTCAAGCACGTGCCACACACGTGTGGGTAAATTACACATTCTCCACTCTGTTTATTTTTATCATTTACTTAAAGCAAGAACCTAAACTATTTACATTTCAGTCCCTATTATTCAGACATTGATTTTCATGATTCTTCTATTGAAAAAAATTTTTTTTGTTAGTCCAAAATTTTTTGAAAAATTATGCTATACTCCTGATGTGCATATCCATCTAGCATAAAATTTCCATTTCATTTTAATTTTTATTTATTATTATTAAAAAATAAAAAACATGACATTTTCCCTGTTTGAAATTCAAAAATTCATAAAAATTCGAAATTAACTCCAAAAATTCCAAAAATATTATGGTAGATTTATTTCATTGTCTTTTAATTTCTGAGAAAATTTCGTGTATTAAGTATTTAAAAAACACAAAAAAGTTAAAAATACCAATAATCTTTTAAAAAACATAAAAAATTCTAGAAAAATCAAAAAATTGTGATTTCAGTTCATATTTGTAGATATTTGCTTGTAGTTTGTCTTAAAAATAATTGTCAGGAGTTTTGGGCATTAAAATATTTTTGAGTTGCTAATTACTTCAGGCTATGCATATTTTCGCATTTTCTAACTGTTTGATTTTTTAGAAAAATACAAAAACATCTGAAAATTCCACAAAAATTCTCAAAAACATTTCAAAACTTTTAAAACCCAAAAATATTTTCTCTATACTTTTTCTAAGCATTTTTGATAAATTGAGAAATTACAAAAAAAGATGGGAGCATGTATTTCATATTTAGAGCAATTTTCTCATTTATTTTTGAAAATGAAAAATTGCAAAACTAAAAACCACTAAAAATTTGAAATTCAGAAAATATAAAAAAATAGAAATACAAAAACTAAAAAAATAAAAAATAACAAAAACTAATGATAGTTGTCCTTTGAGATTTCTAGTATCTCTTAATTAATTTCTAATTAATCGAATAACCCTCGGGATTTATAGCCTCCCGGAGTTTGACCATGTTCGCTATACTGGTTAATAAGTAGCAAAAATAAAAAAAAATTATTTGTTTGTCACGGGTTCTTTTGGGGATAACAACAACAATTTTTCATTAATCTATCCGATCCACCAAGATCATGTCTCAACAAAATTCTAGAAAAAATTAGAGTAGTTTTTTCATTATCTTTTAACTTCTATGTAAATTTTATGCGTTAACTCTTTATAAAAACAAAAAAATTATGGAAAATGAAAAATCTTAAAAAAATGTAGAAAATTCTAGAAAAATCCAAAAATTGTGTTTCTAGTTTTTGATTGTAGATATTGATTTATAGTTTATATTAAAAATAATTACCAGGAGTTTTTGACACTTAAAATATTTTTAAGTTGCAAATTACTCCAGGCTGTGCACATATTCACAATTTCTCACTGTCTAATTTTTAATAAAATACAAAAAAAATCTGAAAATTCGACAAAAAATATCAAAAACATTTCAAAACATTTAAAACCAAAAATATTTTCTCTGTTTTTTAAGTTTTTTGTAATTTTCTATTGTATTGTAAACAGTAATAAAAAGAACCCTTTTTTTCTTTTTTTGTAAATACGAAATAATTAAAAAAAATAGAAAATGACAAATGTTTTTTTTCCTTTTTTTCTTTTTATTTTTTTGTTGTTTTCTTTTTAATGATCCAGCAAAACAAACGTTAGAGATAAAGAAAACAAATATTTTTTTATTATTTCTATTTATTTAGAAATATGAAAATGAACAAGGATCCGACGGAAATGAAAGGAATCGAATCCGATTCTCCGACCACCGTGCGTAACTGGAGTTTATAGATCATGGGAGGCAGAAATTGAACACGGAGAGATCAAGAATGTGGGCTGAAAAATCGAGTCGAAGTGGATCAAATCATGATGAAATTAATGATCTAAATAAAGAAATTGACGACGAAATAAAAGTACGAGAAATAAAACTACGATAAACCTAGATAAAAATAAGAAAAATGTGGATCTCACCTTAGTAGAGAAAATGGACCGTGATCGCCTCGACGAAGGCCGGCTCGCTGTCACCGGACGGCTCGGAGGCTAGGCACTTTTCTAGACGAAATTTTCTCTCAGAGATCGAACTCCTCTCTCTGAAGATTGATCAAGTTTAAATGAGGGAGAAAGAGCCACATAAATAGAAAAGATAGAGATGAAATTTGAATTTTTGATTTTTTTGGTGGAAAGATAAGAGAGATGAAATTTGAAATGAGATAAAGTGAAAGAGATAAAACTATTTACGAAATTATCTATTTTTTGAATTTTTGTCACTTTATTTATTTGAAATAAAAAATGTTATTTTTTTATTTTTCTATGGTGGTTAATTAAATATAGAAACTATATACATATACTATATACATATATGACATTATATACATGGGTAAATAAGCAAATTAGTTTTTTTTTGTTTTCAAATTTTTATTTTTTTATTTTTGTTTTAAAAAATTAGTAAAAATAATTTACAAATATATACAAATACAATATATACAAAATACATGGGAAATTTGCACAAACCACCTCGGAAAACCAACTTTTTACTCGTAACTCCAAAAATTATAAAATCACAATCATTTCAAAGATAATTTAATTTAGAAACCAATGGAACTGAGATTGTTTCAATTTGAGTTCATATGGAGCCGGAATTGGTCTTTCAATTAGTACTTAGTGGCTTTTTCCAAGTGTGGTTGCCTTTATTAATTAAAACGCATTTTTATTTACATCTTTGGTTTTGAAAGTTATGTGATTTGAGGTCAACTAAGGCAAAAATAAATTAGTGTCAGTATATAAATATACACAGCACACAATTTTTTTGGATTTTCTAATTGAGGACCCTATCTCCCCCTACTTTATTCCTGGTCGATCAGGTCAAGTCTTGACCTTCTCTCAAGGTTTGGGTCAGCCTGTATACAGTCTTCCTTTTTTAATTTATATTCTTTATTTTTCCTTTATTTATTTATTTATTTTAGGTTAAATTTAGTAAGAAGTTTACAATATTCACACAGATGCAAGTTAGTAAGAATATGGAGTTAGTGTTATATGCAGGTGTTTTATAAGGGATTTTAAGCTAAAATAAATGAATAAAGATGACGACTCGATTCATCAATCAAGCTTCGATCATTGATTCTGGCCAAGTCCAACATTTATTCTCCACGTCGACAGTCTCTACATCTTCTTAAAGATCCTCCACTTCAGCAGGATGTCTCAATGGGTATCGAGCTCCATCGTAAGGGGCCTGGAGCTTAAGGACAAGGAGCTTCAGACTCGAGCTTCTGCATGAGGCTCTAGGTGTTTCTTTACTCCTGTACCGGTGCAAAAAGAGAGACGGTGATGAGAGGGACCTTCTAGATCCTCTAACGAAGATGAAGGCACAATGAGATGCATGGGCATGTTAGCTTCAGTGAAGGCAATAGAGTGGAGCTCGACCCACCTTGATTTGTGCAGAATCTAGGGGAAAAAATGGAGACAGTGACCATGAATGTAGGTGGGGCGAAGATGTGGGTCGAAACAGTCGGGGCAAAATGAATTTCAAGCTAGAGCTTAAGGCTCCAGCAAATCCAATTCCTAAAATTAAATTTACCTACTGAATGATTGGCTAAAATAAGGATTAAACTAATCTAAGACGATAAAATGCAATAAAAATGAAAAAAATCAGCTCAAACCTAGCTATTCTAGTGAGCAGAGGAAGTGTCATCGGCGGCAACTCCGGTGAGCAGGACCTCCTCCTCCGGCCATTCTTTATCCATGCCAAAGCTCATGCGAGCTTGATACTGTCACCATCAAGCTTAAACGATTTTATGGTTGTGGTTACAAAGGATGAAATGGGATCAAAATTGGGAAGGAGAGTTGGGGGACTTATTTATAAACATGGCGGAAGATGCTCAAGGACTTAGGATTTGTAATCGATTAGGGTTGTGTACAAGGGATCTATGGATTAGGCGAGTATTAGTGTTGATATGAGAAGTGTTTGCGTAAAAGATTAAGTGAAAGTGAGTGATGGATCACCAAGGAAAATAGGAGAAGATGGCGGTCACCATCTCCGAAAGTGGTAGGTGGCCTGGGAAGGGGTGTTGACTAGGGGTCAACAAAGGAATGCCCTTGATTTGTCCACATGGACCAATAACTATAATCATAGAACTAAATTTCTTATAAATTAAATATAAAATAATAAATAATTTTATTAATTTTAGGTTAAAACATGAAAAGTGTTTGTTATTTTATGTAGTATTTTATTATGATTTTTATTTATGTTTGCAAGTTAAGTTATTCGATGTTAATATTTACATGTGTACATATAGGTATATTTACCTATATATAAGATGTTTTATTTTTTTGTATTTTGAATTTATTATTGTATATATACATATTTTATATATTTACGGTATATTTAAATACATATTTACATTTTTTAGTTTATTTTTCTAATTTTATAAATATGTACATGTATTTTATAGGTATAGTTTACCTATATATTATGATACATTATTTATTTTGAAAAATAATAGTTTTTTTCTTTCTTTATTAGTGAAATGTGTTTTAAATAATATTTACAAGTATACAAAAGTATAAGAAATATAAAAAATATAAAGGATGAATATATTGAATATTATAGACACGTATAGAGTAGGATAGGGGCCCAGAAGCCATTTTCTGCATCTCGACTCCATTTTTATTGACACCACTTCATTAAATTGATAACTAAATTTTATGAATAATAAAGGTGAGTAGGTGAATTTTGAGTTTGTATGGAGAAGATAGAGGTATGGAATGTTTTCTTTGTGTTCTTTTATTCTAAGTGTTCCAAGCATACTATTCATTATTTTTGTGTAAAATCATTTTTTTATTTTTTTTGTATTTTTGTCTACAATCTTCATGTTGAGGGTTTCTTTATTTGAGGTATAAATAATAAAGAATAAAATAGATGCTAAACATCATTTATTGATGAATAAAAGGTTAGGGTTTTGATTTGTATTCTATACAATTGGTCACCCCTATCTCCCCCTGCTTTATTCCTTGTCGACCAAGTCATCATGATAAATGGGTCTTGGGGTCTAGGGTCATTCATTCATTCTTTTTCTTTATTTCCTTTATTCTTTTATTTTGGTATTAAATAGACGTATTTATATAGTATTTAAGTATTAATATTTGTGTGTTATTTTGTACAAACTAATGTTATATACATGCATTGAGCTTGGGATTTAAGGCCAAATTGAAAGAATAAAGGTGATGAAATAGAGATTCATTAGACGGCCTGGTGTTTGTGTTTGACTTGTAAGCCCTCTATGACCCATTAATTTAATAAAGGTTGTTGTTTTATCTTGGCCATCTAAAATCAAATGAATGAATGTGAATTCATTTTACTATTAAGGTCCTTTTTTATAATTAGGGTTATGTACCATGGCCATATTGAATACAACGCAGCTGGGAGGACATAGTTGACTTCAAACATATAATATTTAATACTGATATCCAGTCGGAGAAAGAGATGGCAATCTTTCTCTAAAGATTTATTTCCAATTGACTTCTTGATGCATGTTCTCTACATAGGAATGGAGATTCAGAAGTGTTGGAATAATCGAATCAAAGAGTTAACTTGAAGAGGTCGAGATAAACTAAGACTTGAATTGTAACTGTCACGATCAGGCACACATCCTTTGACTTGAGACAGATGCATTTATACGCCTAAGTATGCACATTTGAAAGACCAATAGGCGGGTAACCTAGCCAAGGTCCATATACCGATGTGTTGTTCATATGATGTCATATGAGATGTATGATTTCTCAAAGGAATCATACATTTTCATAGTTGATGGACCAGGAGATAGATCTCACTGACGAGATTTTTTGGAGTTAAAATGAATTCCATGCATGGTCATCCTGTTTATGAAATATGACATGAATTGGAGATATTAATATATGCTTTTGGAAAGTACATGATTAGTGTTGTCATCCAATTATCAAATGATAAATCTATTTATATATTCCAAAGAATACACTCAAACCAGGGTTTGAACTTCAGATTTATTAAAGTCTTTCACTGTAAAGGATGGACGAGTATTGTGAATACTCAGGGTTACTTCTATTGTAATGGATCATCTACCATGACACTTCCATTCCGAGGGAGTAATGAAACATGATAGATTTTAGTGGCTTCATTTAGCTAGTGATTTGTTATTTAATTGGATTAAATCATAGATCACTTGAATCCAATTCCAATTTAAAGGTCCAAATGTTGGAAACAGAAATGGCATGGAAATGAAAATATACAAGCCCCTTGTGTTCATTTCATAGATACAAATGGTTTGAACTATGATTAAAAATGGTCAAGGAAGTAGGATTTAGGTCATCGACATTTCATCCAGCTCATGGAGAGTGTGATGCATTTCATTGAAATCATTGAGAGTGTAAAGTGTTACTGCTCGAGCTCAACATTCATAATTGATGGATTTTTGCAAAAATTGTACAAATCCTAAAATTGGATAGTTATCCACGTTTCAAGTCACTATACATGGATAGTATGATCTCCCCATTATTTTCTCCAAGTTTCCATATTTGTATCTCATGAGTCCTAATTGGATTACGACTCATACATACTGATGTCAATATTATAATAATAATAGTTATTATCACATAAGGGCAATTTTGTGAATACATTCACAAATATATCACATTAATTAACCTAATAGTGATTAACAATAATTAATATTTATATGGATATGATTCATATAAATATTAATATAAATATGGTTTACATAATACTTCTAAGGCATGAAATTGTGTGAATTTGATTCACATTGATTTGTAGATGTGAATTGGATTTTCATTTAATTTTGAGCTCATGAATATGATTCATAAACTTGAGGATTAATTCCATAATTTCTCCAATTTTGATAATGGGATTGTCAAGTTAATTAATTACTAGATAAAAAGGCAACAACCTTAACTAATTTTAGTTAAGCTAAGTTGTTTCTTTATTATTGTTAATTAGTTCATATTAATTGGAGATAAAAATGAGATAATCCTTATTAAATTTTGACTTTCTCTAAGCCCTTGATTTAAAATCCAAGGGAGTACAACACACATGTTGGAAATGTGGTGTAAGTATAAAAGGAGGGCAAGGCCCTCTCCTTTGCAACATACTTTTGGAGAGAAAAGTATATTAGAATTCCATTTCCTTGAGATATAGAAGAGTCTTGGATGTGTATAATACATACACGCCTTTTCTTGTTTCCCTAGATGATATCTGGGTTCGTGGGAAGCAACACGACTCATCATCATGCCGACAAGAGAGACAAACACAGATTGGAGTTGATTTGGGAGATCTCTTACTTTAGAGACTCACGCTTCAAGAGGTAACCCAGGTTTGTTATTTATATTCATTATGAAAATCAGAAACTGTTTTGAAAAGTAATTCCTTAAAATTTATAATTCTGGATTCAAAAATTGTTGTGCTATATTTTCTAGTTTATACGATGAACTAACATTGTTTTGATAAAGTGTTTGCTAAATATATCGTGTTTTTGTGATGTGTAGTAAATACATTTTTTATTTACTTCCATTAGTGTCATAGGATTACATCTTTCTTAGGGCCTTCCCATTCGTAGTAGAAGATAAAGCCACATACTAGCTTAAGAACTTAGGGAAGGTTGTCACAACGTCAGCTGCATTGAAGGATCAGTTCCTAAAGAAGTTCTACCCTCTTAGTAGAACTAATCAGATGTGGTCACATATATCGAGCTTTACATAGATGTCTCATGAACCTTTCCACGAGGCATGGGCGAGGTTCAAGGACCTTCAAGGATAGTGAGTGCTGCCTAAGGAGGTAGCTATCTGAACAGAGTATACGACATTGTTTGGATGATTTTAAACAAGATGGAAGAGATCGGCCGAACCAAAGCCACTGTTGCGGCTTATGATAAGCCAACTCCCAATCACGTACATCAAGAGTTAAGGAGATCAATTGTTCTTGATCGGGAGAATGACCTACTCCCCAATATGGGGATTATCAGTGAGAAATTAACCAAGGTCGATGGGATCGAGAAGAAGGTGAGCGAGATACAAGCTCATTGAGTGGAATAACCTTACAAAACATTCTAGATAGATGGTAGAGTTAGCTGATAAGATATCTAATATCAAGATTCATGCCCCTTCTACACCCCCTACTCCCATCTACATAGTGCACCACGTTCAAGAGCAGCTCGTGCAGGGGCCTCACAGCACGTGGACTCAGGGTCAGCCTGAGGATCACAATAGCCCGTTCATGGAGCTGACCATCGAGAAAGTAACTGAGGAACATCCACATGTGTGGGTGGTGACTTGTATATGGTATACCAATGATAGCAACACCACCTAGCAACAGTTGCAGCAATGCCCACAGTCCCTACAGTAGAGCCAGTACCCCCCTCAGTCCTAGTTCCGCCAATTTCCGACCCCTCAACAACAGCAGTGGGGCCATCAATGCCCCCTTCAGTACCAACACTATCTCTCCTAGTAGAGCCAGTATCGTCAACAGGTTAATCAGGGACCTAATATACCTCATCATGGTTAGTAGTAGCCTCCCCATAGGAAGGATCACGGGGCCCCATCTTCGAGTACCTTTGATATTTAGAGGATCCTAGATGAGCTCAAACTCATCTGCAATGTGTAGCACGATCAGAGAGATGACATCGACCAGATTTTACATTGATGTGATGACTTCACTACCCCTAGGACATCCATCCCAACACAGGTTCTAATTAACCCCAAAAACCTAAACCAAGGATAGAGTTGCCAGAAGGATCAAATATACTATTTTGATTCCCTTGATTTGGATAATGAGCATTGTGTTCACCATCTCACTCTCAGGAGAGGTAGGACTATGTAGACCCCTGATCTCGCATGACGAAGTAGAGTGGAGGATACCGATGAGCCAGCCCATGTGGAGAGATCAAAGGAGGAGGATGACCAGTAATAGCACCACCAACAACGTCAGGACCACCAGGGGGATTTGAATCCCCAAAAATAAAAAAAACAAAAAAATAAGAAAATCCAAAAAGAATAATAAATTGACATCGGGCACGATCGTGGGCAGCGAGTCTTGAGGAGATAAGAAGAATTCTAATTATACTCTTGGAAAGATACGCTTTCATTCACATGTGAAAGTGTAGAGTTATAGATGCATCAAACAAAATGGCAGAGACCTTATTTGGAGAGTAGTATAGAGTATTTCTCGTCAGAAGCTGAGTGATGTAGAGTTGACACAGTTGATCATTGGTGGCAGCAATCAACTTGGGTTGCCAATTCCCTCTCACCAGGAGAGGACATTGTATATGAGGTAGTTTGACAGATCTTGCAAAATTAGACCTTACTCACAGGAGACTTTCTGATACATCTCCCTATGTCCTCTATTACTCAGAAGCCAACTTCGGCTTGTCGGACTTGTTTCCTTCATGTCAATCAGAAGATAAGGATGATGAATCAGATGTGGCCTTTGTCGATTTCTTATATACCTTTGGCGATTTGACTCTTAAGTAGAATTAGTTGTGGCTACTATGACAGAAAATTCAACCACAACTACCACAAAACCTGATTTAGGGGTTGTTGATCTAGATCATCCCGATGATCATACCATTCCTGATCTCAAATCTCTACCGCCTACATTAATGTTTGCCTTCCTTGCAGGCCCACCTAAGAAGTTTTTGGTCATTATGAATGCTAGCATGACCGGATAATAAGAATCTTTCTTACTAGAGATTATTGAACAGATTCGTAAGGACATAGGCTTGAGCATGTCCGATCACCGCGTCACATCATATTTACTTTGAGGAAGGTGTTACGCTCTCTTGCAAGTTCCAACGCAGGCGGAATCCAAATTTACGAGATGCTGTTAAGAAAGAGATATAGAAATGGTGTGATGCAGGGTTTATATATCTCATCTCTGACTCCAAGTGTATGGAATCACTTCATGTAGTCCCTAAGAAGGTGGGACTTCAGGTAGTCACCAACTCCGATGGAGAGGATATTACGACACGAGTACCCACGTTGTGGAATGTTTGTGTGGCAGATGTTTGGATGCCGTGATGAATACGGATTATTTCCCATTACCATTCATTGATCAGATCCTGGAGAGACTTGCAAGGAATGAATTCTTTTTTCTTTTTAGGCGGGTACTTGGCCTACAATCAAGTAGCCATCGCTCATGAGGACCAGGAAAATACCACATTAATATGTCCATTCAGTAGATATGCATTCAGGCACATGCCCTTTGGGCTATGCAGTGCAACAGGGACTTTCCAGCAGTACACGATTGCAGTATTTGCCAAGATGGTGGGAGAGTTCCTGGAGGTCTCCATGGATGATTTCTCGGTCCACAACGAGTAATTCGACTTTTGTCTAATTTATCTGGATCAAGTCCTCAAAAAATGTAGTGAGATGAATCTTGTTCTCTCTCAGGAGAAGAGTCATTTCATGCTTCAAGAGGGCATTGTGTTGTGGTACATCATCTAAAAGAGGGGAAGAGGTTTATCCTGTCAAGGTGGACGCGATCAAGAAACTTCAACCACCAACCAACATCAAACAAGAGTAGTCATTCCTTGGGCATTTTGGGTTTTAACCGTAGATTCGTAAAGGACTTTTCAAATATTCTGCGAACGCTAATGGATCTCTTAGGAAAAGACATGGAGTTTATTATAGATCACAAGCATATTAAGGCCTTCGTGCTCTTAAAGAGGAAGATCATGGTGTTGGACATGCGTGCTCACGACGAGCCATTATGCAATAAATGTTATTGCGAATATCATTCCCTAATCTGAAATGAAGAATAACTAATTTTTATAAAAGGTCCCTTAGTACAATTAGGGTAATGTACCATTGCCATCTTGATGATCATATAGATGTTGATTCATTTATTGAATCATAGAGGCTGGTGCTTGGATGAATAACTAAAGAGTTAGATTGAGGACTCATCAAGCACCACCAAATGATTATTAAGAGAGGATCTCCAGCCTGAGAAGGAGATGACAATCCTTTCTCTAAAGGCTGGTATCTAACCGACCTCTTGATGCAGGTCCTCTGCAAAGGAATTGAGATACACAAGTGCTAGAGAAGTTGGGTCAAAGAGTTGACTTAACGAGATCGAGATAACCAAAGTCCTATGTCATATACTATCACGATATAGGCACGTATCCTCTGATCGGAGACAGATGTATTACTATATGTCTGAGTATGTACATTTGGCAGACCAATAGGTTGATGACCTAATCAAGGTCTATACACCGGTGTGCTAGTGTGCATATTAGGGCATATGAGCAAGACGATCTCTCAGAGGGATCATACAGGTTCATTTCTCGGACCAGAAGACATGAGCTCACTCATGAGATATTGGAAAGAATAAAATTCTATGCACGATCGTCTCGCATTGGAAGCTTGACTGAATTTGCAGGTTTGATATATGCTTTTGGAAAGTATATGATCAACACCCAGGTATGATATATGATTTTGGAAAGTATATGATCGATACCAACTCCCAATAGTAAAATGAGAAACTTAATGATAAATCCTTGAAGTAGACATTGTAAAATTGATCTTATACTTTGGGTTTAATCTAGGTCTTCTAGTATGCAGGATGTATAGGTATTAGAAATGCCTGAGGGTGATGTGATCATAAATGATTGTATAACCACAATGCTTCCATTCTTAGGGAGTGATGAAACGGGATTGTATTTTAGTGACTCTTCTCAATAGAGAAGTAGTCTGATTTTGGTCCAAATATTGGACATTGATCTGAAAGTGATTCAGATGCAATGTGAAGATTAGAATCACAATCTTGATTTAATCAAGCATCTATGGGAGGTCCTCAAGATTTGAATTTGAGATGTGATCTCAATGTCCAAGTCACTATACATGAAACAATGCAATCACCCTGTCCTTATCTCCAAGTATCTGCGGAGAAAGTGCAATATTCTTGAAAGAGTTCAGGATAATTTCATTGTTGATATATGTATCCGAGCATTGAGGAAATGGATAATTAAATGTGATTTAATTGTCAAGAATAATATGAGTTTGATTCATATTATAAGAAGAGTTATCTTGGATAATTAAATGTAATTTAATTATCATCAATAATATGAATTTAATTCATATTATAAAGAGAGTTATCTTAGATAATTAAATGTGATTCATATTATTTGGGCACATGAGAATAGAGATCCAAGATGATTAAATGTGATTTAGTTATCATGGATATGAATAATGTGGATAGCACTATCCATATTAATCATATATATTATAATGTGATTCATGATATATATAAGACAGAGCTATTTCTAACTTACATTTGTTAATTAAATGTTGATGTGAATTGGATTCATATCGGATAATTAATTAAAAATGTAATTTACATTTTATTTTGGGTTGTGAATGTGATTCACAATTTTTCAATGGCAAGATTGCAATATTCACAAAATAATTAAGAAGTATCTTTTGTAGAATAATTTAAAACAAAGTGTTGTAAATCTGGGAGATTCCGTGGAATAATGTAATCTCATGAGATACCATGTAATTACATGAGATTGCCACCAAATCTTATATTATGGAAGGAGGCAATAATCATTCCATAATATCCATGCTTGATTGATTTAATTTGGGATTAATCATATTGATTAATCAATATATATTTAATCTAAATTAAATTATTTGTTGTTGGTTTTTTACCAAGAAAATCATGGACATTAAATTAAACACAAATCAATGTGAGCCATTGGATTTGTGTTGTCCATGGATTGACATCCATGGATACCAAAATATTATAAAAGGAGAGGCAACCCCTTTGCTCTTTTTACACAATGAGAACATAAGGCTCTCCCTCTCTCTCATTCTCTACACATACCCTCTCTCTCATATGGTTGTCCACCATGGATGCCCTAGAGAGAGTCTCCATCGGCCGCAATGTCGTCGTCAATGCCATATTGTTTGCTCATGGATATCTGTCTCCTTCGGTGCACCTCACTCGTGATGAAGACGTCAAATCTCGTGGGACGAGATCGGGAGATTCACTGCTTGGATCATCAACATGGATTGCGAGGAGCACGTGTTTCATCAACACGCTCGCAAGCGTCTCCTCCATCGGATCAGACTTGAGACATGAGGTCTCTTCATTTAGAGACTCGATGTCAACCACGCTTCAAGAGGTAATCCTAATACTTGTTTTTAGTTTAGATGAAACGATCTGAGAATTGTTCTTGGATCATGTGGTTTCATCGCATGAAAAATTCTTATTTCTGCATCATCGAGAAACATGTGTGACTAGTCGCTCTCGATTGCATATGATGTGATCCTCACGCTTCCAGGATGCGCTTAAGGATCTAAACATATCCTTCAAGTGGTATCATAGCCAGGTTGAAGGTATTAGATACGATCCATAAACCAAAGGTGACTTGGGTTCATTAGGGTTTGCGAAAGTTTTATCGTATTCCATTTTCCATCTCTGTTTTGTGATTATTGTCGGCCCTTATTTAATTGTTTAAACGCTAAAATAAATATTGGATTTTGTTCCACATTAAATAATGAAACCGTACGATCTGAGTTTGCATTATTTCGAATCTGTTTGCTCAAGTTATGATCAAATTAGTGAACATGTATCCACTGTTTCGGGGACTGTGAATCATGACGTAATTAAGAAGTTACTTAAGGTTTTGAACACCTATAAATACGTGCAAATCATGTTTATTCTGTTGTAAATCAAATTAGCAAACTTTGGAAAACTTTTTTGCTTAATTTGGATTTAAATTGATTGAGATATGCAAATTATAATAAGTGAGGGTCATTGCTGGAAATTACTTTGCTAATCAAGAACCTTGTAACTGTCATTTAATCAATTAGTGAAATTAACTGGTTTAATTTCTTGGAATAATTATGTATAAATATTTGTGAAATATCTGATGATAATTATTTCCTTAAATGACATTGCCTAAACAAATAATTGATTAGATATGATCTAGATCACAATTGGTTACACAATCTACTTTACAACAAACGAAGTTGCTTGAATATGATTGGGGATTTGTTTAGCAAATCTCCTTATAATGTTAATATAAAATGTTTTGATTATTATTATATATGGTATAACTTTGATTGTAGAACCGATTATCATCTCAAGTACACAATGATCAATTTGGCATTATCCTTTCCGGAGGTGGATATCATGTCTAGTAGGGGAGCGTTGGGGTAGCAGGTTGCACCGTGTGTGGTCTATCCCACTCCCATCGGTACTGGCAATGACAACGGGTACGGACTCGATAATGCATGAGAATTCACGGTGTATTTTTCTAATTATTAAAATTCGAAAAAATATGTATTTGAGATAATACCATAATTCAAGTAACAATAATGAATATTTGTTTGATATTGATTGGATCATTAATTTAATATGATTAGATTAATTGGAATCTAATTAAAATTAAAACACTCTATTATGAATAGAGTTGTAATTTCCTTGGAATAATTAAGCGTAATGAATACTATTTATAAAGATTAATTAGAATTTGAATATGATATGGAGGATCACATAAGTGATATCCATGGTCTCCCGTCAAGGCAAAGGGTTCCGTCGCTAGGGATTGTATGTAGGAGATGCTTGTGCGAAGTAACAGCTCCTGTTTGCAAGCGCATCTGTATCGGGATCATTTCTTCTCGAAAGAGTAAGGACGTATGTGTTGTGACCCCAATATCGGGTCCTCATATTACTGGGGTGATATTTGATTGCGCATAACGAGTTGTATTCCTATTGACGAATGGTTCAATTAATGACAGGTCAACATCACCTTAGGGGTGGTGGGCCCGAGTGTTAAAGACCGAATTGGGAGTGCAAGTTGGACTTGAAAGGCGGAATATGTTCCCCCTTCTTTTTTTCCGAGTTACAGGTTCTCATATTATTGGTATGTAACAAAGATAAGCAAGGAGATCCCAGATCTTGCTTGAGATATAAGGGTAAATATATCTCTTAAATAGAAAGTGATTAAAGGAATGAACTTTCAATGTAGACAAGGCAAGACAACTTTAATATAAAATTCCTAAATCAAAGTAAAATATACATTTCTTTATGCAAATTTCTTATTTCAGATAATAATTCATTAAACCCGCTCACTGTTATACTCAATAATAACCAGTAAATTAACATGAATTGGATTCATGATCAAGATATTGAACTTACGATTGGACATATATTATATGTGGTTGCAATGTGCAAGTTTCCTCATAATATTGAGGAATGACAATTTAAAAGACAATAGGTCTACAATCCTAGGGTTTGTATGTCTCTATAGTCTTGATCTCATCGAATATACTTTGGAAGTGACATATCGATGATGATCGTAATTGTCGAATAATCCTTATAAAATCTAAGAAGATGTTTTGCCATCCATATGTGCTCTTGAAATTTTATCGTGAATGACATGTTTCTCTGCATCATGTATAATGGTGGCTCGATAAGAGATGATGTACTCAAAATATTTGAGTACCTACCTGAATCGATGTTTTAAGAGTATAGATGGACGTAGATACAATGAGTGTCATCATTCTAATGTCTATACTATGGTCATTCATGAAGCTTCATATTATTCATATTGTATGAATTGAATGAAGCATGTATAAATGTTGAAATACTCTGTCTTGAGCAATGGTTGTTTATAGATAAAAGGAGCGCAGTGGTTGTTTATAGATGAAAGGAGCGCAGTGGAAGCATAGGTCGGACCTATGTTAGGAGGAAAGTCAAAGAGTTGACTATACTTATATGGTTTCCATACATAAGACATCCAAAGAGTTGGATGAATGCCAATACTGCAATTAACTGATGTATTGTTAGTGTGACTATCTACCCTATCAAGGATCCTTAGAGGACTCGGATAGTACATCAGAATAATCTACATCTACAATTAATCATTGAATTTGACTATCTATTTGATAAGATCAGAGTTTAATAATTGTATCTCATTCTTCTACTAACACTTGCAATTGGTTGCATATGTTTTAGAAGAGTAGAAAAATTGATTTTAAGGTTTAATAGTCATCCACATGGATATTGATGCAATTGTTGCAACAATTTCTATTAGATAGATGGACTTGTTATTTTCAGTGGGAGAGACCTTGGTCTTAGAGAATGTCTCTATGACCTAGATATTAGAATATACTCATTGTTTATTTCTAAATGTTGGAAATAAACATGAATTCTGTAATAGACCTATCATAAAGAGTTATGATGGAGATATTTCAGATAGTAATCTAAAATCTAGTGGACCCTACTAAATTAGAAAATTAATGAATGGTTCATTAACATTTCTAATACGGAAACTTAACATTAAAAGACCAATATGAGAATGAAGATCATTTGACAATGATCTGGCATCAGACTTGGATATTTGTCTGTTATTGAGATCAATGGACTAGTAAGAGATGTAACTTTAGATTGTCTGAAATTTCATATCTTACATACTTATGAATATTGTATTTAAAGTAGAAAATGTCCAAAGCACCCTTCTCTATGAATGATGTAAGATGTCGAGGTATTCAAGATCTCATACATATTGATGTATGTGGATCATCTATATCATAATAAACATTATGGATATGTGATATCCATTGATGATTATTTGTGATATGAGATTTCTTTCCTTCACCTTAGAAAGCTTTGATGTTCAAAGATTTTACAATTTTTATTTTGAACCAAAGTTTGAAGAAAGATAAAATGAATTTGATCTAACCTAGGTAGCTTGTACCTATTAGATGAATTCAAGGAATGCCTTATGGAGGTATGAATATCATACCTATCTCAATCTTCTTAATGTATCTAAACTCAAAAGAGTTGTAGGGAGATACAATTTTTTATTATATGTGACATGATTTGAACAATGATGAATCTTAGCATAATTACCTCTTAGTTTCCAAGGTATATATGTAGTAGAGACTAAAATATATATCCTTAATAAGGTTCCATGCATATAAGCTTCAATCTACCACTAGAGAGTGCTACTTCATTAGGAAAATAAAGGATGGTATTGGATACCTACTTTATGACCTTGAGATTCTTAAAAGATCTCATCTATGAGAATGTAATTCTCAGAGGAAGAGACTCTTGAGAATCAAGATGAAAATGAAGTGAAGGAACTCATTTAATCTTGAGAAGATAATTAGGCTCCTGAAATCGGAAACTACAAGGACAACTAAAGATAAAACACTAATACCTCTTCAAATGAGTTTGAGGATGGATTCCATGTGTCGGTTAAATCTAACATGATCTAATCATGGCATGGAAAGATGGATGTTAGCAATAAAGTCTAAAGAAGACTTCATATACAAATGTTGTATATAGACCCTAAGGATCCACCTATATGGGTAAGACCCATTAAGGTGTAAATGGATCTTCAAGAGAAAGAGGGAACCTGATGAGAAGGTATGAACATTCAAAGCTCGTTTCGTATCCTCAAGATACACACTGAAAGAAGACATCGCTTGCTATGAGACTTGATTTCTAGTTACCATGCTTAAAACCATCAAATTATTGCTAACTTTAGCTACACAACTTGACCGTGACATCTTCAAGATGTGTTTTAAGATGGCATTCCTTTATGAATACCTCTTTAAGTATATTCACATGAAGTAGACCCAGGACTTCATGGTTGAGCAAATTAAGATGTGCAAGCTAAAGAAACTCCATCTATGGACTCAAATAAGCTTCTTGTTGTTGGAACAGTAGAGTTGAAGAAATTATAAATGCTATAATTTCAGATAGAATCTTGATTAACCATGTGAAGCTTAGTGGGAGTGCCATTGTATTCGTCGTGCTAAATGTAGATAATATCCTAATAATTTGGAATGCTATAAGGATAAAAATAAGTGTTTCATAATCTGGTTGTTCCATACCTTGGGACATGATCTCAAGAATACCTCTTAGATCTTGGTTCTGAAGTTGTTCAGATGCAAAGAAAGAGGGTATTGGAACCGTCACATTAGTGATACACCTTGGACATATTCCATTTTCTGGAAAATTCCAAGAAAGGCTTCTTTCTCTTAAGATATGATACTGACCTATCTAAAGGGATATCACCTCAAAGAGTTTAGGAAGTGAATGCTAAAACCGGTTGCCCTTATGCATCAGTTACGAGAAGCCGAGTATATGCTAGATGTGTACAAAAGCCATATGTCTGCCATGCAGTAGGAGTAGTAAATTGTTACTAATACTACTATTGAGATAAAACACTTGATTGCAGTAATAACAATATCTTCAAAGATGACAAGACTTTAGAGATAGTGATCTCTAAGTCTTATCTTCAAGAACTTAAGACTTTATAGATGGAGATCTAAAAGGTCATAACTACGGATACCTTAGGAGATAGAGATCTCCAGGAATAAGGGTATTTTAATAAGGATAATGGTAATATTGGTTATAATAATTATGGAGTTGTAGTATCAAGGACACTATAATTTACAATATTGAGTATCGGTTGCATAAGATGCAACATTCACATTGGATGCGAGCAATGTTAGGAGATATGCAAGTGCCGTAAAAGGACATCGCATAGTCTCTTGGGAACAAAGTGATTGATCAGCTTACATAGCTATTTTCTAAATAGCCTATGATTGTAACATGAGTGTGGGTTTAAAGATTAGCCTATTAATGGCTCTTTGGGCGAGTGGGAGATTGTTGGACATGCGAGCCCACGGCAAGCCATATGCATTAAATGTTATTGCGAATATCATTCCCTGATCTGAAATGAAGAATAACTAATTTCCATAATAGGCCCTTTAGTACAATTAGGGTAATGTACCATAGCCATCTTGATGATCATATAGATGTTGATTCAATTATTGATTCATAGAGGCTGGTGCTTGGATGAATATCTAAAGAGTTAGATTAAGGACTCATCAAGCACCATTAAATGATTCTTATGAGAGGATCTCCATCCTGAGAAGGAGATGGCAATCCTTACTCTAAAGGATGATATCTAACCGACCTCTTGATGCAGGTCCTCTGCATATGAATTGAGATACACAAGTGCTAGAGAAGTTAGGTCAAAGAGTTGACTTAACGAGATCGAGATAACCAAAGTCCTATGTCGTATACTATCACGATACACGCACGCATCCTCTGACCGGAGACAGATGTATGACTATATGTATGAGTATGTACATTTGGCAGACCAATAGGTTGATGACCTAATCAAGGACTATACACCGGCATGCTGGTGTGCATACAAGGGCATGTGAGTAATATGATCTCTCAAAGGGATCATACAGGTTCATTTCTTGGACCGGATGACATGAGCTCACTCATGAGATATTGGAAAGAATCAAATTCTATGCATGGTCATCTCGCTTTGGAAGCTTGACTGAATATGATCAACACCTAGGTATGATATATACATGTGGAAATTATATGATCGATACCAACTCTCAATAGTCAAATGAAAAACTTAATGATAATTCCCTGAAGTAGATAGTGTAAAATTGATATTATACTTCGGTCTTAATGTGGGTCTTCTAGTATGTAGGATGTACATGTGTTAGGAATGCTTGAGGGTGATTTGATCATATACGATTGTATAACCATGACGCTTCCATTCCTAGGGAGTGATGAAACGGGTCTGGATTTTAGTGACTCCTCTCAATAGAGAAGTAATCTGATCTTGGTCCAAATGTTGGACATTGATCTGAATGTGATTTAGATGCAATGAGAAGATTAGATTCATAGTCTTGATTTAATCAAGCATCTATGGGAGGTCCACAAGATCTAGATTTGAGATGTGATCTCAATGTCCAAGTCACTATACGTGGAACAATACAATCGCCATGTCCTTATCTCCAAGAATCCGCGGAGAAAGTGCATTATCCTTGAAAGAGTTCTGGATAATTTCATTGTTGATATATGTATCCGAGCATTGAGAAAATGGATAATTACATGTGATTTAATTGTCATGAATAATATGAATTTGATTCATATTATAAGTAAAGTTATCTTGGATAATTAAATTTGATTTAATTATCATGAATAATATGATATTAATTCATATTATAAAGAGAGTTATCTTAGATAATTAAATGTGATTTGATTATAAAAGATGTGAATAATGTGGATGTGATCATATTATTTGGGTATATGAGAATGGATATCCAATATGATTAATTGTGATTTAATTATCATGGATATGAATAATGTGGATATGACTATCCATATTAATCATATGTATTATAAATATGATTTACGATATATAAGAGAGAGCTGTTTGTAACTTACATTAATTAATTAAATGTTGATGTGAATTGGATTCACATTGGACAATTAATTGAAAATGTAATTTACATTTTTTTGTGTTGCGAATGTGATTCACAATTTTCCAATGGCAAGATTGCAATATTCACAAAATAATTATGAATTATTTTTGATGAATTATTTACAACAAGTGTTGTTGTAAATCTTAGAGATTTCCATGGAATAATGTAATCTCATGAGATACCATGAGATTACATGAGATTGCCACCAAATCCCATATTATGGAAAGAGGCAATCTTCATTCCATAATCTCCATGCTTGATTGATTTAAATTGGTATTAAATCATATTGACTTATCAATATATATTCAATCTACATTAAATTAATTGTTGTTGGTTTTTTACCAATAAAATCTTGGCCATTAAAAGAAACACAAATCAATGTGAGCCATTGGATTTGTGTTGTCCACGGATTGAGATCTTTTTACACAATGAGAACATAAGGCTCTCTCTCTCTCTCATTCTCTACACGCTCTCTCTCATATGGTCGTCCACAATGGATGCCCTAGAGACAGTCTCCATCGTCGCAGCGTCGTCGTCATGCTGCCGGATTATTTGCTCGTGGATCTCCTTCGGTGAGCCTCGCTAGTGATGAAGACGTCGGATCTCGTGGGATTATATTAGGAGATTCACTGCTTGGATCATCAACATGACTTGCGAGGAGCACGTGTTTCATCAACATGCTCGCAAGCGTCCCCTCCGTCGGATCGGACTTGACGCAGGAGTGACAAACTTGAGATTCGGCCCCTTAATAGCGTTTGATTCAACACTCCGGATGTCATTGCAGTCGGGCCGAATCGGGTCGATCAAAGATCATCTGATTAAATTAGAAATCAAATCAAATGGTCTATATTATACTTTACTTAGGCAAGCCCAAGGTTGAACTCAGGGATACATGCCTCGTTCGTATTATTTGGACTCTTATTCTTTAGATTAATTGTTGGATTAAAGATCGTAGGTCAATGACAAGCATGAAGTCAAGACAATATGCATTAAGTAAACATGAATATATGCATTTTTTATTTTATTTTTTATCATGCAAATATATGCAATTAAATGCAATGCAATTATGCCTTCATTACAAACTATTTGAGCAATTGGGTTTAGTCGAGTTCATATTCGAATCATGAAGCAAATTTCATTAATGTAATGATATCAGGCATGAATAGTCATTCGACAAAAAAACACTATGTTAATGACTTTAATCATAAAAAATCAGAGTACAACCAGAAGTCCATGCATACCATCAAGAAGACAATGAAACAAGCTTCAAAACACCACTGAAATTGACTCAATTGGAGCTAGGATGCTCAAGTTATTTAAGAGTGAAGCCAAGGGCATAAATATAAGAAAACATGAAAGATAAATAGCAAACAGATCCTTAGGAGGGACTAAAATGCAAATAAAATAAAGTTCGGGACCTTCCCTATAAATAACCCACACATACAGTGGTATTTTTTAAATTATTAAAACCCACGAGGTTATAAGTGCAAAATACCCAAGGTGCACATAATGTCATAAGATCCCTGGACCTGAATGCAAATGTGGAAACTTCCGAGGGCCTCCCTGCAATTTGCCTAGATCGCATGTGAGCACGTGGTCCTAAGCTTGGATGACTCTGATGCTCGGGGGAGGCTCGGAAGGTTGGCTCCGCTTCAGAGTAATGCTCGATGGAGGCTCAGGCTCGAAAAAGGCTCGGCACTAGTTCGACAGACCCATACCTACATGCTCGGAGGCTCGAGTCTGCTCTATACTTGACACGTGGACGTCCATGGATCATTAGATCGAGATTGTTCCAACAGTAGTTGTTCCCTGTGCTGGTGAACACGT
Organism: Ottelia alismoides; assembly: GCA_037367405.1. Lineage (NCBI taxonomy): Eukaryota > Viridiplantae > Streptophyta > Magnoliopsida > Alismatales > Hydrocharitaceae > Ottelia > Ottelia alismoides. The sequence goes on along the minus strand of JAZKJV010010119.1, from coordinate 161,115 downwards.
GGTTGCGTCAGCGCCATTGGATGGGCTCCAGGGAGGAGCATCCAACAATGCTTGTAAGCTCTGGATCATCCTCCTCCGCCGTAGCATTGGTGGTGGGTTCAGACCTCCGGCGAAGCCTCCCGTGCTCTGCCTTGCTCGGTCAGGCTCGATGATGATCCCCTGAACTCCATGGAAGGTTGGCACGGTAGCTGGAGCCCATGAGGATGCATCGAGCTATCTGGAGGTGGCCAACCAAGTCTATGGCAGGAGGCAGAGTTGCGAAAATTCTTCTCCGACGATGCTTCGGCTATTGAAGTGTGAAGCACCTGCAGGGTCAATGTCATAGCCGAAGCGTGATGTGCACAATGTGGGTGCGAGATGAAGCGAGATGGAAGGTCATGATGAGGCGAAGAAAGTGGTGGCCAACGGTCTTCTCCGATGTGCTCGGAGGAGGTGGATCAGAGTGATCTGGGTTATGGAATGCAGGGAGAGTGAATGGAGGGTGGCGCGTGAATGATGGAATCGAGGCGAAGATGAAGAGATCAGTGAACGGCGATAGTGCGAGTGTAGAGCTAATAAAATCAAAGAAATTATATAAAAATACAAAGAAGAGATCGGAGAAATTACCTGAGCAATAGTAGAGTGGTGGCCTGGGCTTGAGCCTCTTAGGGAGGCTCGGGGTCGTCGCACGTCTAGGGCGACCATTCCTCGGAGCTGGAGCGGAGGCTGAGCCGCCGCATCGCCGCCATGAACGGAGGCGGGTCTCACCGGGGGAGATGGTCATCTTCTCTCTATCCTAGCCCCTCCCCCTGTCACAGGGAGGAGGAGGAGGTCTAGTCCTCGGCCCTCGTGAATATGGACCGAGTTGATTTGGGGTGAAGGCGACCTATTTATAGGGAGATGGGTAGGTTGAAGGTGGTAGTGGTCATGGGTTGTGGGTGTGATATGGAGCAGAAAGGAGGGGGTCGTGGTTAGCCACGTATGGAGCGAAGATGATGGATGACCGGGCTACATGGGGGTGGTCGTTTCGAAGGAAGAGGGAGACAAGAGATATGGCTAAAAATGGAAGGGGGAATGGGCTGGCGTGTGAGAGTAGAGTGGCTGGAGGTTGACGACGAAGTCTTGGCCTTTGGATCTTAAGATCCAACGACCAAGATCAGGGTGTTGGGGAACTGTGAGGATTAGATCGGGATGGTGCGATCGAAGGACGTTGGGCGGTCCAACGTGGCGAGATGTGATGGAGGCACCAACAGACGGTTGCGATGGAGATTGGATCTTGATCGAAGGGTGGTAATCTATTGCGGGGAGGAACAGTTGAGATGGCGGCGTCCTGGAGGAGATCGAGCGATGTTGATGACACCACGTGGCCAACTAAGGAAGTGGCGCTGTACAACGATACATATGGATTCCAAAGGATGTTCGGGTGGTTGATAGTGGAAGCGGGAAGAACGGTGGAGATGAAAAGATCTGGAGAGGATCGGGCGATGATAACGGTGGCCACGTGGAGGGAGGAGAAAGAGGCGCTAACGGAGGGCTGTGATGAAGTCCAGGCTTGATTGGATGGTGGAAATCAGAGCGGGATTGGATGGAGGTGATCAGGAGAGAAGGAGATCAATTAGATAGTAGAGGAAAGAGGGTGTGTGGCATGTGCATAGACGGGCCGTGTGGCGCAACCAGAAGGCGCCACGTGGCCCAATCAGATTTATGGGACAAAGAAATTAAGATATAAAGGGGAAAATGACATAATTTGGATCAACTTAAAACATGAAAGTTGTAGATCTCGATGAGATCTACAAGTTTCATTTTGGACAAAAATAGAGCTGAGATCAAACAAAGGCAGAAAATATTTTTGAGAGCGTGTTGTATGTTAAAAACACTACGATTTTTAATTTTGCCATTTTTTGTATTTTTAATTTATTCAATGACTCTGACAATTATATGGATTTGTCTAGTTTTTATTGACACATAGTCCAAGTTAGGGGGCTAATTTCAGCGAATTAAGAGCATGAAACATGGTTTCATCAACCCCCTATACTTAAACTATGCTCGTCCCCGAGCATCAAAGAAAATGAATGAGCTGCATTAACCCCTTTGTGCATGTGCGTACAAGATCTGATCTGTTCAAGTACGTTTAAATTTAGATATACAAAATTTTAGAGCGCAACCTAGTCTTAATCAAAAGGTATCCAATTCCTCTACTATTCAAGACTCTCTCTAATATACATATAAACTAAGGGTATGGCATTTAGTGTTGATTGTGTTCATGAGAGTAGAGTCAAAACGTCACCCAAGGTCCTGGTCCAAGAAATTCTCCTATGGACCCAATCCTCAACAATAGGGAATAAATCAGATATTGCGTCCAATCCACTGTCTCTTTAGTTGTTAGTCTTGAAAGTGTAGGTGGCATCCATATGATGGAGGGATTTAGGATTGTGTCATTTCTTCTCTCCCTCTCATTGGAACAAGGATTCTCTCTAGTGCCTTATTATGCCACACATTTTTTTGGTGTTGATCAGTGCGTTCGTCAAGAGAAGTTGAAGCCGTCTGCACTTGTTTTCCTTGAACACACCGGGGTGTGCCTTTTTTGAGTGCTTATCGTACCTTCTACACCCAGACTTGTAGCATTTACGATGCAGAGCCCTTTTTTGATGCAAGCTCGACTCCTGGTCTTAATAGCGGTGGTCCAAGTCAACACTTTGAAAATGGTTGGGATCACTCGCCTTTGGTGGAAGCTCTTGTTGATATTTGACTTTGTATGGAATGAGATTTTTTCTTTGACATTTCATTGCTTTGTAATATTTTTGGCTAGCTCCACTCTTTTACCAAGAGTTGGCGCACACTGATCAACATTTTTATTTATTTCATACCCTGGCACTTACGTCAATGTCAAGAGATTATTAAAAGAACCAAGTTCTCATACTTGCTAAATTGCTGACACTTAGGTTTCATGAATCCTTCAAAGATTTTATCCCATCCTCGAGCATCATTTAATCAAGTCCAAACTAAAATCTCTCATCCCAGTTCCTCAAGTGAAATTCCGACTCCTCTCATCAAAACCGCAGTCGTGCATGTTGTGTGCTGATCATATTCTTGTGGTCGGAGACTGAGCATGCAATATAGCACGCAAATCTAGAAACCTAGGGAAATGTAGATGATTAAGTCTAAGAACCTGTTGGCTAAGGCTGGTTAGCCTTAAATCTCAAGACCTCATAAACCAAGTTTCCTTGAACATTTCCGATCCTGGGTAGAAGTGAAAATGTAGGGGATTTAATTTAACTCCTTCATTGAAAACACTCTTTTTTATGAAGACGTTAAAAGACAAAAATGACTGCCTAAACTCAAATGAGTAGATGCATCTACATTCAGCCAGTTAACGTGTAAGTACAGGCCAGAGCATGTTGCTTGAGGACGGAGCCTTACGCGATGTCCTCTAAACAACCTACTCTGCTAAGGGCAAACCCTCACTGAACGTGGCTACTTATTTGGGTTTAGTAGTCACTATTGACTCTTTTAGGATTTTTGAATTTTTTTTCATTTTTATGAATTTTTGAATGATGTTTGAACGAAGGTTAGACTCAACTTTCCTTGACAGAAAATAATTTTCCAAACCATGTCACACAAATAAATATTTTCAAAACATTTTCAAAGGATTTTTCAAAACAAGAGAAACTCATTTTTCAAATCATTTTCAAAGATATTTTTCTTGAAAAGTAGTGTAACGTAATAGAGAAAAAGCCTTGAAATAAATTTTGTCCACTTAATTCAAGAGGGTATACTTTAGCCAAAAAGTTTTAAAATTTTCATTTTTTTCATAATATAGCTAAAATATATATACTGTATATACGGTATACCCATGTACTTAAACTTTGCTATGTCCTCATAGCACTAGATGATACAAGGTCACATGTCCATTTAAGTCTAGAAGAATATACGGGAATGGAGGTGGACTCCCCCTATACTTATGTTGAAAATAACCTAAGTATCGAGTTAAGGAAAGGTGTGTAGAAAAAAATCAAGGGGACTCAGATCCCCCCCCCATACTTAGTCTTGAGAGTAGCCTAAGTATAAAGATGGATAATTGATGTTGGGAAAGACCTGAGGTGAACGAAGAAGTTGGATGAATATACACACGAGTGGATGAATCATCAAAGATAAAGGGAGTATCTAAGGCCTAAGGGAGAGTGTCGAAGAAACCAAGGCTCAAACAAACATGCAACACCCTTGATTTTACCAACTAACACATGAAACCAACAAATGTTTGTTAACTATCTTGTCAATTTTATTGGTGAGTAGAAAACATTCTAGTTTACGTTGGAAAAAATATCAAATAAAACCTACTGCGTAAACGCAGGTGTTGCTCTCCCAAAATAAGATTTTACTCCATTTTTAGGTTGACTTGCAATTAACAGTCCCAATTTATTTTACATAAGGTTGTTATTGAATTAAGGTATGCACATAAATCAAGAATTCATCGTCTACCGCTCCTTCCCTTTTTCCATTAACCCAGGTGATCAAGCTAGGAGGGGGAGTCGAGAAAAGCCTTGCAGTTGATAAAAACCATGATCTAGGGTAAGCGAGAAAACGTGCAATGGCTTAGCAAAATGCATGAATAATCAGACTGAATTGAAAACCAAAATAATATGTATGCAAGTCGTTGAAAAACCGCACCTAACATTCTTCTATTAGTGGGGAAGAACATCTTTTAAATTTGGCTAAGTGAAGCGATGTCTATGTACGTCTATTATTAAAGTGTCCTACATACGATCAAACACGAAAGAATAAACAGTTAAACAAGCACAAGGAGTCGTGTGCCTGATCCTAGGTTGACACTCAAGTGGGGGTGATTCCCACACAACCACGGAGAACTTCGTTCATTTACAAGAACGAGTCTTCGATCGATGACCGTTGTAAAGACGATTATTAAATGAGCTGGAAAAATGCAAAACATATTTTTTTTTCCGACTTTTCTCCAAGATTGATTCTGCGGCTCCTCGCAGCGGGGACATACCTTTACCTCGCCTCCTTGAACATCAAGGGCCCTACCAAAAAAGCAAATGTTAGATATCAATCAAAAAGAATTTTAAATGATGCAAGACAAATGAACAAACTAACCTACGTATAAGAAACACTTTATTAAAAAAATAAAAATCCAAACAAGACAAAAGCTTGTTCGTATCCCCTGCAACGGTGCCATTTGACAAACCAGAGATTCTTCCCCTTAATAGCATTGATTTAACACTCCTGATATCATTGCAGTAGGGCCGAATCGGGTCGATCAAAGACCATCTGATTAAATTGGAAATCAAATCAAATGGTCGAATTTATATTTTCTTGGGCAAGGCCAAGGTCAAACTCAAGGACATACACCTCTTTTGTATTATTTGGACTCTTTATATTAAGTGTTGGATTAAAGATCGTAGGTCAATGACAAGCATGAAGACAAGACAATATGCATTAAGTAAACATGAATATATGAATTTTTTTTTTGATTTTTTATCATGCAAAGAGATGCAATTAACTACAATAATATGCCCTAATTATAAACTATTTGAGCAATTGGGTGTAGTCGAGTTCATATTCGAATCATGAAGCAAATTTCATTAATGTAATGATATAAGGCATGAATAGTCATTCGAGAAAAAAACACTATATTAATGATTTTAATCATAAAAAAACAGAGTGTACAACTAGAAGTCTACACATGCCATCAAGAGGACAATGAAACATGCTTCAAAACATCACTGAAATCGACTCAATCGGAGCTAGGATGCTCAAGATATTCAAGAGTGAAGCAAGGGGCATAAATGCAAGAAAACATGAAAAATAAATTGCGAATAGGACATTGGGAGGACTAAAATGCAAATAAAATAAAGTTCGATACCTTCCCTATAAAAAAACCCAACGTGCGGGGGTATTTTTGCAATTATTAAAACCCGCAAGGGTATAAGTGCCAAATACCCCAGATGCACGTGGGTGTCACGTGATCTCTGGACCTGAATGCAAACATGGAAACTTTTGAGGGCCTCCCTGCAATGAGGAGCACATGGTCATAGGTTCGGATGACTTTGAGGCTCGGGGGAGGCTCAGAAGGTTGGCTCCGCTTCGGAGGAAGGCTAGATGGAGACTCTGGCTCGGAGAAGGTGATGAGGCCACATTTCATCATCTTTATTCTATCATTTTGGCATCAAAAATCCTAGCAAATGCGTGTAAATACCCTTAATTTCCATATCTTAGCATTCATGCATGTGCATGTAATTAGTGTATAAAATACTATAATTAAAGCCAAAATTATAGAATAAATCAAAGAAAATAAAAAGAATAAAATATTGTAAATATTTTATGACCCGAAACCTCGAGACCTAGGCATCTCGATGGCTAAGTCGACAAGGAATAAAGTAGGGAGAGATAAGGGCCAAAATACAATAAAAATTCCTTTTGTTTAATTCATTCTTTAATTATTTTGGGACCTATTTTTAGTCCCACCATTTATACTTTAAATAAAGAAACTTTGCACATAAAAGTTGTATATAATTAAATAAAGAAAAATACAAAATTGATTTCACTCAAAAATAATGCACAGATAAAAAGTTATGATCTGAATAAGATTCCAGAATCCCAACTTCCCAGACCTGTATCTCTCAAATAAAAACTCAAAATTTATCAAACTCACCTCTAATTGTATATAATTTTCAATAATCTATTTAATGAAGGTGGTTTCGTATTTTTCAGAGTTACGGTTTGAAAGTTGAGTTTTGGACCCCTATTGTATATTATACCGATAAAAATATTCATTTTATTTATTATTCATTATTTTATTTCATATTTTTTTTTATTTCATAGATTATTATATATGTACATATTAAAATTGGAATCAAATGATAAATAAAACATAAAAAAATAAAATTCTTGTATAAAATACATAGAAAATTTAACAATGTACTGTGTTAGAACCACGTTTTTGGCCGTTTTCACCGATTTTTGGAGGATGCATCGTGCATTTTTTCACGATGATATCTTCTTGACTTTTTCTCCTCTTATATCCATTATACACACCCAGTATATAGTTTTAGCATTGGATCATGTATTTGCCCTATTTTCCTCGAGCTTTGGAGCTTGATTATCATGTTGTCTGACCCCCCCCCCTCTGTTGTGCGTCAGAACATTAGTTTTTGCCAATATTCTCGAATTTTTATAGGCCGATACGTTCACCCAATCGCTGGACTTCCTTCTAGACTTTTTCTCTACATACATCCATTATACACGCCCAACTTTTATATCTAGATTTGAGTTGTCTATTCAAAAGACACACACAGATCTTCTTGCCACCACATCAACTTTCTAACCAGCCTCTGCCACTCCAGTCAGATCCTTGTTTTTGTCCGATTTCTCGGATTTTTCAAGGCCCACCCTTTCGCCCAATGGCTAAGCTTTCTTCACAACTTTTTCTCATTTATGTACCCTCATACACGCCCAAAGATTGCTTGAAGGATCGGATCAACGATATGCTAGATAGCCATCGTTCTTTGGAGCCGCCAACCTCACATGTACAAAAACACCACATCTTCTTCCAATTCGTTTTTGAACCCTCTTGGACCCATTTTGGCCACCCTCCTTGGAGCTCAAGATAGAGTGAAGTGACAGTGAGCTCCCCAGCTCCTCGGAGGCGTGGCTAGGCGAGTCGAAGGGCGGCTCCACCACCATCTCCGGCCACCTTGGCCGTGAGGTCCATCTCGCCATTCTTGGCTTGAGGTTTCGTATTTTCTTTCATTTTTTTTCTCTTGTTTTCTTGCTCTTTATTCACTTGTAGATCGTAGATTTATTCTAGCATTTCATTTACTTGCTTTTTAGTCACTTAATCACCTAGTTCATCCCTCGCCGGAGCAAGCTCCGGCGAGCTTCTATCCCATCATTTCGACTTTCATTCATCATCCTCGACGCGGCTTTCATCTAACCGCCGCCATCCTCCGTGATTCTATGTATCCTCATACACAACCCCCTTCATCTTCGGCCACATACGGTGATCGGAGCACATCCTTCTTCCCTCACCAAAGCGAAGGAAAACCCATTCACATCCCATTTTTTGTGTACCTAACATCTTGGCCGAGTTTTGTACTCGAGCCCTTCTTCTAATTGCAGGTACATCGGAGCACTTTCACGCACATTCCCTTGTTATCCAGGATCAGCTTGACGCCACCTGGGTTAGTGGGGCATTTTGCAATCACGTCCCCGCATTTTTGGCATATTTCGGACCCTGTGTTGTAATATCTATAACTCATTCGTCTGAACTCGGTTTCGCGTGAGATTTTTTTTGTTAGAAAGCTGTTTAAGAGTTCTACATCATATCCAAATTTCAGATTTTTCTGGTGTAAGAACTATTTATGGTGAATTTATGAAGTCAGAATGCTGATTGGGCTTTTTTTGTTGATAACGCTTTAAATACTCAGAATTACTTGCTAATTTTTGGATATGTTGTAGTAATTAGTAGGACCAAATTTGTGTGCAAATTTCAACAAAAGATATTGTGATTTGTGTCCTGTAAAATTTCTACAATATTTTGAGTGATTGATTTATTTCTAGAGCATCATTTATCTATTTGAAAATCAAAAAATATGTGCGTGTGCCATTAAGCTTGTTCTATAACCAAGGATTTTTGTTTATTTTTTATCTTTTTGTTTGAGTAGTCAAAAAATTCAAAAACATCATTTCTACCTTCCTACATTCTTTTATTTTTAATATATTCATTGCCTTTTAAAAAATTCCAAAAAAAATATATTTTGTTTGGTTCTGTATGTTTTAACTGCAGACCAAAAATCATTAAAAATTTCAAAAGAAAACCCCTAAAAATAGCAAAACACCAAAAACCTTCCAAAAAATCTTAAAAATTCTAAAAAAAATCCTAAAAATACAATTTCAGTTTCTGAATTTTCCTTATTTTTTTATCTTTATTATAAAATTAAGTTAGGAAGTTTTGATTCTGTTTGATATTTTTCATCCTCATTTTAATTTCGGCCAACAACCTATCTCACTATTTACTAGTATTTTTGCCCTTAAAAATACCAAAAAATTAGGGAAAATCTAGAAAATCACAAAAACATTCCATTTCCTATATTTTGAGTATTTTCCCCTATTTTTATCCCTCTCTTATCTCTAGTGTACATATATATTCCTTATATACATTATATCTTTATTAAAAGAAAAAAAATATAAAAGTACAAAATATAAAAAGAAAATACAAAATCATTAAATTAAAAACCTAAATAAAAAAAATATAAAATTCAAAACCCACAAAAAAATAGCACTTGTAGGCACTTGATCACAATCACATTTTGCACTTAGCTTGATCTATCCTGCCTTGCTCCCTGTGTTCGAACTCTCTACATACTTGCACCTATACATCTTTTATGTAGAGTTAAAAATAAATTTGACTCCACATTTGCTTGTCATTGTTTGATATTTGATTGTGGGTTCATTGTTGATTAATTACGGGATTTTTTAGTGGTCAAGACATCGACTGTTGATTCGCCTTGTGAATCAATACGACCGCTCTCAATTTCGTGGTTATCAAATGGCGCCGTTGCCCGGGAGCAACAGCGTATAGAGCATTCTTTTGTGATTAATTGTGGACATTTGCCTATCTTTTATACATTCATCGAACTCTATTGTTGATTGGTCTAATCACCCTTTTTGTTGAATTTTGTGCGAGGTACCGCCGAGCGAGGGGCACCCACGTGAAGGCTTGCTTAGCATCAAAGAGACTTGGAGGCTTGAGAAGATCATCATCTTTGTAGAATTTTTGTAATTTAAAAATTTGTAATTCGAAGTGAGAGAGAGACTTAACTTGTAATAACTTGAACTCTCTAGGACACTCGGGCCTAATTTCTAAGTGTTTGTTCACTTGGGGGCTCACCGTAGTTTTGTGTTTCTTGCGGCTTTTCTCGCTTTCATTTCTATTTGTTTCCCGAGGATTTAGCCCCTAGACATAGGAGTTTTTGTTGACTGTGACGAACTAAGAAGCTAAGGCCCAATCTCTAATATCTTGCCTGTACCTATAGAACGTAATTGGACTTGGCTAAAAATCCATTGAAAAAGCTATTTGACTTGGACTAGAGACCACGTGCCACGAGCCCACCCTGTCAAGCGCTACTCCTGAACTCGATGTGTCGAGAAGAGGAAGGGTGAGCCTAGACCGGACTCCGGACTCTCTTCTTTGTCATAGCTACTTGTTCTTCACGTTAATAGAAGCTGCTCATCCTAGGACGATTTCCTCATGCATGCATCTAGGTAGTTTAATTTATTGTCTTTAATTTATGCGCAGATAACTTTGCATGTAGAGTGCTGGAGACAAGGTACGCATCTCTATCCCTGCATGCATCATAGATTATGATCGCGCATCGACTTTTCCACTTTCCTCCCACAGTTTTACTGAACTCTAAATAACAAGGAAATTGGAAAATTCGTTAGACGATGATTGCTCAGAAAAATACATAAAAAAAGTGAAAACAATAAAAATTGGGACTGCTAATGCAAACTTGATTTTAAAACTCATCCCACCAAAAATTTTGTCTTAGGGAGAGTAACCCCCTCCTTGTTTGATTTATCTGCAGCGAGAGAGTGACCCGACACTAGGATAGAGCCACGCCTTAAATTCTGGTTGACTACTGATCGTGGTTAGTCGTTCTCCAGTGAGGATCTCTCCGGTAACCGGTAAAGCGGACCGCGATGTCCTTAGCAGATTGAATTTTCGGGAACAACCGGGTTACGGTCCGCAATTCATACTGGCTGGGAAAGATCTAACGTGGATCGGGACAGTCGGTTAGGAAAGTATGGTACCTAAAAGCTTGCTCTAACGCTCTGATAGATTGATTGATCACCTAATAAAATTGGACAAGATAACAGACCGAACCTTCACGGTCGTCAGCTCAAGCGTTGCGTAGGTGAACAGGGGGTTTGTATTTCACATATTGTTTGCATTCCAGATCTCATCCGCCTTTCTCTAGATCAAGATGATGGGAAGGAGATCCCTTAGGCCACGTCTGGTGGCACCGCTATCGAGCACTCCTCCTTTTTCATCTAGGTCGGCTTCGGGGAGTCCATACCCACTCTCCGAGCCAGAGTTTACATCCACCCTATTCCCCCTCGACCACCCTTCTTCTTCTATCAGTCCAGTGGTGTCAGAATTTAGTACAGAACAGTGTTTAGAACATTTGACGGCACCTGAGATGGACTCTTTTGACTTTGCAGAAACTCTAGAAATGGAAGGCAGAGACGAGCACCCAGATGAGCAGAGACCACCACCATAAATATATGATCAGGCTGCCATCAACAATTACCTGCTATCCTCCTTGGAAACCATGCAGCAACAGATCAGAGACCAGGGAGTGGTCATGGGTGAAATCATGAGGGAGATGCGTGACAGAAGAGAAGACCGAAATGGACGCGATGATATACCAGTCGAAGAACCTAACCAGGAGAGGCTGCCACCGGCAATCATGAGGCAGATGCACAACCCAGCTGCAACACTCACTCATCGATGGATCAGAATCCCTCCCATATATGGAGACTTCGAGCTTCGCCCACATACTATTCAGCTACTGCTGAAGTTCCATGGGCTTGCCACCGAAGAACCGCACCTCCATCTGCAAGAATTCGAGATGATATGCAGTACAATCCATGATAGATTTGTGACTGAGGACACCATCAAAATGATTGCCTTCCCGTTCTCCTTGGTTGATAGAGCCGCCTATTGGCTCAAACACTTGGGAAGGTACATCGACACTTGGGAACAGCTCCGGACCGCATACTTAAATAAGTATTACCCACTCGGCCGGACAAATGCAGCAAGAGCTATGATCAGCAACTTCACAGTGATCCCAAATTAACAATTCCATGAAGCCTGGGATCGCTTTAGAGAGCTCATTGACCGGTGTCCACATCATGACATATCAAAATCCAACTTGGTTCAGAGTTTCTTTTGTGGGCTGACACCGGAGCTGCAGGGGCTTGTTAATGCCTCTTGTGGAGGATCATACTTTTCAAAGGGTGAAGATGATGTTTGGGCCATTTATGAAGGAATGGCAGAAAACTCTACAGTTATGGCCAAGCCAGAGTCTACACACAGCAGAAACCTCCCCAAGGAGCAGGATCATACCAGAGGATCGCCCGTATTGATGCTGGTCCCAATACTCCGTCAGCAGTAGCACAAGATGAATCCTTCGCCGCTGACATGAGCATAATCAGTGAGAAATTGGATCGCATGGAGATTTTAGAGAAGAAGCAGGGCCAAGGTCTGGCACAAATAGACCAGTTGGCTAAGTCCATGAGTGACCTGAAGACTCACATCTTGAGTATTCAGGAGGCACAATCATATTCACATCAGCCTCCTAGGTCACTGACTGAGTCCAGAGGTAGCTGTTCTACCCCACCACCTCCCGCATACCGCCAAGTTCACCATGCTCAGGAGGTGCCGGTACAACAGACGTCGAAGTATTCACAACAACCACCATCTCAGGATACTCAGATGGTGGTCTACCAGCCGGACCAGCCATTGGTAGCACTACCACCGCCACCCTTTGAGCAGGAGCCATTGATGGAAGTCAACGAGATATGGTACGATTGGTACCCCCAGCAGCCCGAGATTCGCCGCGATCACCTTGAATTTCGTTGGTCCAACGGAGATACTTCATCCCAACAGCAGCATCCAGCTCAGGGCAATCATTACAACCAACAGCAGCAGCAACAACCACAATACTCCCACCAGTCACAGAATCATCATAATCCCTGTCCCACCTATCAGGGACAGCAGTGGAGGCAGCGATAACAATCTTACCAGCAGCAGTACCCTCAGACCCACCAGCAACCTCAGTTCCAGCAAGGGAACACTTTCGGTTCTCCCGCAGCCATGGAGAACCCAGCACTTGACGATCTCGCCCGCTTGCTCTCTGAACAGCAGGCATCCTTCCGGCGAGTAATGGACGAGTTCCGGCAGGAAATGAGGGACATTATGAAAGGCAAAGCCGCCATACCTGCACAGAGCAAGCCGAATCCGAATAACTTAAAGAGAAAGTCTGAGCAGGTACAGTTTACAAAGGATACCACTTCTAGTGCTTATTTGAATGACATGCATTCTATGTTTGATACTCACTTCGTGTCACTTAGGAGCGGTAGGGAACCAGCCGGCGGCGGCTCATCTGAGGGACAACACCATGGAGATTCGAGAGACCCAGATGAGGAGAAGAGTGGTGCTGATGCCGCTAGCAACAAGGATGATGATGGTGGTGCTGATGCCACCAAGGATGACCTTCCAGACGACGGTACTGAGGCCGTCGTAATACCAGAGGTAGACGGTGGTGCTGAAGCCACCACTGTTGATAATGAACCAGAGTGCGGTGGTGAGGCCGCAAAGAAGAATGTTTTGGGTGGTGCTGAGGCCCCCATTTTGAGTCCATCTGTATTCCAACCTTCTGTATTACCATTTTCTGTATCTCTGGACACTGAGAAAAAGACCAAAAAAATGAATAAAGGAAAGGTTTCTCCATCAATTCCGAGTCCATGTTTGTTGAATGATGATGTTTGCATGGATTTCAGTCCTTCACAGGCCCAAAAGCCCTCTCCTAAGCCTCTATCTGAGGAGGGCCCATCTATCCCCTTCCCTCAAGCACTCGGCTTGACTAAGGGGAATAAAAAAGAAAATCCCAAAAAGACCCAGCAGTTAGAGTTCAACCAACAGATGATAGACAGATTTCAGATCCAGCTGACTCTACAGGAGGCACTTGAGCACATCCCCCACTTCCAAAAGAATCTGAGAGAGAAGACCACTGTACGCAGGAAGAGGCGGAACAATAGAGGAGAGATCCATGTGCTCACCCGTGCCACATGTTGTACCATTCAGAACCAGCTGCCAGCCAAACGCCCAGATGCAGGAGCTCCTTATGTCAGATGCCATATTAGTGAGCAGCAGTTCGACCGTACTCTATTAGACAGCGGCTCTTCTATCAACCTCCTTCCGGCAGCCTTACTCGACCGATTCGAGTTTGTCCCTCTTTTTCAGAGCAGGACAGTCCTTCAGTTTACTGATCGATCGATTAAGAGGCCGAAGGGGTTGTTGAGAGACGTGGTCATCACCATTCAGGGCCTAAAATTCCCCGTGGACTTTGTTGTACTAGACATGGAGATCCCTGAATCGGTGACTGATGCCCCCATCATACTAGGACGCCCATTCTTGGCCACAACCAAGGCAGTATCCGACCATGATAGTGGGAAGGTGTACTTTCGCGTAGAGGGTGAAAGTATACAAATAGAGACGATCGACGAGATCAAAGCGAGAGATTCAGCCTGCTCGGAGCAGAACATTGATGTAGGAAAGATGACAGATGTCGAGTTAGACGTCCACCAGGAGTGTGACTTTGTGATGACCGATGATGAAGCAGTTTGGGAAGATCCAGAAGCACGAGCACTCACCTTGTCTGTAGATTCAGAGTACATACCTTTTGTGGCAAACAAGAGTTCGGAGAGCACACACTTGGCAGAGGACACCACACAGGTTGACAGTTGCGTACTGAGTGGTGACATTGATGTTTGTTTTGATTCAGATACCTCGGAGGCAGACTTTGATTGGAAGGATTTCGATGTGTATTTGCCATGTCTGCTTCCTGATGAGCCGACAGATAGGACGGAGAGCGAGCCAGCACATATGATAGACATACCAGCAGGGTTCCCTTCATCAGATGATCACGTACAGCGAGAGTTCTCACACGCAGACCTGGTTGCTTTCACGCAGACATATCAGAAGCCAACTTTGCCAGCTCCCACCAAGCCAGAACTGAAGCCCTTGCCGCAGCCGCTCAAGTATAGATTCCTTGCGGGTGAACCAGAAATGCACCCAGTCATTATCTCAGGAGATTTGACTGGAGAACAAGAATCTCGACTAATGGAGGTTCTTGAACGAAACTGCAAGGCAATAGGATGGAGTGTGGCCGATCTCAAGGGGATAAGTCCGGCTCTGTGCTCCCACCATATATACCTCGAGGATGACGCTAAGCCTTCGCGTGAGTTCCAGCGACGGCTGAACCCGAATCTTCGAGATGTAGTAATGAAGGAGATATCTAAATGGTGGAGCGCTGATTTTATCTACCCCATCTCCGACTCCAAGTGGGTTAGTCCTTTACATGTGGTACCCAAGAAGACGGATATCACTATAGTTGTGAATGAGTCTGGAGAAGAGATCGCCACCCGGTTACCCACTTCTTGGAGGGTCTGTGTGGACTACAGACGATTGAATGAGGCCACCAAGAAGGATCACTTCCCGCTACCATTTATTGATCAGACTATCAAGAGGCTAGCCGAGAAGAGTCATTACTGTTTTCTTGACGGGTACTCCGGATACAACCAAGTGGCTATCGCGCCCGAAGACCAGGATAAAACGACGTTCACCTGTCCATTTGGGACGTATGCTTTCAGACGGATGCCCTTTGGTCTATGTAACGCCCCTGCGACATTCCAAAGGTGCATGTTGTCCATCTTTTCGGACATGATAGGTGATTGTTTAGAAGTCTTCATGGATGACTTCTCGGTTTATGGCGACGGGTTCGATGCTTGTCTTGACTGCCTAGAACGAGTGTTGCAGCGCTACATAGAGGTAAACCTTGTACTATCTTGGGAGAAGAGTCACTTTATGGTGACTCAGGGGACGGTCCTTGGTCACATCATCTCCAATAGGGGCATGGAGGTTGATCCGGCCAAGGTTGATATCATTAGAAAACTCAATCCACCGTCCAATTTGAAACAATTGCGGTCTTTTCTGGGGCATGTTGGTTTCAACCGACGGTTCATTCAGGACTTCAGTCGAATTGCCCGACCGCTGATGGATTTATTGACTAAAGACACCGAGTTCCATGTAGATGATAAGTGTCTTAAGTCCTTCAAGACTCTCAAGAATTTAGTTGTCGAGGCTCCTGTCCTTCAGCCACCCGATTGGTCTCTTCCATTTGAGATCATGACGGATGCTTCAGATTATGCCATTGGGGCTGTGCTTGGACAGAGGAGGGATGGATTACCCTATGCCATACACTACGCTAGCCGGACTTTAGATGCAGCTCAGAGGAACTATACAGTGACTGAGAAACAAATGCTAGCGGTAGTCTTTGCTTTGGATAAGTACAGATCTTACATTCTTGGATCTAGAGTGACAATTTTTACTGACCGCACTGCCATTCGATACTTGATGTCGAAGAAAGATGCCAAAGCCAGATTAACCAGATGGATCCTTCTCCTCCAGGAATTTGATATTGAGATTAAGGATAATCCTGGAGTTAAGAATGTTGTGGCAGATCACCTCTCCCGCCTAGAAAACCTTGAGGAATCTGAGCCCATAGCACCTATCACTGAAACTTTTCCAGATGAGGCGATCCTTGCTATCACCTCTCTTCCATGGTATGCCGACATTATGAATTACCTTGTTGCCAGTCCATTCCACAAGGTTGGCCCAGACAGCGGCTTGAGACCTTCCTTGCGAAGGCCAAGTCGTACCATTGGGAGGATCCCGTCCTTTATCATGAAGGAGGGGATAGTATCTGGAGACGGTGCATTCCTCAAGATGAGCAACATAGCGTCCTCACCTACTGTCACAAGCTTGAGGCAGGAGGACATCATTCTGGGAGACGGACAACACAGAAGGTGCTCCAATCCGGCCTTTGGTGGCCTACCCTTTACAAGGATTCTGATGAGTTCGTGAGAAGGTGTACTGACTGTCAGAAAATGGGTACTTGCGGATAGAGAGACATGATGCCCATGCAGCCCATTCACTTTTGTGAAGTTTTTGATGCATGGGGAATTGATTTCATGGGCCCATTTCCTAAAAGTCAGGGGTTTGAGTATATTCTTCTTGCTGTGGATTATGTTAGTCGTTGGGTTGAGGCCATCCCCGCCCGAGCCGCAGATGCTAAAACAGTATGTCGTTTCTTGAGGAAAAACATTATTTCACGGTTCGGGGTGCCTAGAGTCTTGATTTCAGATGGGGGGTCTCACTTTATTAACGACAAGGTCAGGGCCCTTACAGACGAGTTCAGTATTGACCATCGTATTGCCACACCGTATCACCCTCAGACTAATGGTCTTACTGAAGTATCGAATAGGGAGATCAAGACAATTTTGCAGAAGGTAGTCCGCCCAGACCGAAAAGATTGGTCACAGCTTTTGGACTCGGTCTTGTGGGCTTATCGGACTTCCTTCAAGACACCATCAGGGACATCTCCCTTTCGTCTCGTCTATGGAAAGCCGTGCCATTTACCAGTGGAGATAAAGCATGTCACTTTGGGTATTTATAGAGCTATTGTTGGATCCCAAGAGTGTAGGAGATCAGAGGAAAGCAGAGTTTGCAGCCCTGGAAGAATTAAGAGATACAACCTTCTCAAGTGGCCTACAGTATAAGGAAAAAGTGAAAGTATGGCACGATTCCCGAATCAGCCATAAACAATTTGAGCCAGAACAACAAGTATGGTTATTTGATGCTAGGCTAAAATTATTCCCAGGGAAATTACAAAGCAAATGGAAAGGACCATATGTGGTCCGGAAGGTGCATGATAATGGCAGCATTGATATATCTGAACCTTCATCATCTTACACCTTTAGAGTCAATGGTCAGCGCTTGAAACCATATCTAGATCATGATCCGCCGATCGTTGCTGTTGCCCGATTCATTTGGTATGAGATGATTCTTTGACTCACACCTTCGGCATCTCGTACATGATTATCATTGAGATCTGACAATGTATATATTCATCTGTACATCGATCATTCATTCTTTATGGCTAACACCCCATCATCATCATTTGATTTTGCTATACTTAGGATGTACTTTGTCCTAAGTATAGGGGGGTGTGCACCCTGAGTTTTTCTATTCATTAGATCCTCTCCATTGTCTCCTCTTCTTGTCTATACTTAGGGATATCTCACCCTAAGTATAGGAGGAGACAGTATGAGTACGATCTGTTCATTCCCACCCTTGACCCTCCCTTCAGTGTACAGTCTGCTATACTTAGTATTATTTGATCCTAAGTAAAGGGGGGACGGTCAACTTCACATTCGTTTATTCATTTTATTTATTCTTTAGACCTTTTTATACTCAGTACGAGTTATGTCTTCTCTTTTCTCTCCGATCTATGAGGACATAGCTCAAGCTAAGTATAGGGGGGTCGTATATACTATGTATATTCTTTAGCCATAACTCGTACTTTCGTATTTTCCTAATAACATGGCTAATTATTCTTTAAAATTCATTAAAAACTAGTAATAAAAAGGTTTTTTGTTCCTCAAATTCTTTTTGTGTATACTGATCAATAAATCAGGTGAAAATGTTTTTTGCAAAATATTTGAAAAATAGTTTGAAAATCCTTGTGAAAATCTTTTGAAAACTATTTTGAAAATTTTTGTTACATGTTTTCAAACTGTGTAAAAATGTGTAGTTTGCAAAATTTATTTTCTTTGTGTGAAATAAAATGTTTGAAAAATTATTTGCAAATGGTTTGAAAAATGGTTGCAAAAATGTTTTGAAAAATCTATATATATTGTTTGGAAAACCTATTTGCAAAATGATTTTCAAATGTGTGTACATGTTTGTAAAAACTGTTTGTAAAAATTATTTTGGACTATAGTTTTCAAAAATTGTTTGAAAAACATGTGTTAAATAAGTTTGAGGAATACATACATCTCACTAAAATCCACTATGTATATATGTATAAAATTGATCACTTACCCTATAAATTCTTAAAATCCACTTCTTGTATATATAAGAAGCACTCCAGTGTACATATCTTTCACCTAGTTTTTAGCCAAAACTTTTTATTTTCAAAAATCCCAAAAATATTTGAAAAATCTTTTTGTAAAAGACAAAAAAATGCATTTGCATCATCATCATCTTTTCAAAAATCCCGAAAAAGTTCAAAATCTTTGAAAATTGCATCACAAAAAAGATTTTCTGCATCGCATTGAATAGCATGAGCATTTTACGGATTGAGTTTGATATTTGAACGAGTCTAAGTAAAATCCGGAGATTGGAGCTTGATTGGACCTTAAAATCTACCTAATAAAAGGAACCTTATAGGAATTGGGTTTGAGGTACTTCAGGTCTAGTTGACTTAATTCTTTGAGGATCACGGGACTTGGTTCAATGGATTCTTGACCGCCTAAGTAGAGTACTTCAGAGCACACGCATGACTCTTGTTGATAATGACCTAACTTGGACACCTGCACCTTTCACATGGCTCGACTCAGTTGGAGTGGTGAGGGGATTGGATTTGCCGGTATGAGACGCACACAAGTGGAAACACTTGTCCTCCTCTAGGGAGGGAAGTGCACCCCAACCCATCCAGTGATGAGGAAGTCTAAAGACAGGAGAGTGTGGGTTGCAATAACGCTTCAAAAGAGGGATAGTCTACTGGCTCAAGAGGAAAAACTCCCTATGTAAATGCTGCTGTGAATAGTATTTCAAAAAAAAAGAGAAAAGAAAACAAAAGGAGACAGGCCTGTACAAAAATAAAATGCCTGCAAAGTATGTATATATGTTGTAAAGTCAATAAGCAAGCTTGAGTTCCAAAGTCAAATCATGTGAGCCTGCAGCTCGATGACTTGACTACACTGGTCTTGCATCCTAGGATAGGTAGCTACACTGGCTACCGTCCATTCCTCTCTTCACCCCCTCCTCTTGAGCTGGTTGCCACTTGAACTTAGAAGGGAATACCCCGCTCCACGAGGATGGAGTTGTTGGATCGGGGAATCATTGGGTTGTCGTACTGGAGAAGTTAGTTTCTTTGCCATTCTAGTTGGGGAGAGCCACCATCACTTAGACTGTACGAGTCAGATTCATAGTCGTAAGAGTTTGCGTATGAGTTGAAGTATTTATGACCTGGCTATTGAGGAGACTTGGACAGAGTTTTGGGATTCTCAAGGACTGTTGGATTTCAAATCCGGTTCTCATTAAGGTTCCGCCCGCACTAACATTTCAAAGGTCCTACTTGAGCTCCAAACTTTGATTTTATGAAGACAAGTTTGATAATCAAACGTAATCCATCTTCTTCTTTTCTTTTCTTTCTTTTTCTTTCTGCACTTATTGCATAAGTGTTTGCTAGGGACTAGCAAAGGTAAAGTATAGGGGGATGATGAGGCCACATTTCATCATCTTTATTCTATCAGTTTGGCATCAAAAATCCTAGCAAATGCGTGTAAATACCCTTAATTTCCATATCTTAGCATTCATGCATGTGCATGTAATTAGTGTATAAAATACTGTAATTAAAGTCAAAATTATAGAATAAATCAAAGAAAAGAAAAAGAATAAAATATTGTAAATATTTTATGACCCGAAACCCCGAGACCTAGGCATCTCGATGGCTAAGTCGACAAGGAATAAAGTAGGGAGAGATAAGGGCCAAAATACAATAAAAATTCCTTTTGTTTAATTCATTCTTCAATTATTTTGGGACCTATTTTTAGTCCCACCGTTTATACTTTAAATAAAGAAACTTTGTACATAAAAGTTGTATATAATTAAATAAAGAAAAATACAAAATTGATTTCACTCAAAAATAATGCACAGATAAAAAGTTATGATCTGAATAAGATTCCGGAATCCCAACTTCCCAGACCCGTATCTCTCAAATAAAAACTCAAAATTTATCAAACTCACCTCTAATTGTATATAATTTTCAATAATCTATTTAATGAAGGTAGTTTCGTATTTTTCGGAGTTACGGATTGAAAGTTGAGTTTTGGACCCCTATTGTATATTATACCGATTAAAATATTCATTTTATTTATTATTCATTATTTTATTTCATATTTTTATAATTTCATAGATTATTATATATGTACATATTAAAATTGGAATCAAATGATAAATAAAACATTAAAAAAATAAAATTCTTGTATAAAATACATAGAAAAATTAGCAATGTATTGTATTAGAACCACGTTTTTGGCCGTTTTCGCCGATTTTTGGAGGATGCATCGTGCATTTTTTCACGATGATATCTTCTTGATGTTTTCTCCTCTTATATCCATTATACACGCCCAGTATATAGTTTTAGCATTGGATCATGTATTTGCTCTATTTTCCTCGAGATTTGAAGCATGATTATCATGTTGTCTGACCCCCCCCCCTCTGTTGTGCGTCAGAACATTAGTTTTTGCCAATATTCTCGAATTTTTATAGGCCGATATGTTCACCCAATTGCTGGACTTCCTTCTAGACTTTTTCTTTACATACATCCATTATACACGCCCAACTTTCATATCTAAATTTGAGTTGTCTATTCTCAAGATACACACCGATCTTCTTGCCACCACATCAACTTTCTAACCGGCCTCTGCCACTCCAATCAGATCCTTCTTTTTGTCCGATTTCTCGGATTTTTCAAGGCCAACCCTTTCGCTCAATGGCTAAGCTTTCTTCACAACTTTTTCTCCTTTTTGTACCCTCATACACGCCCAAAGGTTGCTTGAAGGATTGGATCAACGATATGCTAGATATCCATCGTTCTTTGGAGCCGCCCACGTCACATGTACAAAAAGACCACATCTTCTTCCAATTCATTTTTGAACCTTCTTGGACCCATTTTGGCCACCCTCCTTGGAGCTCAAGATAGAGTGAAGTGACAGTCAGCTCCCCAGCTCCTCGGAGGCGTGGCTAGGCGAGTCGAAGGGCGGCTCCACCACCATCTCCGGCCACCTTGGCCGTGAGGTCCATCTCGCCATTCATGGCTTGAGGTTTCGTATTTTCTTTCATTTTTTTCTCTTGTTTTCTTGCTCTTTATTCACTTGTAGATCATAGATTTATTCTAGCATTTCATTTACTTGCTTTTTAGTCACTTAATCACCTAGTTCATCCCTCGCCGGAGCAAGCTCCGGCGAGCTTCTATCCCATCATTTCGACTTTCATTCATCCTCCTCGACGCGGCTTTCATCTCACCGCCGCCATCCTCCGTGATTCTACGTATCCTCGTACACAACCCCCTTCATCTTCGGCCACATACGGTGGTCGGAGCACATCCTTCTTCCCTCACCAAAGCGAAGGAAAACCCATTCACATCCCATTTTTTGTGTACCTAACATCTTGGCCGAGTTTTGTACTCGAGCCCTTCTTCTAATTGCAGGTATATCGGAGCACTTTCACGCACATTCCCATGTTATTCAAGATCAGCTTGACGCCACCTAGGTTAGTGGGGTATTTTGCAATCACGTCCCTGAATTTTTGGCATATTTCGAAAAGTTTTCGAGTACATTTTTTGTACTGCAGTTTCGTATTTACTTTTTCATCTGTACCCCTGTGTTGTAATATCTATAACTCATTCGTCTGAACTCGATTTCGCGTGAGATTTTTTTTGTTAGAAAGCTGTTTAAGAGTTCTACATCATATCTAAATTTCAGATTTTTCTTGTAAGAACTATTTATGGTGAATTTATGAAGTCAGAATGCTGATTGGGATTGTTTTGTTGATAACGCTTTAAATACTCAGAATTACTTGCTCATTTTTGGATATGTCGTAGAAATTAGTAGGACCGAATTTGTGTGCAAATTTCAACAAAAGATATTGTGATTTGTGTCATGTAGATTTTCTACAATATTTTGAGTGATTGATTTATTTCTGGAGCATCATTTATCTGTTTTAAAATGTAAAAATATGTCCATGTGCCATTTAGCTTGTTCTATAACTAGGGATTTTTGTTTAATTTTTATCTTTTTGTTTGCGTAGTCAAAAAATTCAAAAACATCATTTCTACCTTCCTGCATTCTTTTATTTTTAATATATTCATTACCTTTTAAAAAATTCCAAAAAAAATATGTTTTGTTTGTTTCTATATGTTTTAACTTCAGACCAAAAATCATTAAAAATTTCAACAGAAAACCCCTAAAAATAGCAAAACACCAAAAACCTTCCAAAAAATCTTAAAAATTCTAAAAAAATCCTAAAAATACAATTTCAGTTTCTGAATTTTCCTTATTTTGTTATCTTTATTATAAAATAACGTTGAGGAAGTTTTGATTCTATTTGATATTTTTCATCATCATTTTAATTTTGACCAACAACCTATCTCACTATTTACTAGTATTTTTGCCCTTAAAAATACCAAACAATTAGGGAAAATCTAGAAAATCACAAAAAACATTCCATTTCCTGTATTTTGAGTATTTTCCCCTATTTTTATCCCTCTCTTATCTCTAGTGTACATATGTATTCCTTATATACATTATATCTTTATTAAAAGAAAAAGAAAATATAAAAGTACAAAATATAAAAAGAAAATACAAAATCAGTAAATTAAAAACCCAAATAAAAAAATATAAAATTCAAAACCCACAAAAAATAGCACTTGTAGGCACTTGATCACAATCACACTTTGCACTTAGCTTGATCTATCCTACCTTGCTCCCTGTGTTCGAACTCTCTACATACTTGCACCTATACATCTTTTATGTAGAGTTAAAAATAAATTTGACTCCACAATTGCTTGTCATTGTTTGATATTTGATTGTGGGTTCATTGTTGATTAATTACGGGATTTTGTAGTGGTCAAGACATCGACTGTTGATTTGCCTTGTGAATCAATACGATCCCTCTCAATTTCGTGTTTATCAGAAGGCTCGACACTGGTCCGTCAGACCTAGAACTACATGCTCGGAGGTTGAGGCTCGAGTCTGCCATGTACTTGACACGTAGACGTGCATGGACCGTTAGATCAAGATTGATCCAACGGTAGCTGTACCCTTTGCTGGTGAACATGTGGCTGCGTCAACGTCGTTGGATGGGATCCGGGGAGGAGCATCCAACGATGCTTATAAGCTCCGGATCTTCCTTCTCCGTCGCGGCACTCGTGGTGGGTTCATACCTCCAGCGAAGCCTCCTGTGCTCCGCCTTGCTCGCTCAGGCCTGATGACGATCCCCAGAACTCCAAGGAAGGGTGGCGAGGTAGCTGGATCCCATGGGGATGTGTCGAGCTATCTGGAGGTGACCAAGCATGTCTGATGGCAGGAAGAGGAGCTATGCAAATTCTTATCCGACGATGCTCCGGCTATTGAAGTGTGAATCACCTGCAGGGTCAATCTCATAGCCGAAGCATGTTGTGCATAATGTGGGTACGAGATGAAGTGAGACGGAAGGTCGTGATGGGGCGAAGAAGGTGGCCGCCGGCGGTCTTCTCCGATGAGCTCGAAGGAGGGGGATCGGAGTGGTATGGGGTTGAAGAAGGCATGGATCATGAACGAAGAGTGGTACGTGAATGCTGGAATTGATGTGAAGCTGAGAAGATAATCAGTGGACGGTGACAGTGCAAGTTGAGAGCTAATAAAATAAAAGAAATTGAACAAAAATGCATAGAAGAAATCGGAGAACTTACCTGAGCAATAGCGGAGTGGTGTCTTGTGCTTTAGCCACTTAGGGAGGCTCAGGGTCGTCACATGTCGGGGGCGGCCATTCCTCGGAGCTCGAGCGGAGGATGAGCCGCCGCATAACCGCCATGAACGGTGATGGGTCTCACCGAGGGCGATGGTCGTCTTTGATCTATCGTAGCCCCTCCCCCTATCACGGGGAGGAGGAGGAGGGCTGGGCCTCTCCCCTCGTGAAGGTGGACCGAGTTGATTTGGGGTGGAGGCGACCTATTTATAGGGAGATGGGTCAGCTGAAGGTGGTAGTGGTCGTGGGTTGCGGGTGTGATATAGAGCGGAAAGGAGGGGGTCATGGTTAGCCAAGTATGGCACGAAGATTATGGAAGACCGGGCTACATGGGGGTGGTCGTTTTGAAGTAAGAGGACGATAGGAGATATGGCTAAAAATGGAAGGGGGAATGGCTTGGCGTGTGAGAGTAAAGTGACTGGAGGTTGACAACGAAGTCTTGGCCGTTGGATCCTGTGATCCAACGGCCAAGATCGGGGTGCTGGGGAATGGTGAGGATTAGATCGGGATGGTGCGATCGAAGGGCGCTGGGTGGTCCGACGTGGAAGATGTGATGGAGGTGCCAACGGACGATTGCAATGGAGATTGGATCTTGATCGAAGGGCAGTAATCGATTGCGGGGAGGAACGGCTGAGATGGCGGTGTCCTAGAGGAGATCGAGCGGTGTTGACGACACCACATGGCGAGCTGAGAAAGTGGTGCTGGACAACGGTCCAGATGGATTCTGAAGGATAATCGGGTGGTTGATAGTGGAAGTGGGAAGAACGGTGGAGATGAAGAGATCTGGAGAGGATTGGGCAATGATAATGGTGGCCATGTGGAGGGAGGAGAAAAAGGCGCTAACGGAGGGCTGTGATGAAGTCCAGGTTTGATCGGATGGTGGATATCAGAGCAGGATTGGATGGTGGTGATCAGGAGAGAAGGAGATCAATCGGACAGTAGAGGAAAGGGGGCGCATGGCATGCGCAATGACGTGCTGCGTGGCGCAACCAGAAGGCGCCACGTGGCCCAATCAGATTATTGCAACAAAGAAATTGAGAAATGAAGAGGAATATGACAGAATTTGGAGAAAACTCGAAACATGAAAGTTTTAGATCTCGATGAGATCTACAAGTTTTATGTTGTCCAAAAACAAAGATGAGATCAAACAAAGGCAGAAAATATTTTTGAGATCATTTTTAAGATTAAAACCACTACGATTTTTTATTTTTCCATTTTTTGTATTTTTAATTTATTTAATGACTCTGATAATTACAGGGATTGGTCTGGTTTTTATTGACACAAAGTCTAATCTAGGGGGTTAATTTCAGCGAATTAAAAGCATGAAACATGGTTTCATCAAGGAGGTCTCTTCGTCTAGTGACACGATTGCAACCACATTTCAAGAGGTAATCCTAATACTTGTTTGTGGTTTAGATAAAATGATCCGATAAGTGTTCTTGGATCATGTGGTTTCATCACATGAAAAATTTTAATTTCTGCTGCCTCAAGCAACTAGTGTGACTAGTTGTTCTCGATCGCATACGATGCGATCCTCACTCTTCTGTGATGCACTTAAGTATCTCACCATATCCTTCGCATTGATGCTCATATCCTAGAGGCCCTAGGTTGATCTCTACCCTTTGAGATCATGACATATGCTTCTGACATTGCAGTTGGGGTTGTGTTGGGACAGAGGATAGAAGGGATTCCATATGTTGTCCATTACGCAATCAAAGTTCGAGGAGTATCAAAGGAATTATACCGTCATAGAGAAGGAAATGCTTGTCGTAGTGTTTGCCTTGGACAAATTCTGGTCACATATTTTAGGGTCCAAGGTCACTGTGTTCAAAGACCACACAACCATCAAGTACCTCATGTAAAAATAAGGACATGAAGGCATGTCTTATTAGGTGGATTCTATTACTACAAGAGTTTGATTTGCAGATCAAGGATAAGCTTCGAGTGAAAAATGTGGTGGTTGATCACCTCTTCCAAATAGATTCACAGAGTTCCCCTGAGACTAACCCCATAAAAGACTCTTTCACCGACGAGTCGATATGTTATATCAACTCTCTACCATGTTATGCCAACATGGTGAACTTCTTAGTGTCTAAGACAGTTCGCCATGATTGGCCCAAGAGCAGCATTGACCGACTCATGTCAGAATTCAGGAAATATCATTGGGAGGATACGTTCCTTTTCTTGGAAGGTCCGGATTGTGTCTAACAGAGGTGTATTCCTCAGAAGTAATATAGGAGTGTCCTCACCCACTACCATTGCTTGGAGGCAGGAGAACATCATTGCAGTAAAAGGACCGCCTGGAAAGTGCTCCAGTTTGGTTTGTACTGGCCGACCCTTTTCCACAATGCATATGCATTTGTTAAGTCATGTTCAGTGTGTCAGAGAATGGGAGGGACTGTTAGTCCCAAAGATGAAATGCCCATGCAACCTGTTATTATTGTTGATATTCTCGACGCATTGGGAATAGATTTCATGGGCACATTCCCTATGAGCCACGACTTTGAGCACATTCTACTAGCAATAGATTATCTCTCTAAGTGGGTGGAACCCTACCCGAGCTGTTGATCGCAAAACTATCTGCAAGTTCGGGAAAGATCATATCATTGCATGGTTCGGGTCCCCGAACTCATCATCTCTGACAGGGGTAGCCACTTTGTTAACAGATCAATGATGAAGTTAACAAAGGACTATGACATCGAGAACTGTGTCGCTAGTACATACCACCCTCAATCTAATGGCATGGTAGAGATGTCGAATAGGGATGTGAAGGGCATTTTGTAGAAGCTAGTCAGCCCTGACAAGAAGAATTGGTCCCAGTTCTTGCAACCACCCCATTCTTAAAGGTATATGGAAAGCCATGTCATATGTCTGCTGAGCTGATTCACAAATCTGAATGGACATTAAAGAAAGTGAATTGGAACACACATGAAGGATAGTACAGAAGAAAGATGGACATGAATGAGCTTCTAGAAATTATAAACAATGCATATGATAACAACGTGATCTATAAGGACAGAATCAAGCGTTGGCACGATCAAGATATAAGTTGCAAGATTTTTGTCCCAGGAATGAAGGTATAGTTATTTAATGCCAAGTTGAAGATCTTGCAGGGCAAGTTGAAGTCCAAGTGGATGGGACCCTTCATTTTCAGAGAAGTGCACACGTATGGCACTATAGAGATTTCAGAGCTTACAGATGGTGCACAATTGTTCCTCGAGAATGGGCAACTACTTAAGCATTTCATAGAATTAGATGAGCAATTGGATCATGTTCAAGAGATCTCATTCATGCGTATCCTAGAATCCCATGATCCACTCTTAGGGAATGCATGAATCCTCACTACTCCCAACATCTCCAAACATCCCCTTCCCCATCTCTCATTTCTTTGTACATTCACCAACCCCATCATTTCTCACACTTACTTCTTTTTCTACTCTTAGGCTAACCATAGCCCAAGTATGGGGGGTGGGGTATGGAGATGCCTATCTTGTATATTCATCCATTCATTATCTTTTCCTCTTGACCTTGACCAGCCTATTTTTGCTCTTCTTCTACACAGGGTGACCAGAGCGTAAGTATAGAGGGGTGTGTCAACTTCTATACTTCTATTATTTTCACTCTCTTACTCTTAGCACGAGCTATTTCTCTTCTACGCTTTTCGTACTCTGAAGACATTACACACACTAAGTATGGAGGGTGTATATATTACACATATAATTTACCCATAGCTCGTACTTTCTTGTATTTTGTTTGTATAATATTCAATAAATATGGGATGTGTAAATTTTGGTTTAAAAAAGAAAGAGAAAAATTGTTTGTTTGTAAAATATGTTTAATCTTATAAGTTTGTGTAAATAATACTTTTGAAAAATTGTTGTAAAATAGGAGGTATAACAAAAAAATCAATCAAAAAACCAAAAAAATGGCTTCTCATTCATTCTTGCATAAAAAATACAATCAATTCATTCAAAACTTTTGCACTTCATTCAAATGCATTTCATCTCATATGCATCTCATTGCATATCTTGCATATGCGAAGTGGAAAGTTAGCGGTTTCTGAATCAGTTACGAGTAAAAAACGAGGATGGACTTGACCTGATGTAGCTCTGACATGGTGATCCTAATTCCCAAATCCATCAACTCTTTCCTCTAGAAGAAAGGTATTACCTACAAAGTTCAAGTGCAATCGACTCAATAAGAGAAGGTGGAGAAGGGAATGGATGGTAGCCAGTGTTGCTACTCATCCTAGGATGCTTGACTAGTGTAGCCAAGTCATCCGACTACAGGCTCACATGTATCTTTGACTTTTAAGCACAAACTTTCTTATTAAATACATATATACATACTCCGATGGGAGTTTATTTTTCTTTGATTTTTGCCCATCTATTTTTTTTAAGTTTTTGATTTTTGCATTTTTTTAATACTATGTACAACGACCTTTACAAATCGATTTTTCCTCTTGAGATAGTAGACTATCCCACTTTTGAAGTATTATTTCAACCCACATCATCATGTCCTTGGACCTCGTCTCTATTAGATCGAGTTGGGTCATAGTGACCACAGATTTTGACTTCATATGTTTCCATTTGCTTGTGTCTCGTGTCGACAAATCCAGACTTCTACCACTTCAACTGAGTTGAGCAAAGTGTAATGTGCACGTGTGCAAGTTAGGTCACTATCGTCCAGAGTCATGCATGTGTTTCAAAATATTCTACTTAGGCAGTCAAGATGGCATATGAACCTAGTCTTGTGTTATCAAAGAATTAAATTTGGCAGACCTTAAGCACCTCAATTCTAGTTCCTAAGGTTTCTGTAGTTAAGTGGATTAAGGTCCAATTAAGCTCCAATCTTCAGATTTTTTTAGACTAGTTCAATTGTCATTATCAATCCGAAAAATTCCAATGTAGATATAATGAAAAGAAGATCTTTTGGGACAATAATTATCTGATTTTGAACTTTTTATGGATTTTTGAAAAAGTTTTGCAAATTGTTTTGCAATTTTTTAGGCATTTTTTAAAAGCAAAAGGGTTAGTAAAGGAATTATGTGCAGATATTTACACATGAGTGTATCTATTATTTAAATGAATTACGTGAAGAATTAACACTAGAGATATACACAAGTTAAGTTAGTTGTTATTATATGGTTTGTAAAGAATTTTTATCATTTCATTTATGTATAAGGTTCTTAAAATAATTTGAAAACAATTTTACAAACATTTTGAAAAAAAATATTTTGCAAATATTTTTTGCAAATATTTACAAAAGTGGGAAATCATTTTGCAAAGATTTTTCAAATAGTATATACAGATTTTTCAAGATATTTTTACAACTATTTTCCAAACCATTTGCAAATTTATTTTCAAGACATTTTATTGAAGAAAATAAAAGGAATTTTTACAAACAAAATATTTTCACAAAGGTTTGAAAATATTTTAAAAAAGTTTTTGAAACAGTTTCAAAAGATTTTACAAATATTTTTCAACCATTTTTCAAATCATTTAGCAAAACATCTTTAAACTGATTTACTACTAAGTATCTACAAAGAATTTTGAAGAATTTTTATACATAGTTAGTTTCCAAATGTTAGATCTAAATCCAAACCAAATCAGTTAGTAACAACATTTAAGAGTTAAATTCAAGATTTTTACTAAAGAGCTTTATTTTTTGTGATTATCATGATTTATGCTTCCAGTCTAGCATACAGTTCTAACTCTAGGCAACAAGTTGCTCTACATATCGTAATAATATTACTTCAAAACTTATACTTACGATTACATTTTATAAATAAGCATGTATTCTATTTTATTTATTGACTTAAGAATACGAAAAACCTTAGTTTCTTGGAAAAAGTCCAGTTTAGAAACATTTCCAAGATTTTCGACGATTTCACCAAAAATATAAGGAATTTCTACCGGTTTATTCTTTACAATTAATTAACTGTATATTCGTATAGTATTTTAGCCATATTATTCAAAAATACGAAAAATACAAGTTATGGATAAAGTATATACAATGCATATACGATACCTTATACTTAGCTTGATCTATGTCCTCGTAGATTAGAGAGAAAAAGGAAGGCATAACTCGTATTGAATATAGAAAAACCTATTCCATAATGAAGAAATAATGAAAGAATGAGAATTTGACCATCCCCCCTATACTTAGGATCAACTAATCCTAATTATAGTAGACTATATATTAAATGCCAGGACGGTTGAGGGTGGGAATAAACAAATCAACT
Organism: Ottelia alismoides; assembly: GCA_037367405.1. Taxonomy (NCBI): domain Eukaryota; kingdom Viridiplantae; phylum Streptophyta; class Magnoliopsida; order Alismatales; family Hydrocharitaceae; genus Ottelia; species Ottelia alismoides. The sequence continues at coordinate 130,453 of JAZKJV010010119.1, read as the reverse complement.
TGGTATATCTCCCCATATACTTTGGGTAAAATACCTCTAAGTATAGAAGTGAAAATCAAAAAGAGAGAAGATAAACACAAGGACTAATAAACTGATAAAAAAATACATTACGAGGATAAACGCATCACTCTCCCTATACTTAGGGTAAGAGATCCCTACGTATCGGCAACAACAGGAGTAATGAAACAGAACGAAGAGAGAACAACTTGATCTACACCCCCTATACTTATAACAAAATCCGTCCTAAGCATGAACATAAATATCAGACAGTAGATCTGAGGTGTAGGAAAAATAGATGAGAGAAGGAACATAAGGTAAAACATGCATAAACAAGAGGTGTAGATTATTGAGGTGCCTCTCAACGAGCGCTAGGTTTTATGCCCCCAACTGGACGCAAGTGTTAGGATAACATTGTATCATAGTTTAGGATAGTATCTATCAGACGAATGTCATATTCCTGTCATCATCTCACAGTGAGAGAGGCATCGAAATAAAAAAGAACACCCATATATGAAATCAAGTTGGTGTATGCCATTAGAAGAAGAGAATTGAGAAGTAAGCTAGGGTCCGGTGGTGTAAAAGAAATAATTGTCTTTTAGGAATAGAGTGAGTGATCAAATCCGACAACAACGAACATGGAGAAGGATGGATCAGTGATAGAAACCTCCATGTTAATCATAGTCTCAGTAAGATACATAGAGTACAGATTTGGAGATTCTCTAAACATTTGGATATCTGATGGACATATAATCAAAAGGTCAGAGAAATCATCGAATGCAACAAAACATGCCTTGTCCTCACTAAGGACGTTGAGGATAGAAGACTCAAATGAATCACAAAAATCAGATGACTCGATCTTTGCAGACGACATAAAGCTTGCGTTAGCAGAGAGTGAAACCGAGTACCTAGAAAGTGTTGCATCAACCTGTAGAAAACCATAAAGGTGTAATGCGAGATGATCATTGGAACTCATCCCTGAAAAAATTCACACTCATCTATCAGGAGGATGTAAGGTTTATGGGAGGGTCTAACAAGATGTGGCATATGAAAGTGTAGATCCTCACAAAACAACATCCAATATAATGGCTCAGGGTATTGATCAAAATCTATTATGTGCTCTTTGGGGATTTTAAAGTCAAGAGGTGGAAAATAGATCAGATCATAGGATGGGTGACACAATGAGGGTTCCTGCTCCATCTCCTAGTGTACCAGCAAAGTTGGTACAACAGGCTCCTGAAACAAGACATGCAAAACCGACTCAATGGTCGATATAGGGAAATGGAAACACACAACATCGGTATCATCATCCTCAATGTGTACTGCCTTAGAGATCACATACTCAATAAGGTGTGCAACAGAAGAAACCTCAATAATAGCATCACAAAAATCAGACCCATAATCTCCCGAAGGAAGCACACTCATTCCAGCCTCAAATTTGCTAGACTAAGTAATATCAACAGTCTCCTCAATGCGATCCTCATCATACAACACAACATGTCCAATAGTAGGAGAAGGAGAAATGAGAAGGAAAGAAGAGGGTGGGTAAGACCTACGAGACAAAATTCTAGATAGGACTCCAACCGCACATGGGTTGAGGTCAAACCAGACGAGGCAAAACTATAGCCCAAGAAGAGTGTCATCTGGGTCAAGACCATGGATGCACACAACAGTGATTTGTGTGAAAAGAAGGCACAAGATTAAGCTTAAGATAAGGATAGCTCATGATCAAAATGCAGATGATGATGGACAAGATAAATGACTTAAGAAATGAAAAGAAGAAAAGAAGAAAAGACTCAAAAACTGATAAATTGAAGTAAAGACAAACGCATTCGGATCCAAAGTCTTCAATTAAACACAAAGCAAACTCCAATTCAGTAACTCGACACGGTGAAGAATGTAAGAGATCAGTCGATTATCTTTTCAATTTTAGAGTTAGGTGAATTTCAAACAGTTATACAAGTTCACATGTGTAGTCTCTTAGAGTAACCATGTTCAAGTCGGTGAACCGCATCTTCTTAAACACAATACACTTCGTCTATGGTCAGAGGCAAGTTCTTGTAACAAGTAATAGTGCCCAATAGCCGACCCAAGCGATTAGGGCACATATCCAGGGATGGAGGCTCTAGTACTTAAGGGTACGTGCCTCACTCAGTCAGAATACAACTTGTGTACAATGAGGGATTTGTTCTTCCCAAAATAATGAATCCAATTACATTTGATTTTAAAGTCAAATAAAATTAGTAGTCCTGACTTTATATTGATTATCACTTTTTTGGTTCTTTTTCATGCAAAAGCATAATGAGACTTCACTTCCTTTAGTATCCTAGGTTATCAAAATCAGAGGGAGAAATCAGAAAAGCAATGCAAGCGTAAAATCAATGATGAATGCTGAGTCAGAAGAGCTCACCTTGCTTCCTAGCATTCTTTGCAAGATGCTAAACATCTTTTGAAACCTATAATATATGCAGATGAAAAGTCAATGAAAATCACACTAATAAATGAATTGTTATTAGTGTCAAGAATAGTATGTCGAATGACTAGGTCAGAAACCCAAAAGTTCGATCTTGGAAGGTCATCGGTGTCCATCAAATCAGATTCTGCAAGCATAGTATAAACCATCTCACAACACTCGGTATTACACCTAGGAAAACAACAATTGATTTTCTCTAAGTCCAAGCGAAGAATATATGGTCACATGGAGTAATTAGGGCTTGGGACACATATTACAAAGTCAAGTAATCCTAAGCTAGGGCCAATCACACAAAACAAGAAAAAATAAAGTTGAAAAACTCAAAACATGAGAAATAAAGAAAAATAAAGGCAGAAAAAATTGTAAAAAGCCGATGCGGCCCACAAGTTAACAATCACCTAGGCAATGGATTTTGAAATGTTGAAGTGTTCGGAGTTATTACAAATTATAAGTGTCTCTCTCTCTTAAATAAAAAGTAAAATAAAAGTACATCTACTCTCAAAATATCGTTTGGTCCTCTCTCGCACGCTCTCTATTATGGACTTGTATTGAAAAACCGACTCTACTTCATGTGGGTGCGCAAGACACCTAGTAGCACCCCTCTTGTTTAGCGATCCCTCCCAACATAGATCGAACGGAGAGATTGTTAGAATAGTTTTATAAAAATAAAAGTAGAGAAATAAATACAGGAAATAAATTAAACAAAGAGGTACAAAAACGATCTATGTGGTGTTGCTCCCCAGCAACACCACCATTTGTTGACATGCTTTTTGTGAGGGTTCGGTATTCTACATGAGGTGAGAACATCATCGTTGCGGCAAACGTTCACGAAAGGTGAATCAAGCAACAATTAACCCACAAATAAGAATAAAGCAATGCAATATGTGTGTAGAGTAAAAATTTATTATAAGTTTACAAAGTGTATATAGGTGTAAGTATGTAGTGTCGAACTCAAGAAGCAAACATGATAGATGAAGATATTGATACAAAATTTTCCTTTTGTTCTCTTTTTATTTGTGATATTTTTATGGGGTTTTAATATTTTATATTTTTTATGGATTCTTTTATATTATTTTTTTATTTTATTTTTTGTTTTTTTATTTTTTATATTTTTCTAATTTTTTATTTTCTTTTTCCTTTTTAATATATAGTAGGCATATAAAAGTATATATAATATGTATAATATATTTACTCTATGAGATATAAATATATAATATACAAACAAAATCTAGAAAATACAATCAAGTACATTCATTTTTTAAAGGTTTTAAAATGTTATAGGGAATTAAAAATACTAAAATTAATTATAAGTAATATATAGTAATAATATATATAAGCTATTTACAAGGTTTTCAATTTATAAATATATTTATATATGTTCAAAAATTATAAATACAATATTGTTGTGTTTTTAATGTTGTCCTATTTTTGTGAATTTTCCCATATTTTTTGTTAATTTTATGAATTTTTAATTAATTTAAGAAAAGTTAGAATAGTAACTTATAATAATAGGCTGAATTGTTTTGGAATTTAAACGTAACTAAATATATCAAAAAATTCCAAAACTATTTCTAATATATAAAATAAATACAAATCAGAGAAAAAAATATATATTTTTGGATTTTTAAATATTTTTAATTGATTTTTGTATGGATATTAGGGTTTTTATTTTTTTAATGTTTTTCTTTTATCATTTTTGTGATTTTTGGTAAGAAATTACATAATATAATAAGAAAGATACCCTTTTTTGGAATTTTAGAAGTGATGTCATACTTTTTTTGTATTTTAAAAAACAAATAAGAATAAATGCTTTATTTTTTATTTTTAATAAATAGAAAATAAAGAAAATGGTTTAATAAAAATATATGTGGTAGAATAATATTTAAGGCATCTAATATAGTTTTTGTAGAATTTTTAGAGCATCAGAGACATTTAATATATACAAAAGCAATAAAATGAAAATTGACTACTCGAAAGGGTTTTTTGTAATATTTCAAATTGTTAGGGCCATCAATGCAATTTTTCACAAAATTTAACACTTAATATAAAAGTTTCAAGACTAGAAACAAATACACAGATATGGAGGGAGTCCTCTGCAGAATACCACGCTGCCTAAAGTGTATGCGCACATGAGGTGACGTGGTGGGAGACCTAAATGCAAATAAAAGAAATGCACGTACAAAATGTAAATATTGAAAAAGTTTTTGAACAGTAGATTAATTTTCTAGGACTAAAAAGTAAATGCAAAAGGTTGGGGTATTCAAGGAAAATTACCCCCATGTGTGTTGATCAATGTCTTAGATGATCGACTTAAACATTTGTCTTTGACTCATCGCACGATACCCTTTCGTAGATGAAGGGTTTAGATTAGGTCCCCTGCATGATTAGATGGCTCAAATGATCCGCATGCCAATGATTGAGATTAGAACTGGGGGTGAGTTCTTCATCCAATGGTGATGGATGAAAATGGAAGAACAGATGAAGAACTCGCCACCGACGAGCTTTGATCTTAACTTCATCGACCACCTAGGAGGTTGCAGAGATACTCCTCTTCTTACTGCTCTTGTTCCGCAAATCCTAGGGGCACTAGAAAGGTCCAGGACTTAACAATGTGGTCCTTGAGGTCTTGAATGAACTAGAGCACCTCGAGGTTCTTCCTGGAATGAATTGACCCCCATATGGGGCCCTTCGGCTCCGTTCTCTACACAGGAAGAAAGAGGGTACATGGCAAATTGCCTCCACCTGTTATTGGGTGAAATGGAGATGAAGCAAGGTGGAGTGGCGAGGTCCTGTGAAGAAGGTGGAGTGGGACCTTGATTTCCTGATAGATCAGGGTGACTGGAAACGAAAGAGAGATGGAAAATTTATGGGGAGAGGAGATGGCTATGACAGGGGGCGGAACATGGTTATACGATGGAGATACGAAGGCCAGAGCTCTAAGCTCCGGCTGACTATAAATCTAGGGATTAAAGCTAAAAACCAAGTCAAAATACTTGAAATATAATAGAAATGGAAGGTAGAACAAAAATATTCCTAAAAAGCAAGTAAAAAGGTACTCAAATATTCTCGGAGGCAGGGAGCACAGAAGCTCTGCTAGGAGGTGTCCGACGAGGCTTGGATCTCTCCTCCAACACCTCAAGCTTAATGCAAATTCAGTGAGGAGGATGTTGTCACCATCATTGAATCACTTGACATGGATATGAGGGGTCAAGTGCGTGGAAAGAGAATCAAATTTAAATTGGTGGTCGATGGAGGATATATGTAAATGCAATGCTTTGACGAAGGACGTGGCTGAAGGATATGGTTAGATCCATAAGCACATCACTTAAGCGTAAGGATCACATCGTATGCGATCGGGAGCGACTAGTCGCAATAGTTGCTCGATGCAGCGGATATTAAAATTTTTCATGCGATGAAACCACATGATCCAAGAACACTTCTCTCTTCCTTTCATCTAAACTACAAACAAGTATGAAGATTACCTCTTGAAGTGTGGTTGTGATTGAGTCTCTAAACCAAGAGACCTCCTGTCTCATGTCCGATCCGACGGAGGAGACGCTTGCGAGCATGTTGATGAAACACGTAATCCTCGCAATCCATGTTGATGATCCAACCGGTGAATCTCCTGATCTCAACACACGAGATCCGATGTCTTCTTCACGAGCGAGACGCACCGAAAGAGATAGATATCCACGAGCAAATGATCCGGCAGCATAATGACGACGCAGCGACGATGGAGACTCTCTCTAGGGCATCCACGGGGGACAGCCATAAGAGAGAGAGAGAGTGGGCTTGTAGAGAGAAAGAGAGAGAGAGACTTATGTTCTCATTAGCATGTGAAGAGCAAGGGTGCCCTTCTATTTATAATATTTTGGGATCCCTGGATCTCAATCTATGGGAAACACAAATCCAATGCCTCTCATTGATTTGTGTATCTTTTAATGGCTAAGATTTGTGTTGGTAAAACCCAACAACAATTAATTTAATTTGGATTAAATATATGTTGATAAATCAACACGAGTTAATCACAAAATTAAATCAACAATACATGGATATAATGGAAGAGAGAGTGCTTCCTTCCATGTGGAGAGGGGGGCGGCCCCAAGGTGGTATTTTCATCTTCCATGTAATCTCCAAGATTTGAAACAACTTTTGTTGCAAAATATTCTACAAAAATAATTCATAATTATTTTTTGAATATTGCAATCTTACCATTGGAAATTTGTGAATCACATTCACAACCCAAAAGAAAATGTGAATTACATTTTCAATTAATTGTCCAAAGCGAATCCAATTCATATCAACATTTAATTAACAAATGTAAATTACAAATTGTTGTCTCTTATATATTATAAATCACAATTATATTATATATGATTAATATGGATAGTGTTATACACATTATTCTTATTCATGATAATTAAATCACATTTAATCATCTTGGATCTCTATTCTCATGTGCCCAGATAATGTGAATCATATTCATATTATTTACGTCTTTGATATTTAAATCACATTTAATTATCTAAAATAACTCTCTTTATAACATGAATCAAATTCATATTATTCATGATAATCAAATCACATTTAATTATCTATTTTCTCAATGCTCGGATACTTATATCAACAATAAAATTATCCTGAATCTTTCAAGGATAATGCGTTTTCTCCACGGATACTTGGAGATAAGGACAGAGCGATTGTATTGTTCCACATATAGTAACTTGGATATTGAGATCACATCTCAAATCCAAATCTCGGGCCTCCCATAAAAGCTTGATTAAATCAAGACCGTAAATCTGATCTTCTCATTGCATTTGAATCACATTTATATCAATGTCCAATATTTGGAGAAAGATCAGATTTCTTCTCTACTGAGAGGAGTCACTAAAATCTAGACCCGTTCCATCACTCCCTAGGAATGGAAGCGTCATGGTTATATAATCGTTTATGATCACATCACCCTCAGGTATTCCCAATACTTGTACATCCATCATATTGGAAGACTCAGAATAAACCTGCAGTATAAGATCAATTTTTCACTGTCTACTTCAGATTTTCATCATTAAGTTTCTCATTTGTCTATTGGGAGTTGGTATCGATCATATACTTTCCAAAGGCATATATCATACCCAGGTATTGATCATATACTTTCCAAAAGTATATATCAAACCTATAAATTCAGTCAAGCTTCCCAAGAGAGACAACCGTTCACAGAATTTGATCACATACTTTCGTGTATTTTCATGTATTTTATGCAATAATTATGGGTGGGCAAAAATTGGAAAAAAATTAAATACATGTATACTTGTATATTGTATAACACTTGTATAATTTGTATATATTACTTATAAAACTCCTGTAAATTATTGTAACATAGGAGGTTTACCAATTTTTGAAAAAAAAACAAAAAACAAAAAAAAACAAAAACAAAAAAAAAACAAAAACAAAAAAAAGGCTTCTTATTTACTCTTGCACATCATCTCTGCATCTAAAAAAAGAGTCTTGCATTTCATTCATCTACATAGCATGTCATTTGCATCTCGTCTGCATATCTTGCATATGCAAGGTGAAAAGCTAGTGGGTTCTGAACCAAGTTATGAGTATATGTTTAGGAAGGACTTGATTTGACCTTAATCCACCTAATTTCAGAGGAACATTACAGGAACTGGAGTTAAGATTTCTCAGGTCAAGTGACTTAATTCTTTCAGTCCGCAAGTCTATGTTCTTTATGTCATCTTGATTAGTCTATGTAGAATATCTCGTGCACACGCATGATTCTTATAGATAGTGACCTAACTTGGACAAGCACTATGCATCTAGCTCTTCATTGATGAGGTGGTAGAATCCTTTGGCTTGGAGTAGCACACGGGTGGAAACATCCGTCCTCCTCTATGGAGGGTAGTGCATCTCAACCTAGTCTGGTGGTGTTGACGTCTAAAGACGGGATGCCGTGGTTGCAATAATGCTTCAAAAGAGGGATAGTCTACTGGCTCAAGAGAAAAATCTCCTGATGTACATGCTGCACCTTGTATATAGTTCAAAAAAAGAAAAAAAGAGAAAAAAATGCAAGAGCTCCAAAAAAAAGTAGACAGGCCAGATAGAAAATAAAGTACCTATCAGAGTATGTATATTAGCATGAAGTCCGCTACTGGATGACTTGGCTACACTGGTCAGGCATACCGGGATAGGTAGCTACACTGGCTACCTTCCATTCTTTCTCCACCCCCTCCTATTGAGCTGGTCGCACTTGAACTTAGAAGGGAATACCCCGCTCCTCGAGGAAAGAGTTACTGGATCGGGTAATTAGAGTTACCTTGTTACAGGAGGCTGGTTCTGAGCCATTTCTGATGAAGAGAGCTATTTTATACTTACACATTACAAGTAATAATCATAGTCATCAGAAATTTGCGTATGAGGATTTGTTTTGACATGACTATTGAGGAGTCTTGAATAGAAGACTTGCGGAACTTGAAGTCTGTTAGGTCTCAAGTTCAGGTCCCAATGAGGTTCCACCACACAACTAATCCAAAGGTCGAGTCAAGCTCCATTTTAAACTTTTGTTCATGACCGTGGTATGGAACCCAAAATCATTTCACTGTTGCATTTCATTTAGTTGCTCGGGGACGAGCAAGGTTTAAGTATAGGAAGTCCATGAATATGTAATTCATCACTCTTAAAGTTGAATATAGAGTCTTGTTCCCGAGTATTTAGCAGCATATTTCCCTTTATCTTGCATAATTAGCATACTTACATGCACATATAATACATGCATTTTGGCATCCATATTTGCATTAAATAAGAAGCCTAATTCACTTGTAAATATTCACCATTATTCACCTATTTATCTGTATTTTATACTAACTCCAAATACCATAAAACCAACTCTTTAGTGTATATATCACTAACACTAATTAAAGAAAAATATCAAAAAAATACTAACTTGTAAAATTACCCAATAAAAATCCCAAATCTAGTTGGAGACCCCAGACCTTAGAATGCAAATATCTACCTCATACAACTTCCGATCCAGGTCCACTCACTTTCAAATTAATACACATTCAGAGACCTTCAAAATGAACCAATTTCATTTAAATCGGAGCTCATCTGCAAAACTTGGGTTTTTGGGCCCCTTTGGGTACTATATGTATGTATATTTATACCCTTGTATTTTTATATCTTATTTTACCTCATCTCCATTTTTTGTCAACAGGAAACTTGTAGATCTCATCGAGATCTACAACTTTCATGTTTTGAATTTTTCCAAAGTCGGTCTCTTTCTCTCTCTAATTCACCATTCTCATTCTGTTGGACATGCGAGCCCACGGCGAGCCATTATGCAATAAATGTTATTGCAATTCACTCCTTGATCTAAAATAAAGAGTGCATAGTTTGCATAATAGGTCCCTTAGTACAATTAGGGTTATGTACCATGGCCATCTTAATGATCATACAGCTGTTGATTCAATTATTGAATCATAGAGGCTGGTGCTTAGATGAATATCTAATGAGTTAGATTGAGGACTCATCAAGCACCGTCAAATGATTATTAAGAGATGATCTCCAGCCTGAGTAGGAGATGGCAATCCTATCTCATTTAGGTTGATATCTGACCGACCTCTTGATGCAGGTCCTCTGCATAGGAATAGAGATTCGGAGGTGTCGGATGAGTTAGGTCAAAGAGTTGACTTAACGAGATCGAGATAACCTAAGTCCTATATCATAAGCTGTCATGATATAGGCACACATCCTCTGACCAGAGACAGATGTATTACTATATGTCTGAGTATGTACATTTGGCAGACCAATAGGTTGATGGCCTAATCAAGGTCTATACACCGGCGCGCTGGTGTGCATATAAGGGCATATGAGTAATACGATCTCTCAAAGGGATCATACAGGTTCATTACTGAACCGGAAGACATGAGCTCACTCATGAGATATTGGGAAGAATCAAATTCCGTGCGCACGGTCGTCTCACTTTGGAAGCTTGACTGAATTTGTAGGTTTGATATATACGTTTAGAAAGTATATGATGACATAGGTATGATATATGCTTTTGGTAAGTATATGATCAATATCGACTCCCAATGATCGAATGAGAAACTTACTGATAAAACCCTGAAGTAGACAGTGTAAAGTTGATCTAATACTTTGGGTTTATTCTGAGTCTTCCAGTATGCAGGATGTACGGGTGTTAGGAATACCTGAGGGTGATGTGATCATAAACGGTTGTATAACCATGACGCTTCCATTCCTAGGGAGTGATGAAACGGGTCTGGATTTTAGTGACTCCTCTCAGTAGAGAAGTAATCTGATCTTAGTCCAAAATGTTGGACATTGATCTGAATGTGATTCAGATTCAATGAGAAGATTAGATTTGCGGTCTTGATTTAATCAAGCATCTATGGGAGGCCCGAGATCTGGATTTGAGATGTGATCTCAATATCCATGTCACTATACATGGAACAATACAATCGCCCTGTCCTTATCTCCAAGTATTCGCGGAAAAAGCGCATTATCCTTGAAAGAGTTCATGGATAATTCTATTGTTGATATATGTATCCGAGCATTGAGAAAATGGATAATTAAATGTGATTTAATTATCATGAATAATATGAATTTGATTCATATTATAAGGAGAGTTGTCTTAGATAATTAAATGTGATTTGATTATCAAAGATGTAAATAATGTGAATGTGATTCATATTATTTAAGCACAAGAGAATAATTTATCCAATATATTAAATGTGATTTAATTATTATGGATAAGAATAATGTGGATAGTAATATCCAATTATTCATAATATATTATAAATGTCATTTATAATGTATTAGAGAGAGCTAATTATAATTTATATGTGTTGATTAATTATTATGTGTATTGGATACACAATGTGTAATTAATTGACAATGTAAATTATATGTTGTTTTGGGTTGTGAATATGATTCACAAATTTCCAATGTCAAGATTGTAATATTCTCAAATATAATTGTGAATTATTTTTGAAGAATAAAAACCCAACAAATAGTTGTTGGAAATAAGTAGAGAGAAAAATAAGGAGATGTGCAATCTCATGGAATCCATGAGATTGCACTCCCCATTAGGTATAGAAGGGGCGGCACCCAATTCCCTTGGGGAATTGGTGGCCGTCCCCTCTCCTTTATGGGGAAAGTATCTCCTTTGTATTTTTCTCTCCTTATATGATTGATTTAATTTGGTATTAATATTTATTTGATTTATCAAATATATTTAATCAAAATTAAATCACAAGTTGTTGGTTTTTACCAACAACAATCGTGACCATTGGATTGACATAAATCAATCTCATCCATTGATTTTTTATGTCACATGGATTGAGATCCATGGATCCCAAAACCCTATAAATAGAGAGGCATACCATGCTCTCTATTTTACACACAATGCTTGAGAAGCATCTCTCTCTCTCTTTCTCTCTAGAGGTCAGCCCTCTCTCTCCCTCTCATGGCCGTCCACTATGGATGCCATGGAGAGGTTCTCCATCGCCGCGGCATCGTCGTTATGCTGCCCGTTCTTCTGCTCGTGGATCTCCGTCTCCTTCGGTGCGCCTCTCTCGTGAAGAAGACGACGGATCTCGTGTGTCGAGATCAGGAGATCCGCCGCTTGGATCATCAACATGGATTGCGAGAAGCATGCGGTTCATCCCCGCGCTCGCAAGCGTCTCCTCCGTCGGATCGGACTTGAGACAGGAGGTCTCTTCGTTTAGAGACTTGATCGCAACCACGCTTCAAGAGGTAATCCTATTACTTGTTTGTGGTTTAGACGAGACGATCCAGGAAGTGTTCTTGGATCATGTGCTTTCGTCGTAATAAATATTTTTAAATTCCGTTGCATCGAGCAACTAGTCCGACTAGTCGCTCCACATCGTATTCGATGTGACGCTCACGCTTCCATGATGCGCTTGAGGATCGAACCATATCCTTCAAGTGGTATCAGAGCCTTAGGTCGACGGTTTCGAATATAATTCGCTAACCGAGGATGACTTGGGTTCGTTAAGGTCGCGAAAGTTTTTATCGCATTTGATTTCGCAGATCTGTTTAGTGTATTTTTTCGGCCATGTTTAAATTGTTTAAACACTAAAATAGCACTTGGATTTTGTTCCCCATTAAATAAGGAAACCATAGGATCTGAGTTTGCGTAAATCGGATTTTGTATGCTCTAGATATGGTCGTTTTAATGAACATGTATGCACTGTTGCGGGAACTGTGAATCTGAACGTGATTAAAATGTTAATTACTGTTTAGACTTGCCTCGAAATGCATGAAACATCACTTAGGTTCTGTCCTAAATCAAATTAGCAAACTTTAGAAATTGACTTTGCTTAATTTGGATTTAATATGATTGAGATATGCCAATTTTAGTAAGTAGGGGTCACTGCTGAAATTGCTTTCCTAATCAAGAACCATGTGATTGTCAATTAATGAAATTAATTGTTAATTTCGAGAAATAATTATGAAAAATATTTGTCAAATATTAGATAATGATTATTTCCTTAATTGACTTGGCCCCAACCAATTAGTTGATTAGATTTGATCTAAACCTTAATTGGAATTACAATCATCAAACTTCTTGCTTGAATAGGACTTGGGAATTTGCCTAGCAAATTTCCTTAAAATCAAAATTGTTTTGATTACTATATGGTATAATTTCGGTTGAAGAACCGATGATCATCTCAAGTACAAAATAATCAAATTGGCATTATCCTTTCCCGAGGTGGATATGGGGTTTAGTCGGGGATCGCTGGGTCAGCGGGTTGCAACGTATGTGGTCCGCCCCACTCTCGCCGGTACTGGCCATGACAGCGGGTAGGGCCGAGATAATGTCCGCGGGATTATGATGTATTTTTCTAATTATTAAAATACGAATTAATACATACTTTGAGAATAATATCATATATGTATATTCAAGCATAAAATTAAGTTTAATTGATTAAATTGGATTGATAATTAATTTAATACGATTAAGTTAATTATATCCAATTGAGAATACTCTAATATGATTAGAGTTAATAATTCCCTTGGAAGAATTAATTATAAGAATGCGATTCATAGAAATTAATTTAATTTGAATAAGATATGGAGGATCACATAAGTGACATCCATGGTCTCCCGTCAAGGCGAAGAGTTTCGTCGCTAGATATTATATGTAGGAGACGCCTGTCCGAAGTGACAGCTCCTGCATATGATCCATTTGGATCGGGCTCGTCGCTTCTCGAAAGAGTAAGGACGTATGCGTAGTGACCCCAATATCAGGTCCTCATATTATTGGGGCGATATTGGATTGCGCATAGCGAGTTGTATTCCTGTTGACGGTTGGTTCAATTAATGACGGGTCAACATCACCTTAGGGGTGGTGGGCCCGGGTATTAAAGACCGAATTGGGAGATGCAAGTTGGACTTGCAAGGCGGAATGTGTTCCCGCTTCTTTTTATCCGAGTTGTAGGTTCTCATATTATTGGGATACAACAAAGATAAGGAAGGAGATCCCAGATCTTGCTTGAGATATTATGGTAAGTATATCTCTTACATTGAAAGTGATTAAGGGAATGAACTTTCATTGTTGACATGGCAAGACAACTTTGATATAAAATTCCTAAATCAAAGTAAATTATATATTTATATATATATTTATGCAAATTTCTTATTTCAGATAATCCTTCATTAAACCCACTCAATGTTATACTCATTAATAACCAGTAGAATATCATGGATTGGACTCTTGATCCAGATATTGTACTTGCGATTGGACACATAATGTATGTGGTTGCAATGTGCAAGTTTCCTCATAATAATGAGAAGTGATAATTAAATAAGACAATAGGACTAAAACCCTAGGGTTTGTATGTCTCTATAAGTCTTGATCTTATCGAATGTACTTTTGAAGTGACATGTCGATGATGATCGTAATTATCAAATTAACCTTATAAAATCAATAAAGATATTCTGGCATACATATGTGCTCTTGACATTTAATCATGAATGACATGGTTCTCTACATCATGTAGAATGGTAGCTCTATTAGAGATAATGTATTCAAATTGTTTGAATACCTACCTGAACCGATGCTTCAAAGAGTTTAGATGGATGTAGATGATGAGTGTCATCATTCTACTGTCTATACTCTAGTCATTCATGAAGCTTCATAATATTCATATTATATGAACTTAAATGAAGCTTGTATCAATGTTGAAATACTCTTATATTGAAATTTTTGATTTTAACATAAGAGATCCTTAGTCTTAAGTAATGGTTGCTTATAGATAAAGGGAGCGCAGTGGAAGCATGGGTTGGACCCAAGTAAGAAATATAGTCAACAGGTTGACTGTATTTCTGTAACTTCCATATGACATTCAAAGAGTTGAATGAATGCCATTACTGCAATAAGTTGATGTGTTGATAGTATGACTATCAAATCCATCTAGAATCCTTAGAGAAGGAATCAGATAGTCCATCAGATTAATCTACATATTCATTGATATGGACTTACTTATTTGACAAGACAAAGTCTAATATTTGTATCTCAATTTTCTAATGACACTTGCAATTGGTTGCATATGTATTAGAAATTTGATCTTAAGGTTTATTGGTCATCCATGTTGAAAGTGATGCAAATGTTGCAACAATTTCCATGAGATCAATAGTCTTCATATTTTCAGTGGGATCCCTTAGTCTTAGAGAATGTCTCTATGACCTAGATATTAGAATACACTCATTGTTTATTTCTAAATGTTGGGAATAAACATGAAATCTGGAATAGACCTATCATAAAGAGTTATGATGGAGATATTTCAGATAGTAATCATACCTCTAGTGGACTCCACTAAATTAGAAAATTAATGAATGGTTCATTAAAATTTCTAATACTGAAAATTAAACCTTTAAAGATCAATAGGAGGATAAAGATCATGTGACAATGATCTGACATAATGTTTTGGACATATATCTGTTGACGAGATCAATGGACAAGTAAGAGATGAAACTTTAGAATGTCTAAAATTTCAAAACTTGCATATTTATGAATATTATATTCAAAGTAAAATGTCTAATACACCCTTCTTCTTGGGAAAGGTGTAAGATGTCAAGGTATTAAGGATCTCATACATATTGATGTATGCAGATCATCTATATCATAGTAAACATTATGGATATGTGATATCTGTTAATGATTATGTGTGATATGAGATTTCTTCTCTTCACTTAGAAAACTTTGAAACGTTCAAAGATTTCACAATTTTGGTTTAGAACCAAAGTTTGAAGGAAGATGAAATGAATATGATCTAATCAAGGTAGCTTGTACCTATTAGATGAATTCAAGGAATACCTTGTGGAGATGTAAATATCATTTCTATCTCATCCCTCCTAATGAGCCTTAACTCAATAGAGTTGTAGGGAGATGCAATTGATCATGTGTGACATGATTTGATCAATGATTAATCTTAGCATTATTATCTCTTAGTTTCCAAGGTATATATATGTAGTAGAGACTACATTATATACTTAATAAGGTTCCATGCATGTAAGCTGGAATCTAGCACTAGAGAGTGCTACTTCATTAAGAAAATAAAGGATGGTATTGGATACCTACTTTATGACCTTGAGATTCTTTAAAGATCACATCTTTGAGAATATGATTCTTATAGGATGACTCTCTTGAGAATCAAGATGAAAATGAAGTAAAGGAACTCATTTAATCTTGAAAAGATAATGAGGCTCCTGAAATCGGAAACTAAAATAGATAATTAAAGATGAAACATTAATACCTCTTCAAATAAGTTTGAGGATGGATTCCATGTGTCAGTTAAATCTGAAAATGATCGGACTTCATGTGATGAAGCTCCTGAGGATCATGACATGGAAAGATGGATGTTAGCAATAAAAGTCTAATGTAGACTTCATATACAAGTGTTGTATATGGACCCTCGAGGATCCACCTATATGGGTCAGACCCATTAAGGTGTAAATGGATCTTCAAGAGAAAGAGGGAACCTGATGAGAAGGTATAGACCTTCAAAGCGCGGTTCGTAGCCATGAGCTATACACCGAAGAGAAGGCATCGCTTGCGATAAGACTTGCTCTCCAGTGACCTTGCTTTAACCCATCAGAATATTGCTAACTATAGATACACAACTTGTCTATGACATCTTCATGGTGTGATTCAAGATTGCATTCCTCTATGAATGCCTCTCTGAGGATATTCATATGAAGTAGCCCCATGGCTTCATGGCTGAGGAAAGCAAGGTGTGCTAGCTGAAGAACTCCATCTTTGGACTCAAATAAGTTTCTTGTAGTTGGAACATAAGATTTAATGAAATTATAAATGTTATGATTTCAGATAAAATCTTGATGAACCATGTGAAGCTTAGTGGGAGTGCCATTGTGTTCATCGTGCTTAATGTAGATATTATTCTAATCATATAAGAATAAATGATAAGTGTTTTATAATTTGGTTGTTCCATACCTTGAGATACGATTTCAAGGATACCTCTTAGATCTTAATTCTGAAGTCGTTCAGAAGCAAAGAGAAGAGGGTATTGGGACTATCGCATTAGTAGTACACCTTGGATTTATTCCATTTTCTGGACAATTCCATGAAAAGCTTCCTTCCCTTAAGATGTGGTAGTGACCTGTCTAGAGGGATAGCACCTCAAAGAGTTGAGGAAGTGAATACTAGAACTGCTTGCACTTGTGCATCAGTTATGAGAAGCTGGGTGTATTGCTAGATGTGTACAAGAGCCAGATATCTGCCATGCAGTGGGAGTAGTAAACTGTTACTAATCCTACTCTGGAAATAAAACACTTAGTTGCAGTAATAACAATATCTTCAAAGATGATAAAACTTAGAGATAGTGATCTCAAAGTCTTATCTTCAAAGGTTTAAGACCTTGTAGATAGTGATCTATAAGGGTCTTGACTGTAGATACCTTAGGAGATAGAGATCTCCAGGAATGAAGGTATTCTAATAAGGATTATGGGAATACTGGTTATGATAATTAATAAGATGTAGTGTCAAGGACACTATAACCAACAAAATTGAGTATCGGTTGCATGAGATGCAACATTCGCATTGGATGCGAGCACTGTTACTAGGAGATATGCAAGTTCCGTAAAAGGACTTGGCGTAGTCTCTTGGAAACGGAGTGACTGATCAGCTTACCTAGCTATTTTCTAAATAGCCTATGATTGTCACATGAGTGTGGGTTTAAATGATTAGCACATTAATGGCTCTTTGGGCTAGTGGGAGATTGTTGGACATGCGAGCCCACGGCGAGCCATTATGCAATAAATGTTATTGCAATTCACTCCTTGATCTGAAATAAAGAGTACATAGTTTGCATAATAGGTCCCTTAGTACAATTAGGGTTATGTACCATGGCCATCATAATGATCATACAACTGTTGATTCAATTATTGAATCATAGAGGCTGGTGCTTAGATGAATATCTAATGAGTTAGATTGAGGACTCATCAAGCACCGTCAAATGATTATTAAGAGATGATCTCCAGCCTGAGTAGGAGATGGCAATCCTATCTCATTTAGGTTGATATCTGACCGACCTCTTGATGCAGGTCCTCTGCATAGGAATAGAGATTCGGAGGTGTCGGATGAGTTAGGTCAAAGAGTTGACTTAACGAGATCGAGATAACCTAAGTCCTATATCATAAGCTGTCATGATATAGGCACACATCCTCTGACCAGAGACAGATGTATTACTATATGTCTGAGTATGTACATTTGGCAGGCCAATAGGTTGATGGCTTAATCAAGGTCTATACACCGGCGCGCTGGTGTGCATATAAGGGCATATGAGTAATACGATCTCTCAAAGGGATCATACAGGTTCATTACTGAACCGGAAGACATGAGCTCACTCATGAGATATTGGGAAGAATCAAATTCCGTGCGCACGGTCGTCTCACTTTGGAAGCTTGACTGAATTTGTAGGTTTGATATATACTTTTAGAAAGTATATGATGACCTAGGTATGATATATGCTTTTGGAAAGTATATGATCAATACTGACTCCCAATGATCGAATGAGAAACTTACTGATAAAACCCTGAAGTAGATAGTGTAAAGTTGATCTAATACTTCGGGTTTATTCTGAGTCTTCCAGTATGCAGGATGTACGGGTGTTAGGAATACCTGAGGGTGATGTGATCATAAACGGTTGTATAACCATGACGCTTCCATTCCTAGGGAGTGATGAAACGGGTCTGGATTTTAGTGACTCCTCTCAGTAGAGAAGTAATCTGATCTTAGTCCAAATGTTGGACATTGATCTGAATGTGATTCAGATTCAATGAGAAGATTAGATTTGCGGTCTTGATTTAATCAAGCATCTATGGGAGGCCCGAGATCTGTATTTGAGATGTGATCTCAATATCCATGTCACTATACATGGAACAATACAATCGCCCTGTCCTTATCTCCAAGTATTCGCGGAGAAAGCGCATTATCCTTGAAAGAGTTCATGGATAATTCTATTGTTGATATATGTATCCGAGCATTGAGAAAATGGATAATTAAATGTGATTTAATTATCATGAATAATATGAATTTAATTCATATTATAAGGAGAGTTGTCTTAGATAATTAAATGTGATTTGATTATCAAAGATGTAAATAATGTGAATGTGATTCATATTATTTAAGCACAAGAGAATAATTTATCCAATATAATTAAATGTGATTTAATTATTATGGATAAGAATAATGTGGATAGTAATATCCAATTATTCATAATATATTATAAATGTGATTTATAATGTATTAGAGAGAGCTAATTATAATTTATATGTGTTGATTAATTATTATGTGTATTGGATACACAATGTGTAATTAATTGACAATGTAAATTATATGTTGTTTTGGGTTGTGAATATGATTCACAAATTTCCAATGTCAAGATTGTAATATTCTCAAATATAATTGTGAATTATTTTTGAAGAATAAAAACCCAACAAATAGTTGTTGGAAATAAGTAGAGAGAAAAATAAGGAGATGTGCAATCTCATGGAATCCATGAGATTGCACTCCCCATTAGGTATAGAAGGGGCGGCACCCAATTCCCTTGGGGAATTGGTGGCCGTCCCCTCTCCTTTATGGGGAAAGTATCTCCTTTGTATTTTTCTCTCCTTATATGATTGATTTAATTTGGTATTAATATTTATTTGATTTATCAAATATATTTAATCAAAATTAAATCACAAGTTGTTGGTTTTTACCAACAACAATCTTGACCATTGGATTGACATAAATCAATCTCATCCATTTATTTTTTATGTCACATGGATTGAGATCCTTGGATCCCAAAACCCTATAAATAGAGAGGCATAACATGCTCTCTATTTTACACACAATGCTTGAGAAGCATCTCTCTCTCTCTTTCTCTCTAGAGGTCAGCCCTCTCTCTCCCTCTCATGGCCGTCCACTATGGATGCCATGGAGAGGTTCTCCATCGCCGCGGCATCGTCGTTATGCTGCCCGTTCTTCTGCTCGTGGATCTCCGTCTCCTTCGGTGCGCCTCGCTCGTGTGTCGAGATCAGGAGATCCGCCGCTTGGATCATCAACATGGATTGCGAGAAGCACGCGGTTCATCCCCGCGCTCGCAAGCGTCTCCTCCGTCAGATCGGACTTGAGACAGGAGTTCTCTTCGTTTAGAGACTTGATCGCAACCACGCTTCAAGAGGTAATCCTATTACTTGTTTGTGGTTTATACGAGATGATCCGAGAAGTGTTCTTGGATCATGTGGTTTCGTCGTAATAAATATTTTTAAATTCCGTTGCATCGAGCAACTAGTCCGACTAGTCGCTCCACGTCGTATTCGATGCAACGCTCACGCTTCCGTGATGCGCTTGAGGATCAAACCATATCCTTCACTTTCAACCATTCAGAGCAGGCCACGTGTCACCCTCTGATTATGCCACGCGGCCCACTCCATTGCGCGCCACGCGCCCTCCATCCTCCGTCATCCGATCTCTTCCTCTCTCTCTCTCCTGATCTGGGCCATCCATTCCTACACCCACTGGCAACCCTTCGATCAAGCCCCGAAATCAATCGTAGCCCTCTGTCGGCGCTGCTCTCTCAAAGCACCACGTGTCTTCTCCATGGCCATTCGATCTCGCCTTCACATCTTCATCTCCACATTTCATCATCCAGATGACCTCCACCGCCCGATCGACCAACCAACTTCATCATAGCCGCACGCTAGCATTACACCCTCAGCACGATACGTGTTGCGCTAAGAGCCCTCCGATCTTCGCAAGAAGCCCTCAATCCTGGCCACTCATCTCATGTGACATCTGGACCCTTCGATCAGAGCCTCAAGAGCTTATCCCGACAGTCCGTCTCCGCCTTCACCTGCGCCCTCCACATGCCGCCATTATAACCCTTCGATCACATCACCTTGATTTAATCCCAGCCGCCCCGTAGCGCCTAATTCTCAGTCGTTGGATCACGAGATCCAACGGTAGAGACGTCGTCTTCTACCTCCCGCAGCTCCCACACCACGTCGCCACCTCGCCAACGCATCGCCCCCTTTCTATTTTCAGCACCACTCTGGCCATCCTTTCTGCCCTCTACCACCTCCACCTTGTAGCCCACTCTACCCTCATCCTCGCCGACCTCTTCAATTGCTGTGAACATCACCCACATCGCCCCACGGCCTCCACTAACCTCGTCTTTCATCACCTGTCACCGCTACCTTATCCCTATAAATACTCCATCTCTGTCGACCGTCGACCCCATCCACCACTACAGAGAGAACCCCGTGCTCGAGTCCACCTATTAGTGACAGTAATTAGAACAGAATCCAAGCGAAGACAGAGACATTCTCCTGCGAGATCCACGGCCAACCCCGTCGTGCCGCAGCCCCTCCCGTGAGTTGCATGAGATCCGGACCCCTACCGGCCTTCGAGCGACGATCAGGAGCTCAACTCCGAGCTTCAATCCTCGGGTAGACACCTCCATCTCCCTTCTGATCTCCTTCTTCTTTTTCTTATCTTTTCTTCTACTTTCTCCGCCTCCCACGATCGATCTCACGTCCACCAGATCATCAACCGAGCTCCGCCATGGAGCTCTGATCCTCGCGTGCCATTCCATTTCATCCTACGGCACCTCGCACCTCACTCCGACAAGAGCTCCGCCATCTTGACGGATGAGAACCACCGCACCTCCTTCACTCCACTCTAGGCCTCCCATCGCACTCATGTTCACCTCACGAACACGTTGCACGCCTCGGCTGTAAAGCTAACCCCTGCAGGTACATTCTCCTTCATTAGCCGGATGCTTCATCGGAGCGACTTTGACCTTCATCGCCTCCGGCCTATGGATCTCCTCAATTCCATCCAGAGCCTCTGGTGGCTCCCTGACGCTTCCATGATCTTCCTCAGCTACTTAGGAGCTGCCGGCGAGCTTCATCAACTATGGGAGGAGGAGGCGGAGCCCAGAGGACTTCGCCGGAGCCCAGCCACGTCCACCGTAGGAGGTGACGGACTGGAGGAGCACGAAGCACAATAGACGTCTGATCCTCATGATCGAACGGTTTTGAGCGAGTCACGTCGCCATCTACCCACCGCTGTCGGATCAAGAGGATCCCACGCTCATGATCATGCCACGTCGCTCTCCCCTTCGACCTACAACAACTGTTCGATCTCAAAAGGATCGTACGCCTCGCAACATGCCACATCGCCCTTCCCCGAGCTCCAGATGTCGTTGGATTCATCTTGATCTAACGACCCTCGATCGTCCACGCCTTCATCTCAGGAGCCATCAGTAGCTGTTGGATTGTCTTGATCCAACGGGCCGCATCATGCCACGTCGCCTCCTCCGAGCCTCCTCCTCGACGCTTAGGCTCGGATCCCCGAAGCTATCACGAGCCACGTCCAAGCCTGCTGCGCCCCCCGAGCTAACCTCCGAGCCTCCGACGCCTTCCGAGCCTGGGACCTCTTGTGTTTCTCACGTGCGGTTAGGGTATTTTACACTGAGGTCCCTAGAGGTTTTGAAAATTACAATTCAGTCCCTGCCAAGAGCATCATGTGAGGCGCACGTGTTTTAGTGGGAATTTTGCATACATACCCCCCTCTTTATAGGTAATTGCATTTAGGTCCCTATCAACGTGTTTAAATTTCAGTAATTTATGTTCTGTATTTGCAATTTGGTCCCTATCTTTGCACGCATATTTAGGTGTCCATTTGGCACGATTTTTAAGTTCTAAAAATTGCATTGTGTAGCATGTCTTGTCCTTTATCTTATGTGACACTTGTCTCATTTTTGTGACATTAGTAGATTTTATTATTATTAAATTAGTGGAATTTTCCATATTTTGCCCATTTGATGCCTTTTAATTTGTATTAAATTCTCTGTTGCTCCAAATAGCACCAAAAATTCATCATAGACTTAGGATAATTTTTCACATTGTGCCCAAAAATCAACACATTTGCACGCATTTGAGGCCTGAATAAATTAATTAGTGATTTCTTAATTGATTTTTTTAATAGGTCCAACTCACATAGAATTTTAGGTTTATCAATTTTTCTGGATTCATCATACTTAGATCTATCTAGGATAATTTTTATATCTAGAAATAATGTGTTTTAGTATTTATAAAAATTAATTTGGTAAAAATCACCTTGCATTCATATTTGTTTCGCATTAAATTCATAAAGTGTCAGAAAATTCCAAAAAAAATTAGTTTAGCTTAATTTCTTTGCATTACACATTCTGGCTAAGTTTCATAATTTTTGGACTTAGTTTGAGTACTTTTTTGAAGTAACTTGTAAACTGGACAAATATTGCATCGTCCTTATTTTAAATTGCATGAAAATTGTTGAAAAATACCAAAAAGAATCTTCTGAAAATCCGACCATTGAAATTTGCTTAAAATTTACCTAAGGATACAGCTGCCTCCTTGAGTTCGACCTTGGGCTTGCCCAAGTAAAATTAATTTCTTGCCCGTGAGTAATTGAACTTTAATTAAAAGTGATTTTGATTAGTCCTTATTTACCTGACTACAACAAACGACACGACATTAATTTGACCATTAATTTGATCGAATTAACAAGGGTAGGTAGGAGGCTTTTCAAATGGCGTCGTTGCCGGGGAGGCACGACTTAGGGTAATTTCTAGAAAATTTTTGAGTGTCTCATTTTCCATCCCCGGTTAGTCCGATTCCCTGTTTTCTTGTTAATATTTTCTGTCATTTAATTTTGAGTATTTTTGTGTCGTCCTTTATCTGTCCTCAATTTGTTTTTTTGCAAGGAACACGAGGAGTCGAAGGCGCTTCGAGGAGCTTGCATTTTCGAACTATTTGATTGATTATGTGGACTTGTAAATTTTTCGTTATTTTTACATTCTTTACATCGGTTCCCGTTTGGGTTCTCGCATGTGTAAACATAGTGGAAACGTGTCTCTGTGTGCTGTGTGGATTGATTTTTAGATTAGGCTTGCACTAACGAATCCTTGAGCCACTCTAGGATTTACTTGTGCTCGTAATTCTTTAGGACCACACATCACACATAAAAGACACACTTAGACCGCAGATCTAGTCAAATTAGATCGGTGCTTCACTCGCTAATAGAACTACCTGTCTAGGAGCAGATTTTATCGTATGTATTTGCATATAGTTTAAAAAAGTTTTCAATTATGTTCTACATCTTGCGTAAAAGCGAAGGGACCACTATAAGTCTTCTTAAACTCAGCATAACATCATTGATTTATCGTGCATCAGCTTTTCTCGACTCCTCTCTCTTGGTTTTTCAAAACCTAAGTAAAAAGGAAATTGGGACTGGACGATAGGAGTGCTGTGTGGATTGGACTTAATCAGTGATAACTTAACTTAAAACCGAGATTGCTAAACATAATTGACCAAAAAAATCAATAAAATCAGAAATTCTGGTTTCGGGAGATTAACCCCCGACCTTGTTTTCAGGTTGAGTGAGGGTACTTGATGTGTGTGTGTACACATTAAGGCAGAGCCCAGATCCCCGCCTTCCATATCACGTACCAACTAATCCTAGCAAATATCACGAGTTGAAATTTTCAGGTTCACTCACTAGTACCAAGTAGCATCCGCCTGTTCACATGTAGATAGGGGTGAACCAGCGGTACTTGACGACAAGTTGCTAGTAACCCCCTGGGTGAAGTTCCAAGCCTTATCAGCCTCCACGTGCTTGCAGGCAGATAGGGGCATGTCTTTGAATCCATCAACTTGGGATAGGAGCGAAGAAAGGAAGGACGCAGGTATATTAGGCGATAGGTTAAACAGGGAAGACGCATCCGGCTTTGAGCCGACTTCCCTATAGGCCACGTAACCTTTGCTATTTGCTTGAAAATCTCACTTAAAATCAACCAGACTAATCGGACTCAGTTTCGGGTCCTTCGCCATGTTGAGTGTGAACACAGGGTTTTGATTGAATTTCTTGCTTTAGGTAGGAGTAAAATCCTATCTTCACTTAGAATTCTCGATTCTTCTTCTCGCTAATCCAAGATGACTGACTGGGGGGATATCGACTCATGATTTGCCAATCTTTCTCTGAGCCCCCCACAAAGCTCATCTTCACCGCCCCAAGCGCAACTTGGACCAACCAGAGCTCATTACTCTCTTGTGCTCTGGATCCCTCAAACCTAGGGTGGTTACTCTTAAACCAACCCTTTTCTCTCCTCTGATCTTATCAAGGAAGACCATCACCTCAGTAAGAATCCCTTCCTTGATTTGTCCTCTAACCAAGTCCATTTTTCATCCCCAGGGCTAGAGGACAATATGCCACCTAAGCGACCCCCAGATGATAAGGAACACATAGATGACCCACTACAACAAATTTTTACTCGCCTCGCCACAGCCGAACAACAGAATGCGGATCTTATGGCATGGATGGGACAAATCATTGCGGTAAGAGGAATTGACCGACCCATGGTTGATGCTTATAACCCAACAGAAAATGAGATGCATAGTTGGTTGGAACCAGCGGTTCCTCCTGAAGCATTCGAGCTAAAACCCCACTTTCTGAGCCTGCTACCGAAGTTTAATGGAAATGCAACCGAAGAACCATATGCCTTCCTCAAAGACTTCGAGCTGGTTTGTAACAACCTTAGTAACCCTAGGGTTGGGCAGGATTATATTTGGCTGAAGGCCACCTTGTTTGCCTTAGGAGATAAGGCAGCTCATTGGCTGAAAAATCTCGGGGTGATATGTACAACCTGGATGCGGTTCAAGGACCTTTTTTTTAAGAAGTTCTACCCCACTCAGTAGGACTAATCAAATGAGAACAAAGATCGTGAGTTTCTCCTAGGGACCCATTAAACCATTCCATGAAGCCTGGGATAGGTTTAATGACCTAATTCAGAAGTGCCCTTTCCATGGTATTTCAAAGGCGATCTTAGTCCAGACCTTGTTATGTGGCATGACCCCTGAGATGAAGGGGTTAGTAAGTGCCGCATGTGGAGGAAGTTATATGAACAAGAATGAAAATGTTGTATGGAAAATCTTGAAGCGGATGGTAGAAACAGGCAGGTCGCAGGCCACCAGGGCCTATCAGTTGTCTCCCTCAATCTTATCCAACGTGAAAATTAGAAGGACTGTAGCAGATCTGACAGAGGACCTCATTCCCAGCATGGGGATGATAGCTGACAAGTTAACCATGGTCGAGCAGATTCACAAGAGGGTCACTGACCTTGAGTCACTCTCGAGATTGCCGAAACAAGTGGAGGAACTTACTAAGAGGGAAGCCAAGATAAAGCTACCCGTCCCTTATACACCACCTGTACCTGTACATCGAGTTCATCTTGTACAGGAACAGGCATCGGGGACTCAGAGTAGCTGGGTAGAGGAGCAGACATATACTTAGCAGGACCAGCATGCACCCACACAAGTGAAGACATGATACAAGGAGCCTCCGCAGGTGCTCGAGATCAACAGGTTGTGGTACAACCATGACCTCATCGGCGGACAGTCGGGGATAGGGAACGGTCAGCCTGATGAATCTGTGATTCATAACTCCAAAAGTTAAAAATAGAGCCTTGTTCCTGAGTAAATGGAGGCATATTTCCCTTTATAATGCATAAATAGCATTCAGATATGCATACATAAAACATGCATTTTAGCATTCCATTTGCATTTAAATAATAAGCCAAAATCACTTGTAAAATGTCCACTCATAAAAATAAGCTCTCCCTTATACTATGTACACCTTAGTTAATAATATAAGGAAGAAAGCCATGAATCTCCTTTGTAAAAGCACCAATAAAGCCCTAAAGCCCTTGGACCATAAAATGCCCATAGATCCCTCATACCAACTCCAAAATAGGTCTACTCACTTTCAAATTAATACACATTAAAATACCTTTAAAATGAGACTGATTTCATCCAATTTGGAGCTCGTATAAAAAAGTTGGGTTTTTGGGCCTCTTTGTATACTACATATATGTATCTTTGTATATTTATATTTTATGTTTCATATTTGACCTCATCTCCATCTGTGGTCAACATGAAACATGTATATCTCATCGAGATCTACAACTTTTATGTTTTGAGTTTTTTCAAATTCGGTCCCCTCCTCTCTCTACACATATTTTTATTTTCAGCCAATCCCAGCTGGCCACGTGGCGCCCTCTGGTTGCGCCACGCGGCCCGCCTCCCTTGACTCATCCACCTGCGCTCTCAGCCATTGGATCTTCATCCAGATCCAACGGTGGAGCCTCCTCCATGTGCGCCTTAAATGTCCACCGTCTGATCATCTCCAAGGCTTCATCTGATCCGACCGTTCGCGCCTCTTCCACATCACGCCAAGTGGTGCATTATGCGCCATCATATCACGCCTCAGCCCTTCGATCCGCACCGTCCATTGACGCTCTATATCTAACCGCCCGATCAAAGCTCTTCATCTCATCTCCACCGTTCGTTCGCGCTTCGCTCCCATCACGCCACGTGGTCGCTCCACGACCCTCATATCACTTCGCACAGACCTAATCCTACCGCTCCATCCCGCCTCGATCTTGGTCGTTGGATCAAGGGATCCAATGGCCAAGACCTCGTCTTCCACCTCTGGCGCCCCTCTCTCCCACGTTCTCAGCCGTACGCGAGGGGCTTGCCCCTTTCTATTCTTGGCCGCACTCCAGCCACCCTCTCCGACCACCATCACCTCCACGTCCTTCCCCACTCCTCCTTCATCCTCGCCAGCCACCTCACTACCCACGTCGACCGCCAGCGACGCTCCACGAACTCCATGATCCTCGCCCCATTACCAGCCCGGCCGTCTACTTCACCCTTTAAATACACCCTCTCCGGCCAACATCAGCCCTATCCGCTACCCCCGAGAGGTACCTCGAGCTCGGAACTTCCGTTTGGTGACAGCAATCGATCGATTACTCGAGCGAAGACCGGTATCCTTCTCGGCGAGATCCGCGGCTCCACCGCTGTGTCGCAACCCGCCTCCGAGTGGCTGCTTGAGCTCAGGGTCTTACCGCCTCTTCGAGCGACGATCTGGACCTCAACCTCGAGCTCCAAACCATAGGTAAACTCTTCCATCTCCGCTTTATCTTCGTTTTGATTTTTCTTTACTTTTCTCGCATTTAATAACACCTTCACCGTCATCTTCTCGCCTCGCTTCCACTTCGCCGAGCTCCGCGACGGAGCTCTCATCCTCACGGTACACTTCACACCCTCCGACACAGCACTTCACCCTCCATCAGCTCCAGCTCCGCCACCTAGCCGGAGAACCATCGTCGAGCATCCTTCCACTTCGATTAGGCCTCGCCATCGCATTTCACATCTCCACGTAGCACGCACAAGCTTCGGCTATTCCCCCTAACCTCTGCAGGTACCTGCTGTTCACTGATCGGAAGTTCACCGGAGTCACCCTCGAGCTTTATCGACAGCGACTTCCGACATGTCTCTCTCCTTCTTGAGACCACCGGACGCCTTGCCGCACCGCCATGAATCTCCCGAGTCACTTCAGAGGCGCTGGAGAGCTTCACCGATACTTTGAGGGACGGGCGGAGCCAAGGCCTCGTCGCCGGAGCCCCGCCAACTCCTCCGCAGGCGGCAGAGGACTATTGAGGGAGAAGCCCCAGCTACCGTTCGATCATCTAATCGAACGGTCCTTAGCTCACCACGTCATCGACATCTGGAGCATCACAACAGCCGTAGGATCATCTGTGATCCCACGGACAGGAGCGAGCCACGTCGCCACGACCGGAGCAGCAAGCCGCCGTCGGATCTCTCTTTGATCCTACGGTCCATAGACGGCCACGTTGCTACACTCAGCCATCGTTGGATCACTCCAGATCCGACGGTCACTGCTTCACCATGTCGTCATCAGCAGCAGCCATTGGATCACTTTAGATCCAACCGTCTAGAGCACACAACGTATCCCTGGTCCGAGCCTCTTCTCTGACCCTAGGCTCGGACCACCCGAGTCTAGCCGAGCCTCCAGCCAAAACTCCAGGAGCCCCCGAGCCAAGCCTCGAGACTCCAAAGCCTGCCGAGCCTAGGCCCCCACGTGAGGAGCACGTGCGGCCTGGGTAATTTGCAAGAGGCCCTGGGAACTTTTCAAAATTACAGAAAGGTCCTGTGAAGCGCACCCACGTGAGAAGTATGTGCCCAGTGGAGAAATTGCATTCCACCCCCCAACATTATAGGTAATTGCATTTAAGTCGCTGTCAGCATGTTTCTTTTTATGTAATTTTATTTTTTGTATTGCGAATACACTCCTGTCTTTGCACGCATCCCTAAGAGTCATTTTGCATCATTTTGAAATTCTAAAAAATGCATATTGTTGAGTAACTTGTCCTCTATCTATTGTGCCACTTGTCACATTTTTGTAATTGCAGTAGATTTTTAAATGAATTAATTGGTTGATTTCTCTGTAGTTTTGCCCAGTTGGACCTTTTAATTGTGAATAAATTTTCTGTGACTCCAAAAATTCCCAAAAAATCATTGTAGCTCTAGGATAGTTAACTCAACCTTGCATAGAAATTTCATGTCATTTGCACGCATATCGAGGCCTAAATAAATTCTGTACTGATTTCCTTAGTTTAATTTTACTAGGTTCATTTCACACTAAAATTAAGGTCTGTTAATTTTCCTAGTTTCCTTATCATCAAATATATCTAAGATAATTTATGTTCCCGAAAAAATGTGATTTGATATTTATTAAAATTAAAT
Source organism: Ottelia alismoides (assembly GCA_037367405.1). NCBI lineage: Eukaryota > Viridiplantae > Streptophyta > Magnoliopsida > Alismatales > Hydrocharitaceae > Ottelia > Ottelia alismoides. The sequence continues at coordinate 100,782 of JAZKJV010010119.1, read as the reverse complement.
TAGTGAAAATCACCCTGCCTGCATGTTTAATTCACTGTAAATTATTTTAGTGTCGAAAAATTCCAAAAAAATTAGGGTAGTTCATTTTCATCATAACTCATCATCTGGTCAATTTTCATAATTTCTGGACTTAATTTGATATCTCAAACTGATTTAACTTTAGATTGGCTAGATTGTTGCATGTGTCTGCACAGAAAATAGAAAAAGATAAAAAAATAATTCCTTGAATAATCGAACATTGTACTTTGTTATTAATTCATCTAAGGAGACATATGCCTCCCTAAGTTCGACCTTGGACTTCACCAAGTAAAGAAATCTGCCGCTTGAAATTAACTCGAATCTAATTTAAGTGGTTTTTGATATTCGCTCTCGTATCCGACTGCAACGAAACTGATAATTAATTTGGACATTAATCTAACCGAATTAACATAGGGTGCAGGAGCGGCTATCACAGCCACACCGACCTTCCCTAGCTTACCAAGAAAACGGCTTTGTCCCCGCACCGCACTTCGTACAGTCCCAGACCGAACGAGGGTATCAGCCTTAGCAGCACTAGCAGCAGCGCACATTGCACTTAGGCCAGCAGGGCCCTCTACAACCGTCCCATCATCAGCAGTATTGGAATGGCCAGCAGGGCCAATACAGGAACTCATCCGCGAGTCAGCATCAACAGAACCAACCCCACTAGTGAATTGGAGTCCCTCATCTTGGCGATCTAGACCCTGACTGATATGGTCCAACAAATCCAGAATGACTATCTGGATATGAGAACCGATTTGAATCGTGTTTCTCGTACCCAGGACCAACAGATGGCACCAGAGACACCAATTCTTGCTTAGGTTCAGGCCAATCCAAATAGCATGAATCAAGGCCAGAACCGACCATGAGATCAGGTATACTATTCAAATAATTCTTTATCTGAACATGAGATCCTTTCATATGAGAAAGTAATCCATATGTCCCTCAGGGGCGAAAGGACCGTGATCGTACCTGATCGGGCACGGGCACCGGAGGAAGAAGCTGCCAAGTCTCTACTTGAGGAGAACATGGAGGCAGAGGAGCAGAACCATCACCACCACCGGCAGAAGAAGAGGACTTATGAGTCCTCCAAGAAGCAGGAGAACCGCACCAGTAGGGAGTCCAGCGAGACCGATGAAGAGCCCGCACCTCCATCTGAGGAGGATGTCCCAGCAGTCACGGAGAATGCATCACTGATCTCGCAGCAAGAATTTTCTTTTGTCAGAGTCAGAGTCAGTCACAGAATCCGAGTCATGTACAGAACTTAGTTCTAGTTTTTAATGAAAATCTTTCAGTTTCAGAATCTGAGTTGGAGTCAATAATCACTTTCCCCCGAGCTCTTAATGGTTGAAAGAATAAAACTAAAAAAAATACAAAAAGATGACCCTGAGATGGTAGAGTTTTGCAATAAACACATCAAGGTCATGATCCCCTTTGACAAGTATGTGGAGATGACACCTGCAATTCAAAAATACATTAAGGTGAGATGCACACCTAATAGGGTTAGCAGGAAGACCAAAAGCTGTGTTGAGAAACATGTTCTGTCAGTAGCCAGAACTTGCACAATAAAGAATTCATTTCCAAGGAAACGAAGAGACATGGGTACACATTATGTGGTGAGTCATGTCAATGACACTGCATTTGCATGCACTCTCCTTGATAACGGATCCTCAATCAACTTAATGTCTACAACCCTCTATGAGCGGCTAAATCACGAACCTCTTAGGAAATCCAGAGCCCTCCTTCAATTAGCATATAAATCAACCAAGAGGTCCCAAAGAGAATTGAGGAATGTTGTCATCAAAGTCGAGGGTCAGGAATACATGGTAGACTTTACCATCCTTGATATGGAGACCCCTTGTAATTGGAGAGATTCATATATCATATTAGCAGGCCCTTCCTCAGAACAACAGGGGCCTTGTTTGATTATAAGATTGGGAAAATCCAGTTCCAAACTCCAGGCGGAGATGACGAACTTGAAATGAAGCAGACCAGATGGCATAGACTATATTCAGAATCCAGCAACGAGTACTCTTCATCCGAAGCAGATTGCATTCATGTAGACACTATTGGGCCATGGACACAGAACCCAACTAGCACCGATGAGTCCCTCCCCTCCGAAGATGATCTTGTGCATGAGTCAGTTTGAGAGGTCCTTAGAAACGAACAGCTCAGAACTTGCATCCCCCTACATCTTCGATGACTTAGTGGCCCAGCTGAACCTGTCAGTCCTTCCCTCTTTAGGACAATCAGAAGATGAGGATGACGAGTCAGACGTGGCTTTTGCCGATTACATGGAGACCTTTGACGATCCGACTCTAGAGCCGAATGAAACGGTGGCAGCAATTTCAAGTACAGATCCAGCCACTACCAGCACTGAACTAGATTTGATTGAGCCAGACTTCCTCGATGATCACACATTACCTGAGCTCAAACCTTTACCCACAACACTTCCTCGATGATCATCAGCTCACGATTGACCGAGGAGCAGGAATCTCGCTTACTACAGATCCTGGAGAAAAACCGTAAGGAGATAGGTTGGAGCATCTCCGATCTCCAAGGGATAAATCTCGCTCTGTTTTCGCACCATATCTACTTGGAAAATGAATCTAAACCCTCTCATCAATTCCAATGTCGGTTGAATCCAAATTTACGAGAGGTAGTGAAGAAGGAGATAGAGAAATGGTGCAACGCGGGTTTTATTTTTCCCATCTCCGACTCCAAATGGGTGGCCCCAATCCATGTTGTCCCGAAGAAGTCGGGAATTCAAACGACCACCAATGAAGATGAAGAGGAGATCGTGACACGAGTACCCACGTCGTGGCACGTCTGTGTGGATTACAGACGCATGAATGCTGCGACGAAGAAGGATCATTTCCCCTACCATTCATTGATCAGATCCTAGAGAGATTAACGAGGAAAGAATTCTTCTACTTATTGGATGGTTTATCAGGATACAATCAAGTAGCCATAGCTCCGGAGGACCAGGAAAAGACCACGTTCACATGCCCCTTTTGTACCTATGCTTTCAGGTGCATGCCCTTTGGGTTATGCAATGCTCCAGGTACTTTCCAAAGGTGTATGATTGTTGTATTCGCCAAAATGGTAGGTGAACTCCTGGAAGTATTCATGGACGACTTCTCGGTCCATGGCGATTCCTTCGATTCCTGCCTTAGGAATCTGGACCGAGTCCTCAAACGTTGTTGTGAGGTCAATCTGGTGCTCTCCTGGGAGAAAAGTCACTTCATGGTGACGGAGGGCATTGTGTTGGGGCATGTCATCTCCAAGAGAGGAATGGAGGTTGACCCTGCCAAGGTGGATGTGATCAAACGACTCCAGCCACCAACCAATGTGAAACAGTTGCGATCATTCCTCGAGCATGTCGAATTTTATCGGAGGTTTATCAAGGATTTTTCTTAGATTGCCCGACGGCTAACTGAGCTTTTAGGCAAGGACATGGAGTTTATTGTTGATCACAAATGTCTTGAGGGCTTTAAGCTATTACAAGGAATGATCATGGACACCCTGATCCTACAAGCCCCAGTCTGGTCTCTGCCTTTTGAGATCGTGACAGATGCATCGGACTTTGCTGTTGGGGGATGTGTTAGGAAAGAGGAGGGATGGCATCCCGTTTGCAATACATTACGCAAGCAAAGTGCTTGACACTGCTCAGTGTAACTATACAGTTACGGAAAAGGAGATGCTTGCGGTAATGTTTGCCTTGGATAAATTCAGATCTCATATAATCGGATCCAAGGTGATTGTGTTCACTGACCATACAACACTACGTTATTTAATGGAAAAGAAGGACGCGAAGGCACATCTTCTTAGGTGGATTCTGCTTATCTATGAGTTTGACTTGGACATTCGTGATAAACCTGGAAAGAAGAATGTAGTAGCTGATCACCTCTCCCGTCTTGAGGATCTTAATGCTTCTGAGGATTCACCGATTCGAGACTCCTTCCCCGACGAGTCGATTTTTGTTGTTGACTCACTCCCATGGTATGCCAATATCGTGAACTATCTTGTCCCCAAGAAGGTTCCCGAAGATTGGCCCAAGAGCCACATTGACCGACTAAAGTCGGATTCTACACATTACCATTGGGATGATTCGATCCTTTTTTTTGAAGAACCGGATTGTGTCTGGAGATGGTGTATTCCTCAGGAGGAATACCAGAGTGTCCTTTCTTTATGCCACAGTCTGGAGGCAGGATGACCCCACTCCGGGAAGAGGACCGCATGGAAGGTACTTCAGTGTCGCTTTTACTGCCCGACTCTATATCACGATGCAATCACCTTTGCGGAGTTGTGCCCAGTATGCCAGCGAATGGGAGGAACTGTTGGTTCCAAGGATGAGATGTCGATGCAGCTTGTCATCATTTGTGATGTCTTTGATGCCTGGGGCATCGACTTCATGGTCTCATTCCCTGTTAGCCACGGATTTGAATACATCCTTCTTGCGGTAGATTATTTGTCCAGATGGTTGGAGGATTATTTGTCCAGATGGTTGGAGGATATCCTTCTTGCGGACTCTTTGTAAATTCATTAGAGATCATATCATCTCTAGGTTCGGGATCCCCAAAACGTTGATATTAGATGGGGTTAGCCACTTCATAAATCGAGATGTGAAGAAGCTCTTGAAGGATTACAACATCGAACACCATGTCGCTAGTCCTTACCACCCACAGATCAATGGTATGGTTGAGGTGTCGAATGTGGAGGTGAAAACCATATTGCAGAAGCTTGTCTGCCCAATAGGAAGGACTGGTCTCAGATCTTAGATCAAGTCCTATGGGCTTATAGGACAGCTTACAAGTCACCGTTAGGAACCTCTCCATTCCAGATGGTATTCGGAAAGTCGTGTCATTTGCCCGTAGAATTAGTACACAAATCTGAATGGGCAATCAAGAAGGTCAACTGGAACACACACCTAGGGTAGAAACAAAGAGAAATGGATCTGAATGAGCTTGTGAAAGTCAGAAACCGAGCATACAACAACAGTTTGGTGTACAAGGACAAAGATAAGCGTTGGCATGATAGATATATCAGACGAAAGACCTTTGTTCCTGGACATAAGGTATGGTTGTTTAATGCAAGGTTGAAGGTTTTCCAAGGCAAGCTGAAATCCAAGTGGACGGGCCCATTCATTGTCCGTGCGGTGCAGTGATAGTGGATGTGTTGAGATCTCAGATCTCACAGATGACACACCGACGTTACTAGTAAATGGAAAACTATTGAAACACTTCGTCAAACCCAATGAACAGTTAGTCCATGTTGAGGAGATTGTATTCATGCACGAGACAAGTTCAACAGATACACATCGAGCCGCGCATGAGACCTTGCAACAGTAAACTCTCGCCATCAGCAGCATCTGGAAAGATTCACATCGCAACCCTTGTATATATCCATCATTACTGTACATTCTTCCCCTCCCTCCCACGACTCTAATCACTCACCCCAGCTTCATATATTTTCATCTACGACTATACTTAGGATGACCAGATCCTAAGTATAGGGGGAGAGTCACCTGAGTTAATTCACTGTACGTCCTTCACATCACATCGGTCCTCATACCACTCCAGTCCTATACTTAGGCTTACCTGAACCTAAGTATAGGGGGGACCGATGCCCGATGTATATATACTCCTCAATTTCCCCTCTTACCCTCGCCCGCCCCAATTTTTTGATCCTCTTCTACACTTAGGCTGCCAAAGCCTAAGTATAGGGGGACGGAGTGACTTCTATACTTTTTGTTATTTTAGCTCTCCTACACTAAGAACAAGCTATGTCTTTTTCCTCGCTTTTTATGCTCTGAGGACATAGCACACGCTAAGTATAGGGGACGTGTATATATTACTTATATACTTTACTTATAGCCCGTACTTTCGTGTATTTTCGCGTATTTTATTCAATAATTACGTGTGGGTAAAATTAATTTTTTTAATACATGTATACTTGTATATTGTATAACACTGGTATAATTTGTATAATACTTGTAAAATTCTTGTAAATTGTTGTAACATAGGAGGTTTACCAATCTTTGAAAAAAACAAAAACAAAAACAAAAACAAAAACAAAAAAGGGCTTCTTATTTACTCTTGCACATCATCTCTACATCTAAAAAAAGAGTCGTGCATTTCATTCATCTACATAGCATGTCATCTGCATCTCATCTGCATATCTTGCATATGCAAGGTGAAAAGTTAGTGGGTTATGAACCAAGTTATGAGTAGATGTTTAGGAAGGACTTGATTTGACCTTAATATACCTAATTTCAGGCATACCTTCTAGGAACTGGAGTTAAGATTTCTCAGGTCAAGTTACTTAATTGTTTTAGTCCGCAAGTCTATGTTCACATGTCATCTTGATTAGTCTAAGTAGAATATCTTGTGCACACGCATGATTCTTATAGACAGTGACCTAACTAGGACAAGCACTATGCACGTAGCTCTTCATTGATGAGGTGGTGAGGAGGTAGAATCCTTTGGCTTGGAGTAGCACACGGGTGGAAACATCCATCCTCCACTAGGGAGGGTAGTGCATCTCAACCTAGTCTGGTGGTCTTGACGTCTAAAGACGGGAAGCTATGGGTTGCAATAATGCATCAAAAGAGGGATAGTCTACTGGCTCAAGAGGAAAAACTCCAGATGTGCATGTTGCACCTTGTATATAGTTCAAAAAAAAAGAAAAAAAGAGAAAAAAATGCAAGAGCTCCAAAAAAAAGTAGACATGACAGATAGAAAATAAAATACCTGTCGGAGTATGTATATCAGCAAGAAGTCTGCAGCTGGATGACTTGGCTTCACTGGTCAGGCATCCCAGGATAGGTAGCTACACTGGCTACTGTCCATTCTTTCTCGACCCCCTCCTCTTGAGCTGGTTGCACTTGAACTTAGAAGGGAATACCCCTCTCCTCGAGGAAAGAGTTACTGGACCAGGTAATTAGAGTTACCTTGTTATAGGAGGCTGGTTCTGAGCCATTTCTGACGTGGAGAGCTATTTTACACTAACACCGTACAAGTAATAATCATAGTCATCAAAAATTTGCGTATGAGGATTTATTCTGACCTGACTATTGAGGAGTCTTGAATAGAAGACTTGCGGAACTAGAAGTCTGTTAGGTCTTAAGTTCCGGTCCCAAATGAGGTTCCGCCACACAATTAATCCAAAGGTCGAGTCAAGCTCCATTTTCAACTTTCGTTCATGACCTACGTATGGAACCCAAAATCATTTCACTCTTGCATTTCATTTAGTTGCTCAGGGACGAGCAAGGTTTAAGTATAGGGGGTTGATGAATATGTAACTCATCACTCTTAAAGTTGAAAATAGAGTCTTGTTCCTGAGTATTTAGAAGCATATTTCCATTTAACTTGCAAAATTAACATACTTACATGCACACATAATACATGCATTTTGGCATCCACATCTGCGTTAAATAAGAAGCCTAATTCACTTGTAAATATTCGCCATTTTTCACCAATTTATTTGTATTTTATACTAACTCCAAATCCAATAAAACTAACTCTTTAGTATATATATTACTAACACTAATTAAAGAAAATATCAAAAATTACTAACTTGTAAAATTACCCAGTAAAAATCACTAACCCAGTTGGAGACCCCAGACCTTAGAATGCAAATATCGACCTCATACAACCTCCGATCTAGGTCCACTCACTTTCAGATTAATACACATTCAGAGACCTTCAAAATGAGATCAATTTCATTTAAATCGGAACTCGTATGCAAAACTTGGGTTATTGGGCCCCTTTGGGTACTATATGTTTGTATATTTGTACCCTTGTATTTTTGTAACTTATTTGATCTCATCTACGTTTTTGGTCAACATGAGACTTGTACATCTCATTGAGGTCTACAACTATCATGTTTTGAACTTTTTCAAATTCGACCTTCTTCTTTCTCTAATTCACCATTCTCTTTCAGCCATTCAGAGCAGGCCACATGGCACCCTCTGATTGCGCCAGGCGACCCGCTCCATTGCGCGCTACGTGCCCTCCATCCACCGTTGTCCGATCTCTTCCTCTCTCTCCTAATCTGGGCCATCCATTCCCGCACCCACTGGCAACCCTTCGATCAAGCCCTGGAATCAATTGTAGCCCTCCGTTGGCGATGCGCTCTCAAAGCACCACGTGTCATCTCCATGGCCATTCGATCTCGCCTCACATCTTCACCTCCACCGTTCCTCATCCAGATGACCTCCACCGCCCGATCGACCCACCAACTTCATCATAGCCGCATGCTAGTGTCACACCCTCAACACGACATGTGTTGCGCTAAGAGCCCTCCAATCTTCGCCAGAAGCCCTCTATCATGGCCACTCATCTCGCGCGACATCTGGACCTTCGATTAGAGCCTCAAGAGCTTATCCCGATCGTCTCTCTCTGCCTTCACCTGCACCCTCCACGTGGCGCCATCATAACCCTTCGATCACATCACCTTGACTTAATCCCAACCGCCCCGTAGCGCCTAATTCTCAGCCGTTGGATCGCGAGATCCAACGGTAGAGACATCGTCTTCTACCTCCCGCAGCTCCCGCACCCACGTCGCCGACCTCGCCAATGCACCTCCCCCTTTCTATTTTCAGCACCACTCCGGCCATCCTCTCCGCCCTCTACCACCTCCACCTTGTAGCCCACTCTACCCTCATCCTCGTTGACCTCTTCAATCGCCATGAACTTCACCCACGTAGCCCCACGACCTCCACCAACCACGTCTTTAATCACCTGTTACCACTACCTTATCCCTATAAATACTCTATCTCCGTCGACCGTCGACCCAATCCGCCACTACAGAGAGAAACCCCGAGCTCGACTCCACCTATTAGTGACATCAATTGGGCCAGAATCCGAGCGAAGAAAGAGACTTTCTCCGGAGAGATCCACGGCCAACCCCGCCGTGCTGCAGCCCCTCGCGTGAGCTGCACGAGCTCAGTAGCCCTACCAACCTACGAGCGATGACCAAGAGCTCAACTCCGAGCTTCAATCCCCAGGTAGATACCTCCATCTCTCCTCCGATCTCCTTCTTCTTTTTCTTAGCTTTTCTTCTAATTTCTCCGCCTCCCACGATCGATCTCACGTCCACCAGATCATCCATCGAGCTCCGCCTTGGAGCTCTGATCCTCGCGTGCCATTCCATTTCCTCCTACGGCACCTCGCACCTCACTCCGACAAGAGCTCTGCCATCTTGGCGGAGGAGCACCACCGCACCTCCTTCACTCCACTCCAGGCCTCCCATCGCACTCACGTTCACCTCACGAACACGTTGCACTCCTCAGCTATCAAGCTAACACCTGCAGGTACATTCTCCTTCATTGGCCGGACGCTTCACCCGAGCGACTTCGACCTTCATCGTCTCCAGCCTACAGACCTCCTCAGCTCCATCCAGAGCCTCCGGCGGCTCCCTGAGGCTTCCCCAATCTTCCCTGGCTACTTAGGAGCCACTGGCGATCTTCATCAACTACGGGAGGAGGAGATGGAGCTAGGAGGACTTTGCTGGAGCCCAGCCACGTCCGCCGTAGGAGGCGACAGACCGGATGAGCACAAAGCACAGTAGCCATCTGATCCTCATGATCGGACGGTTCTGAACGAGCCACGTCACCATCAACCCACTGCCATCAGATCAGGAGGATCCCACGCTCACGATCACGCCACGTCGCTCTCCCCTTTGACCTATAGCAACTGTTCGATCTCACAAGGATCGTGCGCCTCGCAACACGCCACGTCACTGCTTCCCCGAGCTCCAGATGTCGTTGGATTCATCTTGATCTAACGACCCTCGATCGTCCAAGCCTTCATCTCAGGAGCCATCAATAGCAGTTGGATCGCCATGCTCCAACGTGCTGCATCACGCCACGTCACCTCCTCCGAGCCTCCTCCTCGGCCCTTAGGCTCGGAGCCCCCGAAGTTATCCCGAGCGACGTCCGAGCCTGCTGCGACCCCGAGCTGACCTCCGAGCCTCCGACGCCTTCCGAGCCCGGGACCTCACGTGTTTCTCACGTGTGGTCTACACTAAGGTCCCTGGAGGTTTCAGCGGGCATTTTGCACGCATACCCCCTCATTATAGGTAATTGCATTTAAGTCCCTGACAGCATGTTTAAATTTCAGTAATTTATTTTCTGTATCTGCAATTTGGTCCCTATCTTTGCAAGCATATTTAGGTGTCTATTTGGCATGATTTTTAAGTTCTAAAAAATGTATTGTGTAGCTTGTCTTGTCCTTTATCTTATGTGATACTTGTCTCATTTTTATGACATCAGTAGATTTTATTATTATTAAATTGATGAAATTTTCCATATTTTGCCCATTAGATGCCTATTAATTTTATTAAATTCTCTGTTGCTCCAAAAATCACCAAAAATTCACATTGGACTAAGGATAATTTACTTTACAATGTGCCCATAAATCAACAAATTTGCACGCATCTCGAGGCCTGAATAAATTAATTAGTGATTTCATTAATTGATTTTTTATTAGGTCCAACTCACATAGAATTTTAGATTTATTAATTTTCCTGGATTCAACATACTTAGATCTATCTAGGATAATTTTTATATCTAGAAATAATGTGTTTTGGTATTTAATAAAATTAATTTTTAAAAATCACCTTGCATTCATATTTAATTCGCAGTAAATTCATAAATGTCAGAAAATTCCAAAAAAATTAGTGTAGCTTAATTTCATTGCATTACACATTCTTGCCAAGTTTCATAATTTTTGGACTTAGTTTGTGTACTTTTCTGAATTAACTTGTAAACTGGCCCGATATTGCATTATCTTTATTTCAAATTGCATAAAAAATGTTCAAAAATACCAAAAAGAATTATCTAAAAATCCGAACTCTAAAATTTGCTTAAAATTTACCTAAGGAGACAACTGCCTCCCTGAGTTCGACCTTGGGCTTGCCCAAGTAAAATAAATTTGCCGCACCTGATTAATTGAACTTTAATTAAAAGTGGTTTTTGATCAGTCCATGTTTACTTGACTACAACAAATGACACGACATTAATTTGACCATTAATTTGATCGAATTAACAAGGGTAGGTAGGAGGCTTTTCACAACCACATACAATATGTGTCTAATTGCAAGTAGAATATTTGATCATGGATCCAATCCATGATATTTCACTGGTTATTATTGAGTATAATACTGATTGGGTTTATGAAGGATTATCTGAAATAAGAAATTTGCATATATATATCTAGACACACGTTTTACTTTGATTTGGGAATTTTTTATATCAAAGTTGTCTTGACTTGTCAACATTGAAAGTTCATTCCCTTAATCACTTTCAATGTAAGAAATATACTTACCAATATATCTCAAGCAAGATCTGGGATCTCCTTTCTTATCTTTGTTACATCCTAATAATATGAGAACCTGTAACTCAGATAAAAAGAAGCGGGAACACATTCTGCCTTGCAAGGCAAACTTGCATCTCCTAATTCGGTCTTTAACACCCGAGCCCACCACCCCTAAGGTGATGTTGACCCGTCAGTAATTGAACCAACCGTCAATAGGAATACAACTCGCTATGCGCAATCCAATATCACCCCAATAATATGAGGACCCGATATTGGGGTCACTATGCATATGTCCTTGCTCTTTCAAGAAGCGAAGAGCCTGATCCAGATGCACTTGCATACAGGAGCTGTCACTTCGGACAGGCGTCTCCTACATACAATCCCTGGCGACAGAACCCTCTGCCTTAACGGGAGACCATGAACGTCACTTATGTGATCCTCCATATCATATTCACATTCTAATTAATAATCATGAATCATATTCATTATGATTAACTCTTCCAAGGGAAATAACATCTTTATTCATAATAGAGTGTTTTAATTCTAATTGGCTTCCAATTAGTCTAATCATATTAAATTAATGATCCAACTAATATCCAATAAATAGTCTTTATTGTTACTTGAATTATGGTATTATCTCAAATACGCATTATTTTAAATTTTAATAATTAGAAAAATACATCGTGATCTCTCCTGCATTATCAAGTCCCTACCCGCTGTCATGGACAATACCGATAGGAGAGGGACAGACTACACACGGTGCAACCTGCTACCCCAACGCTGTCCGACTAGACACCATATCCACCTCGGGAAAAGATAATGCCAAATTTATCATTATGTACTTGAGATTATAATCGGTCTTTCAACCAAAGTTATACCATATAGTAATAATCAAAACAATTTTGATTAACATTATAATGAGATTTTCTAAACAAATCTCAAATCGTATTCAAGCAACATGTTTGTTGGAAAGTGGATTGTGTAACCAATTGAGATCTTAGATCATATCTAATCAATTATTGGTTAAGGCAATGTCATTTAAGGAAATAATTATCATCAAATATTTCACAAATATTTATCCATAATTATTGCATGAAATTAAACCATTTAATTTCACTAATTGATTAAATTACAATCACAAGGTTCTTGATTAGGAAAGTAATTTCCAGCAGTGACCCTCACTTACTAAAATTAGCATATCTCAATAAATTTAAATCCAAATTAAGCAAAGTAAGTTTCAAAGTTTGCTAATTTTATTTACAAAATAACCTAAGTGATTTTCATGCATTTCTAGGCGTTTCAAAACCGTAATTAACTCCTTAATTACGTCAAGATTCGCAGTCCCCGTAACAGTGGATACATTTCACTAATTTGATCATAACTTTAGCAAACGGAATCCAAATCACACAAACTCAAATCCCACGGTTTCCTTATTTAATTGGGAACAAAATTCAAGTAATTTTTGTGTTTAAACAATTAAAAAGGTCCGTAAATAATCATAAAACAGAGATACGAAAATGAAATGCGAGAAAATTTTCGCAAACCCTAACGAACCCAAGTCGGCTTAGGTTTATGGATCGTATCCAAAACCTTCGACCTATGTCTCTGATACCACTTGAAGGATATGGTTAGATCCTTAAGCGCATTATGGAAGCGTGAGGATCGCATCGTATGAGATCGGGAGCGACTAGTCGCACTACTTGCTCGATGCAGCGGAAATTAAAATTTTTCATGAGATGAAACCACATGATCTAAGAACACTTCTCGGATCGTTTCATCTAAACCACAGACAAGTATTAAGATTACCTCTTGAAGTGTGGTTGAGATCGAGTCTCTAAACAAAGAAACCTCCTGTCTCAAGTCCGATCCGATGGAGGAGATGCTTGCGAGCGTGTTGATGAAACATGTGCTCCTCGCAATCCATGGTGATGATCCAAGTGGCGAATCTCCTGATATCGACACACGAGATCCGATGTATTCTTCATGAGAGAGATGCACCGAAAGAGACGGAGAACCACGAGGAAATGATCCGATAGCATAACAACGATGCTGCGGCGATGGAAACTCTCTCTACGGCATCCATGGTGGACGGCTTTAAGAGAGAGAGAGAGAGTGGGCATGTAGAGAGAAAGAGAGAGAGACTTATGTTCTCATTAGCATGTGAAGAGCAAGGGTGCCCTTCTATTTATAATATTTTGGAATTCATGGATCTCAATCCATGAGAAACACAAATCCAATGCCTCTCATCGATTTGTGTTTCTCTTAATGGCTAAGATTTGTGTTGGTAAAAACCAACAACAATTAATTTAATTTTGATTAAATATATGTTGATAAATCAACACAATTTAATTACAAAATTAATTCAACAATACATGGAGATAAAGGAAGAGAGAGTGCTTCCTTCCATGTGGAGAGGGGGGACAGCCACCCATTCCTAATAGGAGTGGTGGTCGTCCACCCTCCTCCTTTAGGAAGGTGGTATTTTCATCTTCCATGTAATCTGCATGATTTGCAACAACTTTTGTTGCAAATTATTCTACAAAAATAATTCATAATTATATTGTGAATATTGCAATCTTGCCATTGGAAATTTGTTAATCACATTCACAACACAAAATAAAATGTGAATTACATTTTCAATTAATTGTCTATTGTGAATCCAATTCGCATAAACATTTAATTAACAAATGTAAATCACAAATTGCTACCTCTTATATATTATAAATCACACTTATAATATATATGATTAATATGGATAGTGTTGTCAACATTATTTATATCAATGATAATTAAATCACATTTAATTATCTTGGATCTCTATTCTCATGTGCCCAAATAATATGAATCATATTCATATTATTTACGTCTTTGATATTTAAATCACATTTAATTATCTAAGATAACTCTCTATATGATATGAATCGAATTCATATTATTCATGATAATTAAATCACATTTAATTATCTATTTTCTCAATGCTTGGATACTTATATCAACAATGAAATTATCCTGAACTCTTTCAAGGATAATGCACTTTCTCCGCGGATACATGGAGATAAGGATAGGGCGATTGTATTGTCCCACGTATAGCTACTTGGATACTGAGAACACATCTCAAATCCAAATCTCGGGCCTCCCATAGATGCTTTATTAAATCAAGACCGTAAATCTAATCTTCTCATTGTATCTGAATCACATTTATATCAATGTCAATATTTGGACCAAGATCAGATTACTTCTCTCCTGAGAGGAATCGCTAAAATTCATACCCGTTTCATCACTCCCTAAGAATGGGAGCATCATGGTTATACAATCGTTTATGACCACATCACCCTCAGGTATTCCCAATACAACACAAAATAAAATGTGAATTACATTTTCAATTAATTGTCTACTGTGAATCCAATTCGCATAAACATTTAATTAACAAATGTAAATCACAAATTTCTACCTCTTATATATTATAAATCACACTTATAATATATATGATTAATATGGATAGTGCTGTCAACATTATTTATATCCATGATAATTAAATCACATTTAATCATCTTGGATCTCTATTCTCATGTGCCCAAATAATATGAATCATATTCATATTATTTACGTCTTTGATATTTAAATCACATTTAATTATATAAGATAACTCTCTATATGATATGAATCAAATTCATATTATTCATGATAATTAAATCACATTTAATTATCTATTTTCTCAATGCTTGGATACTTATATCAACAATGAAATTATCCTGAACTTTTCAAGGATAATGCAATTTCTCCGCGGATACATGGAGATAAGGATAGGGTTGTATTGTTCCACGTATAGTTACTTGGATATTGAGAACACATCTCAAATCCAAATCTCGGGCCGCCCATAGATGCTTTATTAAATCAAGACCGTAAATCTAATCTTCTCATTGTATCTGAATCACATTTATATCAATGTCCAATATTTGGACCAAGATCAGATTACTTCTCTCCTGAGAGGAATCGCTAAAATCCATACCCGTTTCATCACTCCCTAAGAATGGGAGCATCATGGTTATACAATCGTTTATGACCACATCACCCTCAGGTATTCCCAATACAACACAAAATAAAATGTGAATTACATTTTCAATTAATTGTCAATTGTGAATCCAATTCGCATAAACATTTAATTAACAAATGTAAATCACAAATTACTACCTCTTATATATTATAAATCACACTTATAATGTATATGATTAATATGGATAGTGATGTCAACATTATTTATATCCATGATAATTAAATCACATTTAATCATCTTGGATCACTATTCTCATGTGCCCAAATAATATGAATCATATTCATATTATTTACGTCTTTGATATTTAAATCACATTTAATTATCTAAGATAACTCTCTATATGATATGAATCAAATTCATATTATTCATGATAATTAAATCACATTTAATTATCTATTTTCTCAATGCTTGGATACTTATATCAACAATGAAATTATCCTGAACTCTTTCAAGGATAATGCACTTTCTCCGCGGATACATGGAGATAAGGATAGGGCGATTGTATTGTTCCACGTATAGTTACTTGGATATTGAGAACACATCTCAAATCCAAATCTCGGGCCTCCCATAGATGCTTTATTAAATCAAGACCGTAAATCTAATCTTCTCATTGTATCTGAATCACATTTATATTAATGTCCAATATTTGGACCAAGATCAGATTACTTCTCTCCTGAGAGGAATCGCTAAAATCCATACCCGTTTCATCACTCCCTAAGAATGGGAGCATCATGGTTATACAATCGTTTATGATCACATCACCCTCAGGTATTCCCAATACATGTACATCCTGCATATAGGAAGACTTGGAATAAACCTTAGGTATAAGATCAATTTTCATTGTCTACTTCAAAGTTTCATCATTAAGTTTCTCATTTGACTATTGGGAGTTGGTATCGATCATATACTTTCCAAAAGCATATATCATACCCATGTGTTGATCATATACTTTCCAAAACTATATATCAAACCTGCAAATTCAGTCAAGCTTCCAAAGCGAGATGACCGTGCACAGAATTTGATTCTTCCTAATATCTCATGAGTGAGCTCATGTCTTCCGGTTCAGTAAACAAACCTGTATGATCCCTTTGAGAGATCGCATTCCTCATATGCCCTTGTATGCACACCAGCGTGCTGGTGTATAGACCTTGATTAGGTCATCAACCTACTAGTATGCCAAATGTACATACTTAGACGTATAGTAACACATCTGTCTCCGATCAGAGGATGCGTGCCTATATCGTGACAGCATACGTCATAGGAGTTTGGTTCTCTCGATCTCGTTAAGTCAACTCTTTGACCTAACTAATCTGATGCCTCCGAATCTATATTCCCATGCAGAGGACTTGCAACAAGAGGTCGGTCAGATATCAACCTAAATGAGAAAGGATTGCCATCTCCTACTCAGGCTGGAGATTATCTCTTAACAATCATTTAACGGTGCTTGATGAGTCCCCAATCTAACTCTTTAGATATTCATCCAAACACCAGCCTCTATGATTCAAATACTGAATCAACAGTTGTATGATCATCAAGATGGCCACGGTACATAACCCTAATTGTACTAAGGGACCTATTATGCAAATTGGTTATTCTTCATTTCAGATCAAGAAATGATATTCTCAATAACATTTATTGCATAATGGCTCGTCGTGGGCTCGCATATCCAATAGTGGCTTCATTCATTGATTTGTGATCGAGGAGAGATGTGTGCATGAAAGAGATATGATCAAGGAGCAGAAGCTCCGAAGGAATCAAGCTAAAAGGATGAAAGAAACGAGCACATAACATGGGAGAAATGAGGAGGTCTAGCTCTGACATAAGCAGATCTATGTGGGGCGGTTAGTTGACCGAGGTCAACACGGTCCCGCTCCTCATCGATCCATGTAGGCATAAAAAAGACAAAACAAGGAATTAATCCCTTATTAAATCAATTCAAAATAATAAATGATTATTATTTTTTATCAAAATCTAAAAATTATCTATTGTTTTATGCAATATTTTATTCTAATTTCTAATAATTTTAGAACTTAATTTATTAGTTGTTGATTTTTTACATGTATAATCATAGGTATATTTACCCTATATATATTGTATTTTTTTATTTTTATATTTTATTATTTTTATATATAACTCTTATATTTAGAACTTAGTTAAATGTTTATATTTACATATTTTTATTTTATTTTTCGGAGGTTATTTATTTACTTAAAAATAGGTATATGTATAATATCGGTATTCTTTACCTGTTTATTATAGTATAGTATTTATTTATTTTATTTTATTTTTGATGATTTAAAATTACTTTTATTATGTACATATATTTTAATTGATATTTACAAATTTATAAAAATATAAGAAAGTGAAAAATAAAAAGAGTAAATATATTGATTATTTTATATAGGTATATTCCACAATGAGGGCCCAAAAGCCAACTTTTGCATCTTAAATAAGAATTGAATGAACCATCTTCATTAAATAGGTAATTTAAATTTATGAACAATAAAGGTGAGTTGGTGAATTTTGAGATTTTATGGAGAAGATACAGGTCTGGGAAGTTCTTTTCAAATTTTATTCTATATGTTTGGGGCACACTATGCATTATTTTTTTGTGATAAAATTTTGTATTTTTAATTATATTTTTATGAACCACTTTCATATAGAGGGTTCATTGATTTGAGATGTATAAAAAGGAAAATGAAATAAGTCCCAAAACCTATTATTGATGATTTAAAAATTAGGATTTTTGTGCATTTATTGGCCCTTATCTCTCACACTTTATTCCTTGTCGACTAAGTCATCGTGATGATTCGATGTCGGGGTTTAGGAGCACTCAGTGCCTTTGACACTTCATTATTTTTCTTTCCTTTATGCGTTATTTTGGTACAAATAATTCTTATAGTACAAATAATTAGTGTTATTTGTGCAATTTAATGTTATTTGGTTGCATTTAACTGGGAATTTTAGGACAAAACGAAAGAATAAATGTGATGAATTGAAGATTCATCACACGACCTTAATCTACTTAAATTTCATAGGAACTTCATTGAGACGTAGGATTTTAGAAACTTCAGGTCATAAACTTTATTCTCCAAGTTACCAGGACATTGTCTAGACTTTCACTCTTAGTGTCTAACATGGTCGCATCATTCTGATTGAACTCTTGGATAAGGAACTAATCTGTACTCTACACCGTGCACTTAGCTCAACTCAGACGAGGTTTTGGAAGACCATGTGTTTCTTTATTTGGTAGAGTGGAGATATAAATACTAGAGTACCAAGTTGAAATAAAGCTTCATGTGAGGTATGGAATGCTAGCGCAAATTTTTCTAAGGCCTCAAGACATGGGCAGAACAAAATATCCTATATCCGTCGGGGCTCAAAAGATTGATGCAAAGCAACCATAATTCCTGCTAAAAAGAGGCCAATAACAAAAAAACAACAACGTGACCATAATGGTCCAAGATTCAGAGGGCCTACATATCTAATGAATACTTGGCTACACCAACCAAGCTTCACATGAGAGTTAACTACACTAGTCACTCCCTCACTTCTTTTTCCCTTCTTCTAGACTTCTCCCATCATTCGTTGTGAACTACCTGACTCCCAAAGGATCAGTTACTGGAAGGGAATATTTCATGGTAGCTCGGCATCTTTGATGGGAAGTGCTAACACACATGACACACCAAAGATAGTTTATCCAGTGTTCATATTGGATGCTTTGTGAAGGGGTATATCTAAGATGACTTCTACAGGTCTGGATGAGGACTTGTACAACTTGAAGGTTGTTGTTTTTAAAACCCTGATTCTCATAAAGTGTCCCGTCACATTACTAGTCTAAAGGTCAAGTCGAGCTCCATTTTTAACTATTTTTCTTGACCTTGGTGTGGAACACGACATCATTTCACTTATGCATTTCATTTTAGTTGCTCGAGGACGAGCAAGGTTTAAGTATATGGGGTTGATGAATCTGTGATTCATCACTCTAAAAGATGAAAATAGAGTTGTGTACCAAAGTAATTACTTTCTATTATTCCTCTATATTGAATTTTATCATTCATGCATATGTAAATAAGATTCACATTTTAACATGCATAACTGTATTAAATAAGAGGCCAAAATTCTCTTGTACATTATGACATATATACTACCATAATTTCACTATTTTTTAATTATTTTTCGCTAACTCAAAATATAATAAAATCATCTTTGTTGTGTAATATTTCTAACATTAATCAATGAAAAATTCCAAAAAATACTAACCTATATATTTGCCCAAAAAAACCCAAACCCTAGTTTTGAGACAGAAAACCATAAGTGTGAATATCTCTCTCATACAATCTCCTAGGGACTGTTACTCACTTTTGACTTAATATTCATTCAATTATCTGCAAAACAAGATCAAATTCAAAAGAATAAGAGCTCAGATGTGAAACATGGGTTTTAGATTCTCATTGTATATTGTACATATTGATTATTTTGACCTTCTTATTTTATGTACAAAAATAACTCTTTTCAATTCATTTATTTTTCTTTTATGTTTTAATAATACATGCTAAAATCCAAATAAAAAGTTAGCAAAAAATCAAAAAAATAAATTACTCTGAGTCTGCATATATAGTTTGTATATATGTCAATTTTATTTTATTTATTAATTTTTAAAAATACCAAAAAATTAGATTAAGCTGTGAATATTTATTTTCTATTTTATTTGATTTTATTTTTATTTTTATGTTAGTTAAAAATTACAAAAAATTTGGAAAATACAAAAATATAGTATTTTATTTTTATAGAGAACCACCAAAAATACATTTGTACAGATAATTTCTTTTGATTTTGGTTCCTTCATAAAAAGTTTAGATCTTGTTGAGATGAACAATTTTCATGTAGACCGCTTTTTTATTTGACCTAATTTCCTTTTTATTTTCTATTTTATTTCGATTTATCTTAAATTTTCTAGGAGTAATAAGTGGCAACTCCTGGATCCCCCAGGTGTCACCCCCTTTATCCCCATCCTCTTCATCATTATTTTATTTTATTTATTTTTAATTTATCTTTTTTCCTCCCACTAATTAATCAGTAATTTAGGGTCAGTCGTCTCATTTCTCAAGGCGAGATGCACAGTCGTTGAGGTGGCTGCTCATGAATGCCAATTAAGCAACAATCAACCGACAGTAAGAGAATCAAGCAATGAAATATAGAGTGAGTCAAATTTTATTATAACCCAAATAAAAATATGTATAGGGTACAAGTATTCTGGGTTTCGAACCTGAAAGAGCTACGGGGGATAGGAGAATAACTATTGTATATAAGAGGAAACAACTATTTTCTGTGTATTATTGAAATTTTGAATTTTTTGCATTTTTAATGATATTAAATTTTTATGGATTTTTGGTTTTATATTTTTAAATTTTAAAATTTTTTAAATTTTATTTTCTTTTTGATTTTTAATTCCCATTTCTTTTTGATATATAATATGTGTATATATCACGATATATATATATAATAAGTTTAATATAAGTAATATATATAATATATGATAAATGTATATAAAAATTAGAAAATATAAACCAGAGCAGTCCTTTTTAATTTTTAAAGGGATTTAAAACATATTTAAGTATGTATAATAATTACCAATAATACTAATTATGTATACAACTTTATATAGGTATATAATACAATATAGTATATTCTATTTATAAATAGAACTATATATAATCAAAAATTTTAAAAAATGTTTTTTTTATTTTCTTCTATTTTTTGGTAATTTGTTGGTCATTTTTGCTATTTTTATTATTTTTCAAATTTAAAATATTCCAAATCAGGGAGTTAATTAATATGTCAAATGTTTTATGGTTTTAAAAATATATAAATAGTCCAAAATTCCTTAAAATTATTATATATATATCAATATGTTTATATATAAAAAATTGAGAGGCATTTTTTGGGATTTTTGAAATTATTTTATATTTTTTTAGAGTTAGAGAGGGTTTTCAATTTTTTGGGTTTTCTTTTGATATTTTTTTGTGATTTTTGGTTTGTAGCTATATTATACAGTAATATATTTTATAAATTCTTTTTGGAATTTTAGAGGTGTTTTTCTAATTCTTTTTTATTTTTTATCTCTAAACAAGGAATAAATGGCTCCAAAATTATTTTTAATAAATTGAAAATAATTGAAATGACGAATAAAATGGAAGTAAGATTAAACATCATTAGAAGCACATTCACTAATTTTTGCATAATTTTTAGATCAAGGCAGCTATTTAATCCAAATGAAAAACATAAAATAAATTAAATAGACCTAGCAGGCATATTTTAAAATTAAGAATAAAGTGAGTGGTTAATTGAAAAATACCATAAAGTTTTGAATGTTTATTACAAATGTTGGGACTAAATATAAATATCTAAAGTCGTAGGGTCCTGGATGCAAAATGGTGAACACACGTTGCACGCCAAGTGAGTTGATGTGGCAACGAACCTAGATGCAATGTACAGGAACCTTCCGAGCCTAGTTATAATTTATAAACAATATTTATAATGTGCTAAAATATTTACAAGACAAACAATAAAGTTGCAAAAAGCCGAGGGTTACTTATTAATTTACCCGTAAAATGTACGTTATCACATGGCCCTAGGTCTTCCATGTAGCGATCTGGACGATCGATGGGGACGATGGTTCGCCTTGATTCAATGGCTCAGATTTGATATCGGATGAATCTCTCATCTGATAGTTCTCTAGGGTTCATTCTGTTGAGCATTAATCTTCAATATTTCCTCCATCTGGCCTCCTCCTTGTCGTAAAATCAACTTCTCGGGTTCCTAGAAGCTTAGCACATTCAGCAAGTACCTTAAAAGGGTCCAGGGCCTACTAGAGTGAACCTGAAGGTCAATTGACCTAGAGCTCATGTTCAGAGCTTAGGATGGAGCTCCAAGTGGGTTGGACGACCGCGGACCCGTACTAAGATGTTAAGGGGGTCGATGGTTATCCTCGACCCTCTATTGAAGTTGTAAAAGCATGAGGTGAACGAGATGGAGGGAGCTCCTGTGAAGGTGACTGATGAAGCTCTCGTGACTTGATTCTATGCAGGGATCAAGGGGGAAATAGCGGGTTATGATGGAGAAGGCAACGGGGAAGAGAATCAAAGTGAATGAAAACAAAAATGGCTTGTTAATTTAATTAAATATAAATAACAATTTTATTAATTTCTACTAAATAATATTTTTATTTATTTTACTAAAACATAAAAAATGTTTGTGATATTCTATAGTATTTAACTAGGATTTTTTTTATTTTTATAAGGCCATTTATTATAGATTACTGTTTCATGTGTATATATATGTTTGTGTACTTGTATTTTGGGTATTTTAAGTTTATTTTGTAATTTTATATTTTATTAATATATATTGTATTTTATATATTTATAACTTATTTAAATACATATTAGGTATTTTTATTGTATTTTTTGGAAATATTTATATAATGAGTTAATTATATACATTATTCTTATAGGTATATATAGGTATATTTCATTTATGTATTGAAGTAATTGATTTATTTTATTTTTATTTTAATACTTTTATTTTTTATTATGGACATGTGTTTCAAATAATATTTACAAAAAACATAATAAATTAAAAAATATACAAAATAAATATATCGAATAGTTTATACAAGTATACTTCACAATGAGGGCCCAAAACATAAATTTTGCATCTTAACTCCAAATTGAGTGAAAATACCATCATTAAATAGCTTATTAAATTTTATACACAATTAAAGGTGAGTTTAGTCAATTTTGATATTGCATGGAGAATATACAGGTCTACAAAATTTTCTTTGCAGCTTTTTATTTTGTGTATCCCGAACACATTATGCATTATATTTGAGTAAAATAAATTTTATATTTTTCTTTGTATTTTTATGTACAATATTGATGTTCAACGTTTATTATTTTGATGTGTAAAATAAGAAAATAAATAGGTCCAATACTGTAATTATTGACCTATAAAATAGGGTTTTCGAGTGTATTCTCTGTACAATTGGCTACCTTATATCTCCCTACTTTATTCCTTGTCGACCAAGTCATCACGATGATTGGGTCTAGAGGTCTAGGGTCAATTGATGTAATTGACACCGCATTTTTTTTCTTCTCTTTATTCCTATATTTTGACAATAATACATTGTTTTATACATTCTTTCATACTATTAATTGTTGATTATTGAGTGTTTATTTTCACAAATTAATGACACACACATATATATATATATATGCATCTACCTAGCGATTTAAGGCAAAAATGAAAGAACTAAGGTAATGAAATGAGGATTCATCACCCCCCCTATACTTGTCTTTGCTAGCCCCTAGCAAACAATTATGCTTATAAATGTAGAAAAGAAAAAAAAGAAAAGAAGAAGAAGAAACTTGGAATAATTTTCTAATTTTAAACTTGTCTTGATAAAGTCAAAGTTCGGAGCTCATAGAAGAACTTTGGATTATTTGTATGTTCAGAAAACTATTGAGTTTAGGAAGTGTGATGCAACAACCCTTAGGTTCCTTAATTCTATTATCCAGTACAATTCATAGTCAAGTCAGAAACATCCTCTTAGTCGCATGCTCTTGCTACCTTGATGTGGTAGAACTATGTGTGTGATTTTTTCAGCTCTTCGAAGACAAACCATTGATAAAAAAAGGAGTCTACTCTTATGATAACTCATCCTCGTGGAGATAGATATTTCCTACTATGGTCGGGTGTTGCCGGTCTTTACAATCGAATGGGGAAGAATCTAGAAGAAAGGGAAAAGAATTGGGAATTGACTAGTGTAGTCCGCATTCTCTTATGAAGTTTGGTCAGTGTAACTGAGTCTTCACCAAGAAGCAGTCTTTTTCTGAAGAGCAATTTTTTATTGGAATTTTTGGTATAGGCTTCTTCTTTGGATATTTTCTTTGACTTTGCATTGCTTTGAATTCTTGTATGTACCCCAGCATATATTTTGTTCCGCCCATTTTTGGTATAGCGTCTTTTGTTCCGCCCATTTTTGGTATAACATCTTTTGTTCCGCCCATTTTTTGGGTCTTGGAAAAGTTGTGTCGGCAAACCATTCCTCATCCGAAGCATTGTCTCAATCCATCTCCAGTCTCTAGATATCATTGTTATCAAAGGAAGTGGCTTGGAGTACCAGTTTAGGTAGTCCCTGAGAATGGTTCCTGAGCCACCCTTGACAAAGCGACCCGGCATCATCCTGACATAGACTCAAAGATTTTTCAACAATCCATCTTGGTCAAGCTAAGTGTTATGTGATGTTTCTGATCAAACCACTATCTCAAGAGTCCTATGGATGATATGAAGGGTCCTATTTAGATACATTGAATTGACTCGTGAATAGAGTCTCATGGAACCTAAAGAATTAAGTCAAGGCGACCTGAAGTATACCCAATTCTAGTCCTCAATTGGTTCCTCTGAAATTAAGTGTATTAAGGGCTATTCCGAGCTCCAATCTTCAAACTTTATTTTAACTTGTTCAATTGTCTTGATTACTCTTAAAAATGCAAATGTTATGTACAATGCATATATTTCTGTG
Source organism: Ottelia alismoides (assembly GCA_037367405.1). NCBI lineage: Eukaryota > Viridiplantae > Streptophyta > Magnoliopsida > Alismatales > Hydrocharitaceae > Ottelia > Ottelia alismoides. The sequence continues at coordinate 75,806 of JAZKJV010010119.1, read as the reverse complement.
AAGAAATTTTATAAATTCCAACATTTGATGGATTTTAAAAAAAAATGCAAATTGTTATGCAATTTTTAAAAACATTTTTGTAGATTTTTATAGATTTTTTTAAAAAAAATTAGTCAAATATTTATGTGTAGATATTTACATAGGAGTGTGTTTTGTTATTTACAAGAATTAGGGTAAGAGAATGTACACCAGGGATTTTACATAAATTAGATATGTGGTTATTTACCTGTTTTATGTACAGATTTTGTGAAGAATTTTTATTTGCTTGAATTGTGTACAAGAGAATAATTTGAAAACATTTTGAAAACTTTATTTTGAAAATAATTTGTTAAATTATTTTTACAAAGATTTACAATATTTGAAAATGATATTGCGAAGATTTTTCAAGCAATATGTATAGATTTTTAAATGGATTTTACAATCATTATTCAAAACCATTTGCAAATAGATTTTCAAAACCTTTTATTCATGCAAATAGAAGAAAAAACATTTTTATAAAGGTTGAAAGCATATTACAAAATATTTTTCAAACAGTTTTACAAAAGATGTTTCAAGGAAATTTTCCAACCATTTTAAATATTTTGCAAAACATTTTAACCAATTTATTAACAATAAATACAAAGAAGTCAACTGTGTGTTTTTAATATTTCTCTTAACTAGCGATATTATTAAGAATATGAAAATATGAGTTATGGCTAAAGTTTATACAACATATATATGCACCCCCTATACTTAGCTTGATCTATGTCCTCATAAGTTAGAGAGAAAAAAAGAAGACATAACTTGTGCTAAGTATAGGAAAGTCTATACTACAACGATTATACAAAAATTGAGAACTCGACCGTCCCCCCTATACTTAAGATCAATTAATCCTAAGTATAGCATGTTGTATACAAAATGGGGATGACTGGGGACCAGAATCTAAGAAATCAATATTCTCGGCTTGTCCCCTATATAGCTAGGGTGAAATATCCCTAAGTATAGAAAGAATGTCTAAAAAAGGGGAACAAGTGAGAGAAAGAATAATGAATAACCCAAGGGCACTCCCCCCCACCATACTAGGACGAGGCATATCCTAAGTATAACACTGATGAATGGGGTGAGGGAAACATGGAAGAAAGAATTAGAAGAAAGAAACGAAAAGAAGAAAAGAAGAAGATCTACTCTAATCAAAGATGTCTAGAGGAGCATTGTCTGGCTCCACTAATGTTGTTGCAGTGGTGAACTCGTCATCAAAAATTACTTATATAGAGTCGATAATGGCCAGGAATGTATCATGCTTTAAGTTTGGATTCAGCAACTAACCATTGACTGTGAAGAGCTACATGTCATCTAGCAATTCTGATATTTGTATACTTCCATTATCATGCATGGTCCAGACTTTGTATGACCTTGTCCATTTCCTCCTTAATTTTCCTAAGAAAATCTTCAATTTCATGTCAAACAGCTAAACTTTCTGTCCAAGTTCAAAGGTTTTTCTTTTGATGTGCTTGTCGTGCCAACGCTTGACCTTCTCTTTGTACATCAAGTTGTTGTCGTACAAATAATCTTTGAATTCCAAGAGTTTGTTCAGATCCAATTTTCTATGACGGCCAACTTTTTGTGAGTCGAGGTTGTAGATATTGAATGTCCACAATGATTTGTGAATCAATTCAATTGGCAGGGTGCATGACTTTTTGTATACAAGGTGATAGGGTGACATGCCCAAGAGAGACTTGTAGGCCATACTGTATGTCTTGAGAACTGAGTCCAGAAGTTGCGACCAGTTCTTTCTCTCTGGCCTTACTAGTTTCTGTAATATCATATTGATTTCTCCATTCAATAGTTCTACCAAGCAATAAGGCTGTGGTTGATAAGGAGATGCGACATGGTGATCATTGTTGTACTCCTTCATTAATTTCTTAACCTCCTTATAGATGAAGTAGTTGCCTCCACAAGGAATTTTGGAATTCCAAATCATGAGATGATGTTATATTTCAAGAATTTGCATATTGTTCTGCTATCTACGGCTTAAGCTGGAATGGCTTCCTTCCATCAACTCACATAATCAACAACAAGAAGGATGTATTTGAAGCCTTGATTGTTAGGAAATAGACCCATGAAGTTGATGTCCCATGCATTGAACACATCAGATATCTGGATGAATTTAAGGGCATATTGTCTTTAACATAAAGTGTTTTTCCCATTTTCTGACAGTTTGTACATGCTTTCACATGATCGTTCGCATCCTTGAATAGTGTTGAGCACCAGCGGCCACACTGTAGCATCATTGCTATCATTCTGCTCCCTGAATGGTGTCCACCATATTCGATCTTATGGTAGTGCTCGAGGACACTTGTGTACTCTTCCTGAGGAATATATCGATGCCATATGTAATCCGCTCCTTCCTTGAATAAGTGTGATCATCCCAATTGTAAAAATGAATATAAGACATAAATTTGTCCTTTATTCTTGTCCAATTTTGTGGAGCTACTGTAGAGATGAGGTAATTCACAATATCAACATATCATAGAAGGGATCAAATGCTGAGGATGGATTCATCAGAAAGGCGTCTATAATCGTTGTATTTTTTGGAGCATGGAGGATATTTATAAAAATTAGAGAAACATGCACAAAAACTGAATACTGGTAGGGACCTTTATGCAAATATAATTAATTTTTTAGGCATTTCAAAATCTTAAAACAAAAATCCATGGGTTAAGGGGCAATTTACAAATGCACAATTATTAAAAGTGCATGGTAGTGTTATATTTGCAATATAAAAAATATTAAGGGTCCATTGTGAAATATATACATAAAAATTAACACTAATAATACAAGTCTATGGACACGGAAATTAGTAGGAGTATGGTTGAAAAAGACCTACCATGTGGGGTGCCACGTGAGGTGCGCTGGCACAGACACCCATGCAAATACAGAAAAAGGTGAGGAGGTCCAAGCAAATTAGTCACTATTATTTACACTTCATGCCTAAATTTATATATTAAATAAGAATATACAAAAGGTGGGGGCATCGATGAAATTTACCTCATATCGTGCACGGTCGGATGATTAGGAGTGTGCCATGTAGGAACACTTAAGAGCATCGGGCGGCTAAGGCAAGACACTACTTCGCTTGAAATCTATGGCCCGGATTAGATCTGGGCCATGCGTGAAATCCAATGGTCCTGAAGGGCGAAGGAAAAATAAGGAAGAGCAACTCATCGCCCTCTCTTCGATCGTTCATTGCTCCTCGCTCAGGCCACCTGTTGCATCGTTGAAGGACGCATGATCTTTCTAGAAGCGTCTCGCACCGAATTGTACAAGCAAGAAGGTCGGAGCCTTGCTAGGCAGAGGAATGGAGCTCGATGAAGCGTACAATACTAGGAAGCCTCCTCCTACCCCAGAATCATCCCCAACTCAAGTCATTGGCCCCTATTTCCTGCGAAAAAAGTTCCTGGGCTCGAGGTGATTCACCTTGACCCGCTTTGAAGTTGTATAACGAAAGGATGGAGGTGAACGGAGGAGATCGAGTGTAAGGTAGAGGAGAAGCTCTGATTCTCTAATACATAGAGGATCAGGTTGGTCCAGATGAGGGAAAAGATGGAGCATGCAATGGGGAATGAACTGGACATGAAATGGTGGGGCAAAACAGTCGAAGACACGGTGAAACATGGCTAGAGATGAGAGCTCTGACGATCATTGATTTTAAAATTTAACCTAAATTACTAGTATAAGGATGAAATAAATGGTAGGAAACTAAAAACTAAGACTAAATCTACCTAGAAACAAGTAAAAGATGTGCAGCTCATACCTAGGAACCGGGGTGCAGAGGCCTCGTCGGAGCGACGCCTTGGACCTCCTCTCCTCCTCTATGCTCCACTCCAATGCCTCAGGGGAATTCTCGCTATCATTGGGAACACACTCACGCATAAGACTGAGGGATTAAGGGATCAAAAAGGGATCAATCTCAGCTCGGAGGTATATTTTTTATAAACACAACAAAGAGGGCTTATTGATCGGTGATTCTTGACGAGTCGAGGGTAATAAACAAGAGTTTTTAAGATATTTTTGCGCATTAGGGATGATTGGTGGTGGGTTAGCGTGAGAAATCAAGTCGAAGCAAGTGATTAAACACCTAGGAAATGAGGGAGAGGATGGGGTAGGTGCCATGGGTTGAAGAGTTAACCCGAGTCAGCTAGGGTTTGCATCTGGTTGGTCCATGTGGAGCACTGGAAAATTCCAAGGGGAGATTATTAATAAAAACGATAATAAATAATTAATCAATTATTAATTTTAGGGTACAAAATAAAAATGTTTGTTATTTTATGTAGTATTTAATTACTATTTTTCTTTATTTTTATAGAGATATTTATTATGAGTTATTATTTACATGTATTATTATAGGTATTTTACCGTATATTATGAGTATTTTTTATTGCGTATTTTAAATATTATTATTTTATACACTTAGTTTCTATATTTATAACTTATTTAAATATACATATTTTTTATTTTATTTTTCTAATAATATGTATACTTAAATAAATAGTTGTATTTTTTATATATGTAAAAGTATAGGTAATTCGTCTATATATTTTATACCTTTATTTATTTGAATTCAACTTTTAATGATTTTTATTTTTTTAATTATATACATACAATATAAATAATATTTACAAAATTACAAAAATATAAAATACTTAAAAGTATAAAGAATAAATAAAAGGAATATTTTATTCAAATATATAGTACATTAGTGATCCAAAACCTAACTTTTGCATCTTAATAACTAATTAAGTGAAACGACCTTCATAAATGTTTCATTAGAAGTTATATAAAATTAAAGTGATTTGGTGCATTTTGAGTTTTTATGGAGAAGATATGGGTCTGTGAAGTTTTGGTTTTGGCTTTTTATCATGAGCATAGAATTGGCACTTTGTATTATTTTTGTGCAATGTAAATTTATTTTTTTCTATGTATTTTTATCTACAATTTTCATTTACAAAGTTTATTGATTTGAGGTATAAATAGTAAAGAATCAAATAGTCCCAAAATTTAATTATTGAAGAGTAAAAATGAGGGTTTTGTTGTGTTTTTGACCCTTACCCCCCCTAATTTATTCCTTGTCGACATAGTCATCATGATGCGTAGGTCTCAGGGATTAGGTTCATAAAATGCCTTTGTTATTTTATTTCTTTTTCTACAATATTTAATCAATAAATAATGACTATTAATCTAGTCAAAATAATAATAATTACATGCATTCAGCTAGGGAATGAAGGCCAAAATGGAAGAGTAAAGGTGATGAAATGGAGATTCATCAGCGCCCCCCCCCCTCGCCCTATACTTGCCTTTGCTAGTCCTTATTATTCACTTATGTCTATAAGTGCGGAAAAGAAAATAAACAAAAGAAAAAGCAAGGACTTGTATTGATTTTAACTCAAACTTGTCTTCACAAAATCAAAGTTTGGAGGTCAAGTTGGACCTTTGGACATTTAAGTTTGGTCGGAACCTTGTGTGGGAACCGAACTTGAAACACAACAGCCTCTGAGATCCACAAAACTCTGCCCAAGTATTCCCAATAGCCAGGTCAGAATAAGTCAATTCATATGCAAACTCTTACGACTATGAAGTTATCTTGTATATTATGAGTGATATGTAGCTCTCCTCAGCCGAAGAGGTAAAAGTCAAACTTCTCCAACATGGTGACCCTAATTACCCAGTCCAACAACTCTTTTCTCAGAAGCGGGGTATTCCCTTCTATGTTCAAGTACAAACAACTCTATAAGAGGAGGTGGAGAGAAGAATGGACAGTAGACAGTGTTCCTACCTATCCTTAAAGGCTTGACCAGTATAGTCAAGTCATCCGGTTGTAGGCTCACATGAATATGACTTTGAAGCTTAAGCTTGCTTATTGGCTATACAAATATATACATACTCTGCCAGGCATTTTATTTTCATTCAGGTTTGTCCACTTTTTTGGAGTCTTTTTAACATTTTTAATACTATACATAAGGACTTTTTCCTCTTGAGCCAGTAGACTATCCCTTTTACCAAGCATTATTGCAACTCACAACTCCTATCATTAGACCCCATGGCTACTGGATCGTTTTGGGGTACAATGGCCACAGATATATGACTTCCGATGTTTCCATTGGCTTGTGTCTCGTGTCGGCAGATCTAGCCCTCTGATACTTCAATTGAGGTTAGCAAAGTGTAAAGTGCATGTGTGCAAGCTAGGTCATTATTAGCAAGAGTCATGCATATGTTTTGAAATATTCTACTTAAGCAGTCAAGACGATACTGAACCAAGTCTTGAGGTCTCAAAGAATTAAGTCTAGCATACCTAAAGTATCTCAATTCCAGTTCCTATAAGATTCATGTTACTAAGTAGATTAGGGTCCAACCAAGCTCCAATCTTGGGACTTTACTTAGACTTTTTCAATTTTAATATCAATCTGAAAAATGCAAATGCTATATACAATGCAAGGAAAATATTTTTGTGACGCAATTTTCTGATTTCAAACTTTTTATTGGATTTCTGAAAAATCTTGCAAATGTTTTTTGGATTTTTCAGAGCAAATGTTTTTAGGAAAAGAAATATGTGCAGGTATTTACACGGAAGTGCTTCTTTTGGTATTTACAAGAATTGGATTCTAGAACATACATCGGTTGGTTATTGACATGTTTATGTACAAATTTAAAGAATTTTATTTATTTGAATTGTATATATAGTTCTCAAAATAATTTTAAAATAATTTTGCAATCATTTTTGAAAACTTTATTTTGTAAATTAATTTGATAAATAATTTTTACAAGCACTTGCAGAATTTGAAAATCATTTTGCAAAGATTTTTAGACAATATAAATAGATTTTTCAAAATACTTTTGCAACCATTTTCCAAACCATTTGCAAATAGATTTATAAACTATTTTATTTCAAACAAAGAAAAGGAATTTTTACAGTTAAAACATCTTTACAAAATTTGAAAACATTTAACAAAATATTTTCCAAAAAGTTTTCAAAAGATGTTACCAATAGATCTTCAAATCATTTTTCAAACATTTTGCAAAATATTTTTACCTGATTTATTAATCAGTATATACAATGAATTTTATATAAGTATATCCTTTACAAATAATTAATTGTATTTTAGCCATATTTATTGAAAATACGAAAGTATGAGTTATGGCTAAAGTACGTATAGAGCATATACGACCCCCTATACTTAGATTGAGCTATGTCCTCATAGATACAAGAGAAGAGAAAATACATGACTCATGCTAAGTATAAAAGAGCATATTCTACAACGACTAACAAATAAAGAATGAATGAAAGAGAAGTCAACCGTCCCCCTATACATAGGATGAAATAATCCTATGTATAGTAGGTTGTGTCTACCTACATTGAGGGTGGGAATGAACAGATCAACAACTCGTCTTGTCTTCCACTACTATACTTAGGGTGAAATATCCCTAAGTATAGATTGTTGTATAAATAAGAGAGGAGACACGTGAGGTTTCAAAGAATTAACAACGCAACCCAGTCATCCTACCCTATACTTAGGATGAAGCAAGTCCTAAGTATAGAGTTGATGACTGCGAGTAATGAAAGAAAGAAAGAATATAATAGAAGAAAAGAAGAAAACTAGAGAAAGAGTTTTATAGGAGCATTATATGAATCTTTTGATGCTGTTGGAGTTGTGGATGATGCATCATTGAAGATCACTTGGATGAAGTCAACAACGTTTAGGAGAGTATCATGCTCGTGGTACGGCTTCAGTAACTAACCAATGACGACGAACAGTTGTGCGTCAAATGACAACTTTGATATCAAAATGCTTTCATTTTCAAGCATTTCTTTGACTTTGAATGGTATGTCCATTTACTCTTTAATTTTCCCGGGAATATCTTCAACTTTGCATCAAATAACCACACTTTTTGTCCAGTCTCGAAGGTCTTTCATCTGATGTGTCGGTCATGCCAGCATTTAACCTTCTCCTTGAACATCATGTTTTTATCATACACATAGTCTTGGAATTCTAGGGATCTCTTCAGATCCACTTTTCTTTGTTGGCCACCTTTCTGTCAGTCTAAGTTGCAACAGTTCAAATGCCCATGATGATTTATGAATTAATTCAACATGAATATGGCACAGCTTTCCATGTAGAAGATGATAGGGCGACATTCCCAACGGAGACTTGTAGGCAGTTTTGTATGCCCAAAGGACGGAGTCCGAGAGTTTGGACCAGTTCTTTTTGTCCCACCTCACAAGTTTCTGCAATATTGTCTTGATTTCTCTATTAGAAAGCTCGGCCATGCCATTTGTTTATGGATGATATGGAGAAGCGACTCGACGCTCAATGCCATACTCCTTCGTTAATTTCGTGACCTCTTTATTTTTAAAGTGACTACCTGATGAATCTCCATTTCATCACCTTTATTCTATCATTTTGGCCTTAAAAGCCCTTGCTAGTGCATGTAAATAGCATTTATTTGTACAAAATAACATTCATTTTTGTTCTTTTTATTGTATATAAAACATGTTTTTAATGCTAAAATTATAGAATAAAGAGAAGAAAATAAAAATAATTGAATACAGATGATATTTTATGACCCTAAACCCCGAGACCAAGTCAAGAATTGAGTAGGTCGACAAGGAATACAGTAGGGGGAGATAAGGGCCAAGAATAAGATAAAAACCCAATTCTTTTATTTCATTATTTATTCATTTTTGATACATATTTTATTCTTTATTATTTATTCATCAAACAAAGACACCTTGTACTTGAAAGTTGTAGATAATGATGTAAATAAAATACAAAATTGAGTTTGTACAAAAATAATACATACTGTACATTTTATACACAAAATAAAAAGACAAAATCCCAAATTCACAGACCCATATTTTAAAATAAAAAATCAAAACATATCAAAATCAATCTAATTGTGTATAACTTCTCACAAGCTATTTAATTATGGTAGTTTCATATTTTTTGGAGTTACTATGTGAAAGCTAGGTTTTTGACCCTCATTGTACATTATACCCGATTAAAATATGCAATATTTATTATTTTCTCAAATTCATATTTTTGTATTTTTGTAATTATTATTTATAACATATGTGCATATTGAAACCAAAAAAATCAAAAAGAAAATGTAAAATAAAATAAGTCTATGTGAAAACATAAGTAAAATACCTATGTTATTACTTGTATACAAATAAAAGTGGATTTCATTCTTTATTCTTTACTCCTTATATTTTTGTAATATTGTAAATATTAGCTATATTCTATTAAAAATAGAAAGATAATTTTTTTTTAAAAAAGAAAATGATTAAAAATAATAAGGTGTATAAAATACATAGGTAAGATACCAATAAATATACATATAAACTACACATACCTATTTATTTAAGTGTGCAAATAATGTCATAAAAATATAACAAAATATATTTCTACTCATAAAAATAACTATAAATATAGAAAATAAAAAGGAAAATAATAAATTAAAATATACAAAATGAAAATAAAAATATACAAATTATAGATGAATATACCTATAAATGCACTATTAAAATCAACTATTAAAAAATAAAGCAAAAAAATAAAAATCATAATAAATACTACATAAAATAATAAAAATTTTTCATTCTATAATAGAAAAAAAAATAATAAAATCATCTATTATTTTTAAATAACTAATCTTTAATAAAATTATTGTTTTGTCCTGTAGCGTGCCTGGTTGGACCAATGGGGTCGCGTCCCCTATTGACCTGGTCAACTCTCCCCCCAGTTCTGTAACCCGTCAAATATGTATTTTCCCGTGGTTTCTTCCCTTTTTCCCGGCCATTCCATCCACCCATCAAGATCGCTTCCTTCATCGAAAATGATCATGGATAATTGTACATACACACCATCTTCTAATATCCCTATAATGACGTTAGATTCTTCACAATCGGCCGGTCAAGTAAGGGTGCTTTCATTGTTTATGAATAACCACCTCCGCCTCCCACACATTCTTTGGTCACCATTTCAAGACTAGGAGCCCTGCTCTTGTGTCTAGTTGAGTTCCTCATGACAGGGGGTGCTTCTTCAAGGCCGGACCGAGATCCAGGAGGACGGGGCACCCACAGCCACCAACTCCGGCAACCATGCTCCCCGAGCTCTCTCAGGCATAAGAGTTGTCCTTATCATCCCTTTTTATCACATTTAGCTGTATATTTAACTTTCAGTTGTTAGTTTCGGTTATAGATAGCTAAATTAATGTAATCTATCATCCACGAAGCTCATCGAAGTTGAGCTCCGGCGAGCTCCTCTACACGTGTCCATCGGCTCTCTGACCTCGCTTTCGCCCTCACTCTCTTCCCCTCTAATTTCTTCACATCGCTCGCCCATTCACACACCTTGCTCCCTTCTAGAGCACATGATAAGGTCTCCACCTCCGCCGCTTCTAGAGAGACCTCTGTTCGCACCCTCCTTCATTCTGCACCACCCAACAAAGCACCCCAGATCTTCCTTGTGTTGTGTTGAGTTTACTTTACAGGTCTGGAGGCCGAAGGACTCCATTGGGAGTCGATTTTGTAGAAGCAAGATACCTGGGCGCCCATTCCTTCCTCAACCTCGCTGAAGAGCTCTGATGACCCTCCAATCGTCCGAGCGGTCCAGTCGAAATGCGGTCGCCTCAGGAAGTTTTTTGGGCTGGTGGAAGCTCGTTGGGAGGTCAGATGCACCCACAACAATGCATCATAACTCGGGGATAGGGAAGTTCTTCCTTGTTCTCCGAGCTGCACTCGCTGCCATCCGATCCTTGCCCGTTTGTCCAAGAGCGCAACAGCCATTGGATCGTGATGCACCTCAACCGTCGATTGCACATCCAAGATCTAATATCCACCGTCGAAGGTGAAGCATCATCGTACGACAGGAGAGCGACACGTGGCAAGTGACCAAGATCTAGTCGTTGGCCCGCCCCTCTTTGGGGTAAATTTCACCTTTCGCCACGTAATTTTGTATAGCTAATTATTCATTCTGTAAATAAATCGCACAGTTTTAAATAAATTGGAAAATTTGTAACACGACCCCTGTGTTTCCTGTATTTACATTCGGGTCCATTCCATGTCACATCACATGTCGTCCCACGTGAGGTGTTGAAATTGCAGGGACACCCATGCTACTTTTTTATTTATATTGACTCCAATAAAATTATATGCACATTGTATAATTTTTTTGTAGAAATTACTGGGAGGACCCTAGACTTTTGTATATTGATATTTTTGTCCTTCTCAAACTGAGTCACGTGTAGTACCATGTGATGGTCATTTTGCACATTTTGCCCTGGCAGCTTTTGTAATTGGTTAAGAATGCAATAGAATCGAATTAACGTTCTATATTTCTGGGTAATTTGCATTGTGTCCCCAGTTGAATATTTTATTTGCAAAAATGGTTCGATTAGGAGATTAATTTTTGTATGTTTTATCTATTTATTAAATACATCTATGGTGCTCCTAAAAATCCACAAAATAGGGTTATGTGCTTTATGCCGTGTTCATTCATGCCCATATTTTATTTGGCATTTTTTTGCATTTAATTCATTTAATAAAAATAAAATGGATCCTATTTATTCCTTATTTAATTTATAAAATTATAAAAAAGAATAAAATGTGCCTAAAAATTCAAAAAATATATATATAGTGCATTTTATCCTATTTTAATCATAGACTTAAAATCACTAAAAATTGAAAAACAAAAAGCCTAAAAATAAAAACCCCAAAATCCTTTATAAAAATCTTAAAAATCATATAAAAAAATCCAAAAATATGTTTTCTTAATTTATAATTTTATTTATATAAATATTTATATATAAAAATTAAATTTGTGCAATTTTGGAACCTATTTACTACTTTTAAAATCTAAATCAATTTCAGGTATGTAATTAATCCCTTATTTGGGATATTTTTTACTTTAAAAATACATAAAACATAGAAAAAATTCCAAAAAAATTACAAAAACATTAGAAAAATTTTAAAAACCTAAAAACAATTTCTTTTATGTATTTTATCTATATGTATTAGTATTTGTAAATATTATACTATATATGGTATATATAAAGCCTTATATATGATAGATTATTTATATAAAAGAAAAAGTAATATAAAATATACAAAATATATAAAAAAATTAAAACTAGAAAATTGAAAAATAAAATACAAAAATATAAAACAAAAATAAAATTAAATAATATATAAAAGTAAAAACCCACAAAAAGAAGCTTTGTATATACATGATGAATGACTTTGTTGTACATACGTAAACATAGGCTACCTGTTTTGCTCTCTGTTGTTCGACCTCTACATGATTGCCTGCTATGCATTTTATGGTAGAGAAAAATAAATTTTAACCTCACTTGTGCTATTCATTGCCTTTATTTAATATTGTGGGTTAATTACTAACTAGCCGGGGGTTTTAGAGTAGTCAACTCATCGACCGCGACCTTGCCTTATGAGATCGTGCGACCCTTTATCTCTCTCCCAGTTATCAAAAGGTGCCATTGTCGGGGAGCAATGCGTGTAGGATAATTGTATAAGTCATTTTTGTATATTCATTCATTTGATTTATAGATTCATTACTGCAAATATTCATTGATTTATTTTCTATTAATTCTTTAAATTTTTGTTGTAAATATTTATTTATCTGTTTATTTAATACCTATGCTAATGATATATCTTTTTTACTTTACTGAGAGGACCCGCTACGCGAGGAAGGCTTTCTAGGAAGCTGATGCAGCCATGCTTAGAGGAGGATGGTCTTCTATCTATGACCAGCTGGAGAGGGCACCAAGGAAGCAAGGAGAAGAAATTAGCTTAGAATTAATTTAAAAATTCATTTATGTAATTAATGGTTAGAGAGATACAAATTTGGCATGTATATATTAATTTAGACTCTACTCTTCACAACGAGGTCTAGTGTCCGGGTAAATGTTCACATGAGGCCTCTAGACTAGGGTTGCTTGACTCGGTAACTAGGTCCAAATCTTAATACGAATGATATTCCTATAGTCTCTTACATATGGATCTAGTCAAATTAAGATTATTTGTAATTCAGATCTAAGACCGAGTGCTGCTAGAGGTCATATATAGCGCGTGTAGGACCCGTTGTGGAGGGCACCGATCGACTTCAGAGATCGGACCTTGGTCTCATTTCTGAATAACTAACAACTGGTTCTTCACGATTAATAGCAGCTACTGTTTAGGGCAATTTTGTCAATTGCACACCACCATTTAGATAGGTTTAAAAATTCTGTTTTGCATAGCGCATGGAGAGAGCTGGGAAGTACTGTATGTCCTCTAACTCATCATGCATCATTAGATTCAATGGTGAGTTGTCCATCATTAAATCGACTTGCATGACTTTTTTGCTATCTCCCTCTAATTTTGAGCACCTAGGACTGTTGGCATAGTTTCTTCGAGGACTGATAATTATTGATAAAGAGGTTGTGGTTATCCCCAAAAATCCCATGGTAGAAAACAATTTTGTTTTCTTCTCTCGCTGCAAAATAATTACAGAAAATAATATTGAGCAAGAGAAACATTTTGCTACTTATTTACCATTATAGCGGACATGATCGAACTCAGGGAGGCTATATATCCCGAGGGTTATTCAATTAACCAAAATATCAATTATAAGAACAAACAAGAATCTTAAAGGCAAACTATCCTTTATTTTTTGTGGAATTTTTCTCTTTTTAATTTTTAATTTTTTTTATTTTCTGATTTCTAAATTTTTGACGATTCTAATTTTGTATTTTTTTATTTTTAACAAAAGAACAATATGCACAAATTGAGAACTACGCACACCAAACTCTTTTTGTATTTTTCAACTATATCAAAAATGCCCAGAAAAATCCAAAGAAAATATTTTTTATTTTAAAGATTTTGAAATATTTTTGGGAATTTTTGTAGAACTTTCAGATGTTTTTGTATTTTTCTAAAAATCAAGTAATGGCAAAAATGAAAAACAATGCACAACCGGGAGTAATTTGCAACTTAAAAGTATTTTAAGTACCCAAACTCCTAGAAATTATTTTATGATCAATTATATGCAAATTTGTACAAACAGGAACTGAAATCACGATTTTGGATTGTTGTAGAATATTCTGTTATTTTTATAATATTTTTAATGTTTTTCATTTTTTTTGGGTTTTATAAAGAATTAATGCGTGAATTTTGAACATAAATTAAAAGACCATAAAATACAACTACTCCAAATTTTTTTAATTTGTAGAGAAATATTCGACTTTTTATGTATGTTTGAATTTCAGGAAGAGAAAAAGACACTGTTTTTTATTTTTTAATAATAATAAATGATGATCAAATGCATTGAAAAATTTATGCTAAAAGGATAAGCACATCAGAAGTGTAGCATGATTTTTTGGAAGATTTATTGACCAAGAAAAACATTTATTTCACTAAGTAAAGCAAGTAAAGTCAAGGTCTACAAAGTAAGGACTGAAATGTAAATAGTTCTTATTTTTGCATGAATTAAATAAAAGAAACAAAACTGAAGGAGAAATATGCAATTTACCTAGGAATAATGTGTTGAACATGTGCGTTGATTTTTGGAGGGACCTCTTTGCAATTGTAAAATCTTCTAGGGTCTTTTATGATATTTATCCAAATTTTATAATGAACCCTAGGGTTCTGTCCTTCATCCTCAACTCTGTATTGTTCACGCTTAAGGGGTGTCGCCGCCCTCTTCCCTCCTTTTCTTCCAACTAAGGCAGTGGCATCGGATGGGAGGTGGTTGTGCGATTAGCGGCGTGCGCACGTTCTAGTGGCGGCAGTCGAAGACATGGGGTGGCGAAGCTATGGCATGGCGAGAAGATAGTGGAATGGTGGTTGAGCGGCTTGCGTACGCAGGCGACGCAATGGATGCTCATATTCGGTGCTCCTTGATCGGTAGTGCGGGTGGTGCTACAGCTGACAACCATAGGTGGAGGAGGAGTTGGGGTCGGTGGTCGATATGCGAAGGGCTGAGGCGGAAGGCTCTTGGCACATTGGGTGGCAGGTTGGTTCAGGTGAGGTGTTGGGTGCGCTGGCTGAGGCGCAATGGTGGAGGTGAACGTCAGTGATGACGTGCGACATACGATGGTGCCTGCGCGGTGGAGGGGCGCGGGCGATGCTCCAACGCGAAGTTGGTGGAGGAGCAACGGCCTGTGGGCGTCGCTGGCGTGGGTGACGGTAGATACCGCCTGCTTTTTTCTATATTTTTATTTTTTTTAATTTCTTTAATTTTCAAATGTAAACAGAAATAATAGATTTTTTTATATATTGTTCTTTGTAAATATGAAATAGAGAACAGAAAATAAAAATGTTTTTTTTATTTTTATTTTTTTTGATTTTTTAAAATTTTCTTTTTTTAGGTGATCCTCAAAACAAATGTTAGAGAGAAGAAAACAAATATTTTTTTGGTTTTTTAATTTATTTTTTATTTATCAACAATTTAGGATGTAAGCATGATGACTCGGTCCCAAATCAAAATAGAATTTGTGAATGAGGATCCAGCGAAATGGAGCAATCGAATCCGAGTCTCCGACCACCGTGCCTGGCTGTAGTTGAGAGATCGTGCGAGGTAGAAAAGAAAGTGAATAGATCGAGAGGTGAAACAGAAAATTGAGTCAGTGGTGGATCTAATCATGATGGTTTTTAATATCTAGATAAAAAAATGACAACAAAAAAATTGCGTGAAAATAAACAACGATTAACTTAGAGTAACAATAAGAAGAAAATGATGTCATCTCACCTTAGGAACGGAAAAGACCTTGATCACCTCGACAAAGGCCGACTTGCTGTCACCGGATGACTTGGAGGCTAGGCACCATTCTACGACAAGAAGATTCTCGGACATCGGGGTCCTCTCACCCAAGATTGATCAAGTTAAAATGATGGAGAAGGAGCCATATAAATAGAAAAGATAATGGAGTTTGAAATATAAATATTTTTTTGAATTTTTGGATGAAGATAAGAGATAAGAGAGAAATACAAATGAGATAAAGAGATAAAAATATTTAAAAAAATTTATTAATTTTTTTATATTTTCGTCACTTTATTTATATGAAAATAAATGTTAATTTTTTTTATCTTTTTATGGTAGTTAGTTAAGTAAATTAACTATATATATATGCTATATACATATATGGCATTATATACAAGGGTAAATAAGCAAATTATTTTTTTTATTTTAAAAATTTAGTATTTCTTTATTCTTATTTTAAATAATTAGCAAAAATATTTACAAATATTTACAAATACAATGTGTACAAATACACAGGAAAATTGCACAAACCACGCCAGAAAACCAACTTTTCACCCGTAACTCAAAAAATTAGGAAATCATAGCGGTTTTAAAGATAATTTAATTTGGAATACAATGGAAGTGAGCTTAGTTCAATTTGAGTTCATATGGAGCCGAAATTGGTCTTTCAATTAGTGCTTAATTGCTTTTTTCCAAATGTGGTTACTTTTATTCTTTACTAGATTTGATTGTGCAATTATTTTTATTAGTTAGAAGATATTTTTATTTACAACTTTTGTTTTGAAAAATATTTTGTTTGAGGTCAACTAATGTACAAATAAAGTAGTTAATTATACAAATATACACAACACATATTTTCTTTTTAGATTTTCGATTGAGGACCCTATCTCCCCCTACTTTATTCCTAGTTGATCAGGTCAAGTGTTGACTATGTCGGGGTTCGGGTCAGCCTGTATCTATTACATATATACAATCTTCCTTTTTTTATTTTCTTTTCTTTATTTTTCCTTTCTTTCTTTATTTATTTATTTTATGTTAAAATAATATACAGATATGCAATATTTACACACAGATGCAAGTAAATAAGAATA
Organism: Ottelia alismoides; assembly: GCA_037367405.1. Classification (NCBI taxonomy): domain Eukaryota; kingdom Viridiplantae; phylum Streptophyta; class Magnoliopsida; order Alismatales; family Hydrocharitaceae; genus Ottelia; species Ottelia alismoides. Next base: position 58,924 of record JAZKJV010010119.1, on the reverse strand, counting down.
TGGAGTTAGTGTTATATACATGTTTTTTATAAGGGATTTTATGCTAAAATAAATGAATAAAAATGACGAATCGTAGATTCATCATCTCCCTATGCTTTACCTTTGCTAGTCCCTAAGCAAACACTTATTTGAAAGAATAAGTGAAAAAAGAAAAAGAAAGGAAAAATAAAGAAATTAGGACAATATTGAGTATTAAACTTATCTTCATAAAATTTTAGTTTGGAGCTCTGTCTGACCTTTGGATTATTAGTGTGTCGATACATAATGGGAGATGGATTTAAAACCTAACAGTCTCTAAGTTCCACAAGACTCCTATTTAGGTCACCACAACAGTCGGGTCAGAACAAGTCTACATACACCAATTCTTATGACTATGAATCTTTACTTGTATGGTGTAAGTGGAGTATAGCTCCCCATCTCAGAAGTAGCAAAGAAACAACCTCTCTCAATAAGGTAACTCTAGTTCCCCGGTCTTGCAATTCTTTCCTCAAGGAGCGGAGATATTCCCTTCTAAGTTCAAGTACAACCAGCTCAAGAAGAGGAGATGGAGAAAAGAATGGACGGTAACTAGTGTAGCTACCTATCCTTGGATGCATGACCAGTGTAGACAAGTCATCCGCTGCAAGATTACACAAATTTGTCTTTGAAGCTCTCATTGTAATTTTTTTTTAATCCTCATATATACACTCTGGCAGGCATTTTACTTTTCAATCAGGTTTGTCCACTTTTGGAGATTATGCATTTTTCCATACTTGTTTTTGGAAGTATATACAAGGTGCAACATGTACATAAGGAGTTTTTCCTCTTGAGCTTGTAGACTATCCCTCTTTTGAAGCATTATTGCAACCCCACAACATCTTGTCTTCAGATCTTAACATCACTAGACCAGGTTGAGACACACTTCCTTCCCTAGAGGAAGACGAGAGGTTCCGCCCAGATGTACTACCCTCGTATGCTACCCCAAGCCAAAAGATTCTGCATCCTCACTACCTCATCCATGAAGAGCTACGTGTAGAGTGCTTGTTCAAGATAAACCATGGTATGAAAGAATCATGCGTGTGTTGTTAAATATTCTACTTAGACTAATCAAGATGACATGTGAACATAGTCTTATGGACTCAAAGACTTAAGTCACTAGGACCTGAAAAATCTTAACTCCATTTCTTATAAGGTTCCTCTGAAATTAACTGGATTAAGGCCCAACTAAGCTCCATTCTTCAATTTTATTCCAGAGTTAGTTTAAATGTTAGTGCTATCCTGAAAAATGCACATGCAAATGCAAGAAAATATGAACAATACAAAGAAAGCTCTTTTTTTTGAAAAAGTGATGCACATGTGAAAAGACATTTTTTTAAAACAATTTTCTATTTTTGAACTTTTTATGGGTTTTTGGATAAAAAATGCAGATGTAAAAGAAAGGGTTTTTTTAATTATGCAAGTTTTTATAGATTTTTTATTTTATAGTTTTTTTTCAAAAAGGAAAAAAGGTTAGTAAAATATATAAAAGTATATACAAGATTTTTTTCTTTTGTTTTGTTTTTTTGCTTTTGTTTGTTTTCTTTTGTTTTTTTTTTGTTTTTGGGCTTTTTACACATGTGGATTTTACAAATATATATATATATATATATCCCCCAAAATAATTATCTTAAAAAGTATGAGTTATGTCTAAAGTATATATACAATATATATGACACCCCCCTATACTTAGCTCGAACTATGTCCTCATAGTAATCAGAGAGAGACAAAGGAAGACATAACTCGTGCTAAGTATAGAAAAATGAAAAAACTCCTATGCTACAACGACTCAAAGAAAAGATAAAAAGAAGAGAAGTTGGTGATCCCCCATACCTAGGATCAGGTAATCCTAAGTATAGTAGACTGTACAAAAGGGGAAAACCGATGCAGAGAATGTACATACTCAAAAATAATAATAATAAAACAATATTAACAACATCACCCCCCCTATACTTAGGATAGATTATCCTTAAGTATAGGCAACAACAAGAGTGATGAACGAGATGAATATGAACAAAACAAATCATTCACCCCCCATACTTAGGATAAAGCACATCCTGAGTATAGCATATATACACACACATACACGGAAACACAGTGAATGATAAAATGGAAGAAGAAAGAGTGAAATGAAAGGATATACAAGAGGAGTGGATGTACAAATGTCAAGAAGGTCGGAAGCTAACCTTCTTGCGGGATCGCTGAGGAATGCACCTGATAAGGTGTAGGTCGATATTGGGATCATCATTAGAAATAAACTGAGTAGGATCGACCAAGAATGTATTCTCAGCGGTTTCAGATTGTGTAGGCCTAAACCGATCAGTGGAAGTAGTATGGTCATGTCTGGCCTGGGAAGTCTCACAAATATCAAAGTAAAAAGGCTCGAATTCATTATCCGAAAAATTAGGATCGATTTTAGCCTGGTGAGCCTGTATTGGATCATCATCTTTATCAAAAGGCCCATATTCCTTTATAAAAGCAATCAAACCAAATTTGGCCTGATCGATCTCATCTAAATCAGGGTGAATAGGAATGGACTCATAAGTGAAAGTAGTCGAATCATGTTCATCCTATCTAGTCTCAGAGTTAGCCTTCCATTCTAGGGTGTTTATCGTATAAATCCCGCGGATGTCATCAATGCATCTCCACATACTAGAAGGGGGAACTCCAATGTCTATGCTTTCTGAGTCCTCCTTGTTGAAGATGAATTTTTGGGTTTCATTGTCATACAATATATAACAAGAATCTATGATATAAACCTCGAGGTCAAATTCCTTGGGATTGGCTAACACGTGTGGGTTCTCATGGGATGCAGGTCTCTGGTCAATAGTGGGAGTAGTGATCAACACATTGCTCCCTGTATCAGAACGGAAGCGAATCTCTCATGAACGATAATCAATAACGGCTCCCGCAGAGGCAAGGAAAGGCCGTCCCAGGATGATTGGAGGGTGCTCCACAGGGGTGGGGGTATCCATGGGCAATACAACAAAATCAGAAGTGAATTTCATGCCCTGAATAAAAAGAAAAACATTTTCTAGAATACCCTTTGTCCTCTTGATAGATCCATTACTAAATTGAACTATCATCTTGGTTTTCTTGAGAGGCCCAAGATGAAGAGATTGTACCATAGAGAAGGGTATTATATTGATTGACGAACTGCCGTCATGGAGAGTGTTATCATAAGAATGTTCAGAGATGGAGCATCTCACAAGAGGTATGGTAGTGTTCCCTTTCTTCAAATGTGGACGGTGAAAGATGGCGTAGGCAGTGGCCATGGTCAAGATATGATGCTCAGATCTTCTCCTTCGCTCTCTCTTATTGTGTTGAGGAGTAGATAAATCTTTCATGGCCTATTGAAGTGGGGATTTAATGATCTCATGAATAGTGGCCAAGACTTCGGGTTTAGTCAACATTTTTTTGATTTTTTGAACCTCCTCCATACAAGGGAGGAGATCAGAATCAACATATACACGAGGGTTGCCGAGAGCAGTCTGTATAGTGGCATCCTCAATGTCAAGGTTGGGATATGATGTGAATAGGTGTGTGGGTAAATGATCAGGCATTTGAGTCCTCTCCTCACAAAATGAATCAATAATGTGTCTCCCAGAATCTTTTTGGATTTTTAAAATTTTCTCATTTTTTGTATTGTGGGTGATTGTAAGGTCTCATGATTATCCTCAAGTGAATCCATATCCTCAAATAGTGGAGCAACATTTTGGCTCTCATTTATGATAAATAGATTGCTAATCCTCGAATTCATATGCTCTATCGTCTGGTTCAGTGTCTCAAGTGTGGAAATCATGAAATGTGACTCTAAAATTCCATGATCGGGTGGGTTGAACGAGGGTGGGTGAAAATCATAGTCTGTCTCCTGAAATAATGGGTTAGGTGGATATGCACAAAAATCAGGAGGAATGTCCTCCTGGAAAAATGAAGGTGGGTTATCTGGAGAGTGCGAGAAGTTCGCAAAGATCGGATTAAAATAACTCCAGTCAGCCATCTCTGAAATAAAAGAAGAGATTGGGAGATCACGAGGGTCAAGTCAAAAGATATGGAGAAAAAGGCGCAAATGCACAGAAGGATCGAGCATGCACACAAGCAATCAAACACAATACAAACCCTCAGTTCACCACCTCAACTTGATGTTAATACCATGAAGGTTCGGTCAATTATCTTGTCAATTTAAGAGTTTGGTGAGAATTCAATCTATCAGAGCAATTAGAGCGACTTGTTAGGAACCCATTGCTCCAGGAGACTGGCCTAATCCCAAAGTTTGATCTTTTCTAGCCAGCGAACAGTTTACCGGCTACCCGATCAATTCAATCTGTTGAGGACGTCGCGGGCTGCTTTACAGGCTACCGGAGAGATCCTCACTGGAGAATGACTAACCCAAGATAGTAGTCTGAAAAGAGTTCGGGTGTTGTTCTATCCTAGTGTGTGGGTTGCTCTCTCGCTACATACAAACCAAACAATGAGGGTGTTACTCTCCCCAAAATAATGATTTTCCTTGAGTTTATTTTAGGGTCGAGTTTTCAAAAGCAGTCCTGTATTTTAGGCAGTTGTCACTTGGTTAAAATATTTTCAAACCATCGCCTACCGAGTGTCCAATTTCCTTTTTAACTTATGTGAGTGAAAATAAGAAAGGAGATCGGAAATGCCAATGCGGGATTAAAGGTAATGATGCATGCAGGGGTAAGAGATGCACACCTTGTCGCCAGCACTCTACATGCAAGTGATCTGCACAGAATTTAAATACAGAAAAGTAAACTATCCTATATGATGCAAGTGAACCGTCCTAGATGATATCTTCTATTAACGTGAAAGAACAAGTTAATTTGACTAAGTCCAAATTACGCTCTACTCTATAGGTACAGAAATTCTTCTTTAGGGTATTTGGACCTAATTAATTAACTTGCTTAAGCAAATTAATTAAAGCAATCAATAGGTAGCTCACGAAATCCGCATGAAACAAAGAAAAATAAAGGCGATGAAAACAAATCTAGTGAGGTCCCCCAAGTGCACCGACACTTGGCGAAACAGACCCCTCAACAAATGAATGCCTATTTACAAATGTTCAAATGCTAGAATTAATAAATGAAAAAAATCTCTCTCTCTTTTTGGTCTCCTTCAATTCTTCTTCTCCTCCTCTCATGCTATCCTACGGCTCGGTGAAGAATCAAGCCGCCTCCGCGTCGCTTGGGTGCTTCGGCGCTCCTTGGATCGCCTCCTTCGCTCCATGGGTCCTCGCAAGAAATAGAAAAGAGAGAATGTGTTAGAAACACAATTATCAAATATGAGAAGTGAATGTGAACAATGAAATAATGCAGCAAAATCTAAACAGATATGTACAACCAAGAATAGCATGTTAAAAGAGAAAACTAATTACCCTCCTCGTGCCTCCCCGGCAACGATGCCATTTTGTTGGCACGAAAATTTGGGTTTTTTTTTTATTTTTTTTCCCAGGTAACGGTGTCATTGTGTTGGCACGGTACCTTCGAGGATTGATAAATATTGTTACAGAGGTAGTTGTTTTCCCCAAAAATCTCGTGGCAGACAAATTTTTTTCTTCCCTCGTTGCAAAATAATTACAGAAAATAATATGGAACAAGAGAAATATTTTGCTACTTATTTACCTGTATAGCGGACATGATCGAACTCAGGGAGGCTATAATTCTTGAGGGTTATTCAATTAACCAAAAATATCAATTAAAGAATAAGCAAGCATCTCAAAGGCAAACTATCCTTGGTTATTGTGGAATTTTTCTCTTTTTAAATTTTTTATTTTTTTATTTTCAGATGTTTAAATTTTTAGTGATTCTATTTTTGCATTTCGTTTATTTTTAAATAAATAAAAATATGCACAAAATGAGAACTACGCACACCAAACTATTTTGTTATTTTTCAACTATATCAAAAATGCTCAGAAAAATCCAAAGAAAATATTTTTGTATTTTAAAGATTTTGAAATATTTTTGTGAATTTTTGAAGAATTTTCAGATGTTTTTGTATTTTTCTAAAAATCAAATAGTGGCAATAATGAGAAACAATGCACAACATGGAATAATTTGCAACTTAAAAATATTTTAAATGCCCAAAACTCCTAAAATTTATTTTTATGATCAAATATATGCAAATTTCGACAAACAAGAACAGAAATCACGATTTTTAGATTTTTGTAGAATTTTCTGTGGTTTTTATAAGTTTTTTGATGTTTTTCAAATTTTTTTCGGTTTTATAAAGAATTAATGCGTGGAATTTGAAAACAAATTAAAAGACTAAGAAATACAAATACTCTATTTTTTTTTGAATTTTTAGAGAAGTATTCGACTTTTGATGAAATTTTTGAATTTCAAGAAGAGAAAAAGACATTATTTTTTTATTTTTAATAATAATAAATGATGACCAAATGCAATGAAAAATTTATGCTAAAAGGATAAGCACATTAGAAGTGTGGCACGATTGTTGGGAAGATTTATTGACAAAGGTTAACATTTATTTCACTAAGTAAAGAAAGCAAAGTCAAGGTCTGCAAAGTAAGGACTAAAGTATAAATATTTCTTGTTTTTGCATGAATTAAATAAAGGAAATAAAACTAAAGGTAAATATGCAAATTACCCAGGAATAATGTGCTGAACACATGCGTTGATTCTGGGAGGGAGCTCTTTGCATTTGTAAAATCTTTCAACGGCTTTTATGATATTTATCCAATTTTTTAATGAACCCTAGTGTTCTGTCCTTTTTTCTCAACTTTGTATTGTTCACGCATAAGGGGCGCCATCGCCCTCTTCCTTTCTTCTCTTCCAACTCAGACAGTGGCATTGGATTGGCATTGGCTGCCGCGATCTGCGGCGTGCACATGTGCTGGCAGGTCGCGCTACTAGCGGCAGTCGAAGACATTAGGTGGCGAAGCTGTGGTGTGGCGAGACGATAGTGGAATGGTGGTTGAGCGTCTTGTGTTCACATGCGGCACGGTGGATGCTCTTGTTCGGCGCTCCTCGATTGGTGGTGCAGGTGGTGCTGCGACTGACACGGAGGAGTTGGGGTCGGTGGCCGATATGCAGAGGGCTGAGGTGGAAGGCTCTTAGTGCGCTGGGCGGCAGGTTGATTCAGCCGAGGTGCTGGGCATGCGGGCTGAGGCACGATGGCGGAGGTAAATGTCGGGGTGACATGCGGCGGACGTTGGCACCTGTGCGGTGGAGGGGTGCGGGCGCTGCTCCAGCGCGAAGTTGGCGGGGGAGCGACGACCCGTGGGCTGCTCTGGCGTGGGCGGCGACAGATACCACCTTCTTTTTTTTTTAATTTTCAAATGTAAACATAAATAAATGATTTTTTCTATATTTTTTTTTGTAAATCTGAAATAAAGAACAGAAAAATTTTTTTTTTATTTTTTTAAATTTTCTTTTTTAGATGATCCAGCAAAACAAATAGAGAGAAGAAAACAAATATTTTTTTGTTTTTAATTAAATTTTTTATTTATCAACAATTTAGGATGCAAGCACGATGACTCGGTACCAAATCAAAATGGAATTAGTGAATGAGGATCCGACGAAATGGAGGAATCGAATCCGAGTCTCCGACCACTGTATGTGGTCGGAGTTAAGAGATTGTGAGAGGTAGAAAAGAACGCGAATAGATCGAGAGGTGAAATGAAAAATCGAGTCGGTGGTGGATCAAATCGTGATGGTTTTTAATATCTAGATAAAAAAATGATGACAAAAAAATGCGCGAAAATAAACTACAATTAACCTAGAGTATAAATAAGACGAAAATGATGTGATCTCACCTTAGGAAAGGAAAAGACTTTGATCACCCCAACGAATGCCGACTCGATGTTACCGGACGACTTAGAGGCTAGGAACCCTTCTATGACAAGAAGACTCTCGAAGATCGGGCTCTTCTCACCAAAGATTGATCAAGTTAAAATGATGGAGAAGGAGCCATGTAAATAGAAAAGATAACGGAGTTTTAAATTTGATTTTTTTTGAATTTTTGGATGAGGATAATAGATAAGAGAGAAAAACAAATGAGATAAAGAGATAAAAATATTTACAAAAACTAATTAATTTTTTTATTTTCGTCACTTTATTTTTTTTAAAAAAATAAATGTTAATTTTTTTATCTTTTTGTGGCAGTTAGTTAAGAAAAGTAACGATTTACATATGTTATATACATATATCACATTATATACATGGGTAAATAAGCAAATTAGTTTTTTTTGTTTTGAAAATTTTATTAATTTTTTATTTTATTTAAAATAATTAGAAAAAATATTTACAAATATTTACAAATACAATATGAACAAATACATGGGAAAATTGCACAAAACACCCCAAAAAACTAATTTTTCATCCGTAACTTCAAAAATTATGAAATCATAGCCATTTTAAAGATAATCTAATTTGGAATACAATGGAAGCGAGCTTGGTTCAATTGAATTCATATGGAGCTGGAATTGGTCTTTCAATTAGTACTTAGTGGCTTTTTCCAAATGTGGTTACTTTTATTCTGTACAAGATTTGATTGTGCAAATATACAGAACACACATTTTTTTTATTTTCTGATTGAGGACCCTATCTCCCCCTACTTTATTCCTGGTCGATCAGGTCAAGTCTTGACCTACTCTCGGGATTCGGGTCAGTCTGTATCTATTACATATATACAGTCTTCCTTTTTTATGTTCTTTTCTTTATTTTCCTTTCTTTCTTTATTTATTTATTTTAGGTTAAAATATTATACATATATACAATATTTACACACATATTCAAGTTAGTAACAATACGGAGTTAGTGTTATATAGATGTTTTTTTATAAGGGATTTTAAGCTAAAATAAATGAATAAAGATGATGAATCGCATATTCATCAAGGACTTGAATGAGAATCTACAAAAATGATTAGGCGCATGCATGAAAACAAACTTAAAAAAAGTTAAAACCCAAAAAATTAAAACAAGGGGACTGCTGAATAAACTTTGACCTTAATAAAAATCCGTAATGGACTATCATTGTCTTGGGTTCATAAATCCCTCATTGTTTTCAGGTACCGTCCGAGGAGACCAATACCCTTCCATGTGCGAGGCACAACCCGCTAAGGATTAGAGCAAAAAACCCAATCTGTAAATGCCTTGTGTATCGCCTGGATTTCCGAAGTAATGGCGCTTCTATCGTACATGACCAAGTAGGACATTGTCAACGATGGTGTTCCTACCTTGTGTGGAATATCGACATGGTCTGAAGTATTGAGCATAGGCCACGCCTTCACGGGGGTGTCTGTCTCATCGGTTTTTGTCCGAGTATGTTCCTGCATGCTCACGGGTGATTCCTTTACGAGCGAGGACTGAAGTAGCAGTTTCGCCTATCAGCTTCCTCACTCTATTTCTTTGGCTTAGTAGGGTTCCAAGAAGGTTACAAGCACCACAAAAAGTGCAGACTATAGGTTACAAAGGAGGAGGAAAATACGGGATACTTTTATGGTAGTATTCTCTCTTCTACAAGGTTATCGTGCTAAGGACGTGTTATAAGATATGTCTAAAATAACAACTCTAAAAGTGAAAAGATAATAAGTAGCCGAACCTTTGCGGCTTCACTTGGTGTAAGTTGGTGAACCTAATTTTGTATTGTGTTTGTATGGATCTAGATTAAGGTTCAAAGATCAAGTCCCGCGCACTTGCGCAAATTTTGTCATATATTTCTCCATTTTGACTCCCGCTCAGTTTCAAGACTTTCTACTATTTTACACTACAATTTATTCGTCATTGATCACCGTATCTTTCTTCCAGCATTTATCATCCTCTTGCTTTGCAATGTCGATTCATGGATAGTTTAGTCAGGACCCTACCGACACCTACACCGATTCCATGGACTTGGCCTTGTCAATAATTTGAAGTGATTCCCGAGAACCCGATCCATACCTTGCAGGTCAATCTCCAGATTCCTCGTCTTATACCCTTCCTTTTGACCACCCAATAAAAAGGGATCACTCTTGTCCCACTTTCGCCATTGTGGATAAAAGTCGAATACAGTCCATATCCTTTTTAATTCATAACACTCTTGGATTGACCTTAATTCAAGATTCATATTGGCAGCTGGGATTCAATTACAAGATGGTCTGATTGGGGATTTTTCACATTGCAGATAGAAGACAGCCCCAATCCTTGATCTCAACACATAATTCATCTCTTAAACTCAGACCCTGACATGGCTCCTCAAGGAAAGTGCAAGGGTCAGTAGACTCCTCAGCCGGAGCAACTACTCATGCCTGATCAGAATCAGGTGAATGCTTAGTTATTGGCATCTATCCAAGCCATCCAACAACATCTGATATAGCAAGCTCTAGCACAGACTGTGTTTCAGGACATGTTGAATGATGTTATGAATAGGCAAGCAAGATGAGTCAGACGAGGAGGATAAGGTGATGGACCCAGTGATAATCCAGATGAGGAAGAACCTGGACAAAGAAGGCTGAAACCCATGCTAAAAGAGACATACAATCCTGGAGACAGCTAGATGATCGAGTGGATCCTCATTCCACTGGTGCACGCTCACTTTGAGATAAAGCCTCGGTTCCTTGCTCTTCTCCCTTCTTTCCATGGGAACACCAGTGAAGATTTATACATGTATCTCTAGCAAATTTCACACATCTGCCATACTACCCACTACCCCAATGTCAGTTTGGACGTAGTGAAGATGATGGCGTTCCCCTTCAGTTTACAAGACAAGGCCTCTTACTGGGTTAACCATCTAGGAAAGGTTAGACGACATGGGAGGAACTGAAGTCCACTTTCATACACAAATTTTATCCTCTCGGTCGGCTCAATCAGATGCGAACTAGAATCAACAATTTCTCTCAGGGAGCCCACGACAATATTCTTGAAGCCTGGGAGAGGTTCACTGATTTGTAGGAGAAATGCCCTCACCATGAGATTCCGAGGACCAGCTTGGTCCAACACTTCATTGGGGGGTTGAATGTAGAAATCCAAAGGCTCGTTGACGCAGCATGTGGGAGATCACATTTCAACAAGGATGAAGATGTAGTTTGGCAGATTTTTGAGGAAATGGCTGAAGGAGAGGCTGCCCTCTATTCATCCAAGGTATACCAAAGCAACCCCAGATCCTCCAGAAGCAAGTTCATATGGCAGCGTCCCGTGAGGCGGAGATTGATGAGAGCTCCAATCTTAGCATCATTGGGGGCCATCTCTCAAAAGTTGATATTATTGAGAAACGATAGCAGGATCTCAAGAAACATGCTATGATCGAAAAGAGGACACGAAATCTTGACAAGCTGGACCAAATCACCAAGCAGTTGGAACTGCTGGTGGGCACCATCAGTTCTGTCCAGTCGGCAACACCATCCACAGAAGCTCCAGCTGAGAAGAAAGATGAGCCTTCACCACCACTGGCGTTCCAGCACGTATACTATGTGCAGGCGCCCGATCAGGGCCAGCAGTAGCAGCAGATGGTCTTCTACCAGCCACATTTCCTTCCATCATCAGATCTAGCATCCCCACCACCACCCTAGATCCAAGAAGTAAATGGTGTATGGAGCAATGATGCGCTGCTTTCCCGTCCTACTGGACACCCCTAGGACTAGCAACAAGCCAACCGGCAATACCACCAACCACGGGGTGGTCATTTTGGACAATCCTTACAACCAACGCCTCAATTTCACCAGCCTCCGCAATTGAAGAACCAATGGAGGCAACATCAGCAGTACCAGTAGTTGTAGTACCGTCAGCCTCAGCCATATCACCAGTATGCAGCTACATGACCTTGGTAGTATCAGCAATATCCTCCCCCCTCTTACCATTGTTATCAGTTTCCTCCACTTCCTCAACACCCCCAGAAGTTGCAGCCTCAGCTTCCAAACACTCAACAGCAGTGTGGTTCCCACGCTGAGCATACTGAGGCCAATCCTATGAACCAAACCCTTAACTGCTTGGCCTAGCCCGTCAAAGGCCTTGTAGTCATGACGAAGAAGCTCGACGACCTTATCGCCACAAAAACCTCCATTTAGGAGAAAGGAGCAGGTAGAATGTGATGTCTAGACTATGCCTGTAGAGTCACATAGTTGTACTATTGCTTTATTTAATGCTGTCACTCTTAGAAGAGATAGGGCCTTGCCTCTGCCTGCCACCAACACGGGAAAGAATAAAGCTTCAGGTGAATCATCATCTTCTGCATCAACCGTGCCAGCTACAGGGGCAGGTGAGGAAGAAGAATAAGAGGAGCCATTCCAACTACCACTCACCACCATCAGCACCAGTAAAAAGGACAAAAAATATCAGAAAAAGCAAAAAGAACAAAAAGAAGATCATCGCCAAAGCGACGTCATGCCAGCCATGGAGGAGCCACCAGCATCCTATGCCAGTCGACGGAGCAGAGGCCCCACTTTTTGCTTGTCCAACTGCAGTCGAATCTTCAGTTCCAGACAGTACATCTTTTTATAATCCGGATGTACAAGATATCGTAGATAATATTTTTGTTGTAAATAAGAACTCTATTTATGATTTCAAACTGTAAATATTCCTTTCCTGATGCTATAGAAAAATCCAAAAAATTGCAAAAAGAAAAAATACATTATCTGATCTTGGAGTCGTGGATATTATTAAGAACTTTATTGTTGAGATTCCTTTAATGAAGGCCATGGAGTACATGCCAGCTGTGAAGAAAGGTTTGAAAGAGGCATGTACAAGAAAGCATCCCCCATCACGAAACAACAAACACCGACAGATTGAGAAGCGTGTTCTCATCATGGCCACCATTGCAGCCATCAACAATCTCCCACAGAAGAAACAAAATAAAGGAGTGTCTCTCATCAGTTGCGAGATTTTTTATCAGGCCTTCGAGCGTACTTTGCTTAACAACAGTTCTTTCATCAACCTTCTGCCCTCGTCATTATTGTAAGAATTTGGTCTAGGTCCTCTCAAACAGACACGAATGATCCTTCAGTTTGCGGATCGATCCATCAAGCAACCTAGAGGTCTTTTGGAAGACGTTGTGGTGAAGTTGCGGGAGATGCAGTTCCCAGATGATTTTGTATTCCTTGATATGGACTCGCCCGCACCCTTACTCTAGACTTTTAGCATCCTTGGTTGGCCATTTCTGCGCACTTCAGAAGCCATGGTTGACTATGGGTATGGAAAGATCACCTTCAGCTCGGGCAACAATAGAATCACCATAGACATGATCAGTGAGCCCAAAGCCATAACTGATAAGGGACATGTAACTACCGACTGTGATTTTATTACAGAAATCAGAGATACACAACTCTCTTTGAATGATCCTTGGATAGGAAATTCTCTCCTTCGAGGAGGACCTGGAAAGCACAATCGACACAAGCTCCAATGACATTTGGGAGATAGAGTCAAACTTGCTGATGCGGCTCTTTGACACCAACGATTCACTCCAGCTTGAACATTCCATTGCAAAAAAGTTCAGCACATTATCAGCATCTCAACAGGACACTGAGGTCATCAACCTTGTCAAAGATCAAGCTGAAAATCCTACCACCAGTACAGTCTCAGAAGTGACCAAGAAGCTATCCAGATCAAAATCGGAACTCAAATCACATCCTACCACCAGTACAGTCTAAGAAATGGCCTGAAGTATGCTTTACTTGTGGGTGCCGAAAATATGTATCCGATCATCATTAATAGCAGGGTAACCTTGGAGCAAGAATATCGACTTCAAGAGGTTCTAGAGAAAAATCGCAAGGCATTTGGTTGGCATGTATCAGATCTCCGCAAGAGAAATCCTGCGTTGTGTTCACGCCACATTTACCTGGAAGAAGATACCAGGCCGTCCCACGAATTTCAAAGAATAATGAATCCAAATCGCAGGGACATCGTCATGAAAGAAATCACGAAATGGTGTTACACATGCTTCATTTATGCCATCTTCGATTCAAAATGTGTAAGCCCCTTGCATGTAGTTCCAAAGAAGTCAAGGATTACCGTGGTTACAAATGACAGAGGAGAGGATATATCTACTCAGGTAATGGCATCCTGGAGTGTATATGTTGACTACCGCCGTCATAATGCAGCAACGAAGAAGGACAACTTTGAAGGATACGGGAAAAATCCTCAAGCGCATCACGGAAGTGTGATGATCGCATCGAATGCGATAGAGAGGGACTAGTCGCACTAGTTGCTCCATGCAGCAGAAATTAAAATTTTCTATGTGACGAAACCACATGATCCGTGAACACTTCTTGGATCGTTTCGTATAAACCACAAACAAATAATGGAATTACATCTTGAAGCATGGTTGCGATTGAGTCTCTAACCAAAGAGACCTCCTGTCTCAAGTCCGATCCGATGGAGGAGACGCTTGCGAGCGCATGGATGAGATGTGTGCTTCTCGCAATCCATGTTGATGATCCAAGCCACAGATCTCCTGATCTCGACAAACGAGATACATCGTCTTCTTCACGTGCAAGGCACGTCAAAGTAGACGAAGATCCGTGAGAAAACTATCGGGCAGCATAACGACGACGCTGCAGCGATGGAGGATCTCTCTAGGGCCTCCATAGTGGACGGCCACATGAGAGATAGAGAGAATGGGTGTGTAGAGAGAAAGAGAGAGAGAGAGCGTTCATTGATGTCGAGTGTATTAGAATATCAAGGGGTGCCTCTTCTTATATATGGTTTTGGGAGTCCATGGACACCAATCCATGGAGAACACACAATCAACGGATGAGATTGATTGTGTCCCTTTCAACAGCTAGGATTGTTGTTGGTAAAACACAACAACAAGTGATTTAATTTAAATTAATTATCATTATAAATAAGTATAATTAATCTCCAATTAAATCACTTTTGACTAGAGATAGGATAATGAGAAGACCATGGTCCTCTCCTAAAAGGGGGGACGGCTACTCTACTCCTCTAGAGGAGTTGTAGCCGTCCTCTCTTATTCGAGGGGACTTGGTCAATCTCATTGATATATCATGAGATCTCATTATCTCATGATATCTCCTATAACTCTTGTCAAAATAATTTTCACAAAAAATAATTCCAAATTATCTTTTGGAAAATATCAAGCATGCCATTGAAAAAATGTGAATCTCATTCACAACCCAAAACATAATGTAATTATATTTTCAATTAATCGTTCAATGTAAATCCAATTCATATTAACAATTAATCAACAAATATGAAACATAATATTCTCTCTCTAATATATTATAAATCACATTTATAATATATATGATTAATACGGATAGTGCTATCCTTATTCATATCCATGATAATTAAATCACATTTAATCATCTTGGAACTCTTTTCTCATGTGCCCAAATAACATGAATTACATTCACATTATTCATATCTTTGATAATTAAATCACATTTAATTATCTTAGATATCTCTCCTTATAATATGAATCAAATTCATATTATCCATTATAATTAAATCACATTTAATTATCAATTTTCTCGATGCTTGGATACATGTAACAACAATGAAATTATCCATGAACTCTTTCAAGGATAATGCGCTTTCTCCGCGGATACTTGGAGATAAGGACATGGCCATTGTATTGTTCCATGTATAGTGACTTGGATGTTGAGATCACATCTCAAATTTAGATCTCGGGCCTCCCATAGATGCTTGATTAAATCAAGAGTGTAAATCTAATCTTCTCATTGCATCTGAATCACATTCAGATCAATGTCCAACATTTGGGCCAAGATCAGATTACTTCTTTAGTGAGAGGAGTCACTAAAATCCAAACCCGTTTCATCAGTCCCTAGGAATGGAAGTGTCATGGTTATACAATCGTTTATGATCACATCACCCTCAGGTATTCCCAATACCTGTACATCCATGCATACTGGAAGACTCAGAATAAACTCGAAGTATTAGATCAACTTTATACTGTCTACTCAGGGTTTTATCACTAAGTTTCTCATTTGATCATTAGGAGTTAGTATCGATAATATACTTTCCAAAAGCATATATCATACCTAGGTTTTGATCATATACTTTCCAAAAGTATATATCAAATCTATAAATTCAGTCAAGTTTCCAAGGGGAGACAACTGTGTGCACGGAATTTGATTCTTCTCAATATCTCATGAGTGAGCTCATGTCTTCCGGTTCAATAATGAACATGTATGATCCCTTTGAGAGATCGTATTACTCATATGCCCTTGCATGCACACCAGCACGTCGGTGTATAGACCTTGGTTAGTTCATCAACCTATTGGTCTGCCAAATGTACATACCCAGACATATAATAGCACATCTGTCTCCAGTCAGAGGATGCTTTCATGTATCGTGACAGCATACAATATAGGACTTTGGTTATCTCGATCTCGTTAAGTCAACCGTTTGACTTAACAAATCTGACACCTCTGAATCTCTATTCCTATGCAGAGGACCTGCATCAAGAGGTCAGTCAGATATCAGACTATGAGAGAAAGGATTGCCATCTCCTACTCAGGCGGGAGATCACATCTTAACAATCATTTGACGGTGCTTGATGAGTCTCAATATAACCCTTTAGATATTCATCCAAGCACCAGACTCTATGATTCAATTATTGAATCAACAACTGTATGATTATTGAGATGGCCATGGCACATAACCCTAATTGTACTAAGGGAGCTATTATGTAAATTATTTATTCTTCATTTAAGATCAGGGAATGATATTCGCAATAACATTTATTGCATAATGGCTCGCCATGGGCTCGCATGTCCAACAATCTCCCACTAGTCCAAAGAGCCATTAATGGGCTAATCATTTAAACCCGCACACATGTGACAATCATAGGCTATTTAGAAAATATCTAGGTAAGCTGATCAGTCACTCTGTTTCCGCGAGACTATGCCAAGTCCTTTTACGGCACTTGCATATCACCAGTAACAGTGCTCCCATCCAATGCGAGTGTTGCATCTTATGCAACAATACTCAATCTAGTCAAAGCAGTTATAGTGTCCTTGACACTATTGCTCAATAATTATTATAACCAGTATTTCCATAATCCTATTAAAATACCCTTATTCCTGGAGATCACTATCTCCTAAGTCATCTACAGTTAAGACCTTTTATATCTCTATCTACAAAGTCTTAAGTTTTTTGTTGAATATAAGACTTTGAGATCACTATCTCAAAATCCTTGTCATCAATGGAGATTTTGTTATTACTGCAATCAAGTGTTTTGTCTCCATAGTAGGATTAGAAATATTTTACTACTCCCATTGTATGGCAGATATCTGGCTTTTATACACATCTAGCATACACTCAGCTTCTCATAACTGATGCACAAGTGCAAGCAGTTCTAGCATTCACTTCCTCAACTCTTTTAGGTGTTGTCCCTTCAGATAGGTCAGTACATACCTTAAGGGAAGGAAGTCTTCCTTGGGATTTTCCAAGAATGGAACATGTCCAAGGTGTACTACAAATGTGACGGTTCTAATACCCTCTTTTCTTTGCTTCTGAACATCTTCAGAACTAAGATTTAAGAGGTATCCTTGAGATCACATCTCAAGGAATGGAATAGACATATCATAAAAACACTTATTATCATCCTTATATCATTCCAAATGATTAGGATATTAATCTACATTCAGTACAATGAACACATTGGCACTCACACTAAGCTTCACAAGGTTCATCAAGAATCTATTTGAAATCATAACAACTATAATTTCATCAAATCTTATGTTCCAACTACAAGAAGTTAATTTGAGTCCATAGATGGAGTTCTTTAGCTTGCACACATTGCTTTCCTCAACCATGAAGCCCTGGGGCTACTTCATGTGAATATCCTCAGAGAGGCATTCATAGATGAATGCAATCTTGACTTTCATCTCGAAGATGTCAAAGCCAAGTTGTGTAGCAATATTCTGATGGGTATAAGCATGGTTACTGAAGAGCAAGTCTCATCACAAGCAATGTCTTCTCTTCCGGTGTGTAGCTCATGGCTACGAGCCGTGCTTTGAAGGTCTCTACCTTCTCATCAGGTTCCCTTTATCTTGAAGATCCATTTACACCTTAACGGGTCTTACCCATATAGGTGGATCCTCGAGGGTCCATATACAACACTTGTATATGAAGTCTTCCTTAGAACTTTATTGCTAACATCCATATTTCCAAGTCATGATCCTCAGGAGCTTCATCACATGAAGTCCGATCATTGTCAGGCTTAACTGACATATGGAATACATCCTCAAACTCATTTGAAGTGGTATTAGTGTTTCATCTTTAATTATCCTTTTAGTTTCCGTTTGGAGCCTCATTATCATCTCAAGATTAAATGAGTTCCTTTACTTAATTTTCATCTTGATTCTAAAGAGAGTCATCCTCTAAGAATCACATTCTCAGAGAGGAGATCTTTTAAGAATCTCAGGGTTATAAAGTAGGTATCCAATATCATCCTTTATTTTCCTAATGAAGTAGCACTCTCTAGTGCTCGATTCCAGCTTACTTGCATGGAATCTTATTAAGGATATATAATGTAGTCTCTACTACATATATACCAGGAATCTGAGAGGAAATTATTCTAAAATTCATCATTGATCAAATCATGTCACACATGATCCATATGTATCTCCCTACAACTCTATTGAGTTTAGGTGCGTTAGGAGGATAGAAATGATATTCATATCTTCATAAGGTATTCTTTGAATTTATCTAATAGGTACAAGCTACCTAGGTTAGATCAAATTCATTTCATCTTTTTTCAGACTTTGGTTCCAAACTAAAATTATGAAATCTTTGAACATTTCAAAGGTTTCTTATGTGAAGAGAAGAAATCTCATATCATACATACTCATCAATAGATATCACATATCCATAATGTTTATTACGATATAGATGATCCACATACATAAATATGTATGAGATCTTGAATACCTCGACATCTAATACCATTCCCAGAGAAGGGTGTATTGGACATTTTACTTTGAATACTATATTCACAAGTATGTAAGATTTGAAATTTTAGACATTCTAAAGTTTCATATCTTACTAGTCCATTGATCTCATCAACAAACATATGACCAAAACTTGATGCCTGATCATTGTCAAATGATCTTCATCCTCCTATTGATCTTTTAAGGTTCAACTTTCAGTATTAGAAATCTTAATGAACCATTCATTAATTTTCTAATTTTGTGGAGTCCACTAGATGTTGCATTACTATCTGAAATATATCCACCATAACTCTTTATAGTAGATTTATTCCAGAATTCATGTTTATTTCCAACATTTAGAAACAAACAATGAGTGTTCTAATATCTTCGTCATAGAGACATTCTCCTAGACTAAGGACTCTCCCACTAAAAATATGAAGTCCATTTATCCAATAGAGATTGTTGCAACAATTGCATCAATATCCATGTGGATAACTATAAACCTTAAGATCAAATTTTCTAATCTTCTAAAACATATGCAACAATTGCAAGTGTCATTAGAAGAATGAGATACAATTATTAGACTCTAACTTATTCAATAAGCAAGTGAATATCAATGATTTATGTAGATTTATTTGGTACTCTATCCGAGTCCTTCTTTAATGATTCTAGACAGACTCGATAGTCATACTATCAACACACCAACTTATTGCAGTATTGGCATTCATCCAACTCTTAGGATGCCATATGGAAGTCATAGAAGTACGTTCAACTCTTTGACTATCCTTCTCACACGAGTCTGACCCACGCTTCCACTGTGCTCTCTTTATCTACAAACAACCATTGTTCAAGACAAAGAATTTCTTATGTTGAATTCAAAAGAATTCAATGTATGCGCATTTCAACATTTATACATTCTTCATTAGATTATTATGAAGCTTCATGAATGACTAGAATATGGACAATAGAATGATGACACTCATCATGTCTACATCCATCTAGACTCTTAAAAAATTGGTTTAGGTAGGTATTCAAACATTTTGAATACATCATCTCTTATTGAGCTACCATTCTGCATGATGCAGTGAACCATGTCATTCATGATAAATTTCAAGAGCACATATGTATGCTAGAATATCTTCTTTGATTTGATAAGGATTAATTTGACAACTACGATCATCATCGACATGTCACTTCCAAAGTACACTCAATGAAAGATCAAGACTATAGAGACATACGAATCTTAGGGTTATAGATCTATTGTCTATTTAATTGCCATTCCTCATTATTATGAGGAAAATTGCACATTGCAACCACGTACATTATGTGTCCAACTGCAAGTACAATATCTGGATCATGAGTCCAATCCATGATATTTTACTGGTTATTATTGAGTATAACATTGAGTGGGTTTAATGAAGAATTATCTTAAATAAGAAATTTGCATAAGGGTATATTTATTATATATACATATTTTACTTTGATTTAGGAATTTTTATATCAAAGTTGTCATGCCTTGTCAACACTGAAAGTTCATTCCCTTAATCACTTTCAACGTAAGAGATATACTTATAAGCAAGATCTGGGATATCCTTCCTTATCTTTGTTACATCCCAATAATATGAGAACTTGCAACTCGGATAAAAAGAAGCGAGAACACATTCTGCTTTGCAAGACCAACTTACATCTCCCAGTTCGGTCTTTAACACCCGGGCCCACCACCCCTAAGGTGATGTTGACCCGTCATTAATCAAACCAATCGTCAACAGGCTTAATACTCGCTATACTCAATCCAATATCACCCCAATAATATGAGGACTTGATATTGGGGGTCACTACGTATACGACCCTACTCTTTCGAGAAGCAAAGAGCCCGATCCAAATGGATTGTATGCAGGAGCTATCACTTCGGACAGGCGTCTCCTACATACAATATCTGGCGACGGAACCCTTTGCCTTGATGGGAGACCATGGATGTATTTATGTGATCCTCCATATCATATTCAAATTCTAATTATTCATTATGAATCATATTCATATTCATTATGATTAATTCTTCCAAGGGAAATAACAACTCTATTCATAATAGAGTGTTTTTATTTTAATTGGATTCCAATTAATCTAATCATATTAAATTAATGATCCAATTAATATCCAACAAACATTTTTTTAGTTGTTACTTGAAATATGGAATTATCTCAAATACGTATTATTTCGAATTTTAATAATTAGAAATTATATCATGATCTCTCAGGCATCATTCATTCCCTACCCGTTGTCATGGCCAGTACCGGAGGGAGTGGGACGAACCGCAACTGGTACAACCCGCTACCCCAGCGATCCCCGACTAGACACCATATCCGCCTCGGGAAATAACAATGCCGAGTCAATCACTTTGTACTTGAGAGGATCATCGATCTTTCAACCGAAATTATACCATATAATATTCATCAAAACCATTTTGATAATATTATAAGGAGATTTGATAAACAAATCCCCAATCATATTCAAGCAACAAGGTTTTGCATGTAAAAGTTATCCTACAACTATTGTAGGATAAACTAGAGTTTTCATGAAAACAATGTTTGTTGGAAATTTCATATTAACCAATTGTGATCAAGATCAACAATCTTATCAATTTGGTTAATGCAATGTCATTCAAGGAAATAATTATCATCTTCAAATATTTCACAAATATTTATCAATAATCATTTCAAAAAATTAACAATTAATTTTCATTAATTTATTTGAATGACAATCACAAAGTTCGTGATAATGATGCAATTTCCAGTTGTGATCCCCACTAACTAAAAATAGCATATCTCATTCATTTTAAATCCAAATTAAGAAAAATCAATTTCCAGAGATTGATAAATTGAGTAAAAAAAAACCATGTGATAAACATGCATTTCCAGGGTTTTAAATCCATAATTAACATATTAATTACATCTCTAATCATCATCCCCGAAACAGTGGACATATGGTCAATAAAACGATCATATCTTGAACAAACGAAATACAAATTACACAAACTCTAATCCTACTGTTTCTTTCATTAATGGGGAACATTATCCAATTTAAAATTTTGTGTTTGAACATTTTAAACATGACCGAAATTTATAACAAGATAGGGCTGCGAAAATTGAAATGCTAAAATATTCACGAACCCAAACAAGCCCGAATCTTTGTAGGTTCGTGGATCTAACCCAAAACCTTCAACCACCTGGCTCTGATACCCCCTGAAGGATACGGAAAAAATCCTCAAGCGCATCACGGATGCGTGATGATCGCATCGAATGCGATCGGGAGCGACTAGTCGCACTAGTTGCTCGATGCAGCAAAAATCCAAATTTTCTATGTGACGAAACCACATGATCCAAGAACACATCTCGGATCATTTCGTCTAAACAACAAACAAGTACTAGGATTACCTCTTGAAGCGTGGTTGCGATCGAGTCTCTAAACAAAGAGACCTCTTGTCTCAATTCCGATCTGACGGAGGAGACGCTTGCGAGCGCGTGGATGAGACGTGTGCTTCTCACAATCCATGTTGATGATCCAAGCCACAGATCTCCTGATCTCGACAAACGAGATACATCGTCTTCTTCACGAGCAAGGCACGCCGAAGTAGACGGAGATCCACGAGCAAACTATCGGGCAGCATAACGACGACACTGCAGCGACGGAGGATTTCTCTAGGGCATCCATAGTGAACGACCACATGAGAGATAGGGAGAATATGCGTGTAGAGAGAAAGAGAGAGAGAGAGCATTCATTGATGTCGAGCGTCATAGAAGAGCAAGGGGTGCCTCTTCTTATATAGGATTTGGGAGTCCATGGATACGAATCCATGGACAACACACAATCAATGGATGAGATTGATTGTGTCCCTTTCAGCGACTAGGATTGTTGTTGGTAAAACACAACAACAAGTGATTTAATTCAAATTGATTATCATTGATAAATCAATATAATTAATATCAAATTAAATCACTTTCGACTAGAGATAGGATAATGAGAAGACCATGGTCCTCTCCTAAAAAGGGGGGACGGCTACTCTACTCCTCTAGAGGAGTTGTAGCCATCCTCTCTTATTAGAGGGGACTTGGTCAATCTCATTGATATATCATGAGATCTAATTATCTCATGATATCTCCTATAACTCTTGTCAAAATAATTTTCACAAAAAATAATTCCAAATTACCTTTTGGATAATATCAATCAAGCCATTTAAAAGATGTGAATCTCATTCACAACCCAAAACTAAATGTAATTATATTTTCAATTAATCGTTTAACGTAAATCCAATTCACATTAACAATTAATCAACAAATATAAAACACAATATGCTCTCTTTAATATATTATAAATCACATTTTTAATATATATAATTAATATGGATAGTGCTATCCATATTCATATCCATGATAATTAAATCACATTTAATCATCTTGGATCTCTTTTCTCATGTGCCTAAATAACATGAATCACATTCACATCAGACATATCTCTGATAATTAAATCACATTTAATTATCTTAGTTATATCTCCTTATAATATGAATCAAATTCATATTATCCATGATAATTAAATCACATTTAATTATCAATTTTCTCGATGCTTGGATCCATGTATCAACAATGAAATTATCTATGAACTCTTTCAAGGATAATGCGTTTTCTCCGTGGATACTTGGAGATAGGGACATGGCGATTGTATTATTCCACGTATAGTGACTTGGATGTTGAGATCACATCTCAAATCCAGATCTCGGGCCTCCCATAGATGCTTGATTAAATCAAGACCGCAAATCTAATCTTCTCATTGCATTTGAATCACATTCAGATCAATGTCCAACAATTGGTCCAAGATCAGATTACTTCTCTACTGAGAAGAGTCACTAAAATCCAGACTTGTTTCATCACTCCCTAGGAATGGAAGTGTCATTGTTATACAATCATTTATGATCACATCACCCTCAGGTATTCCCAATACATGTACATCCTGCATACTGGGAGACTCAGAATAAACCCGAAGTATTAGATCAACTTTATACTGTCTACTTCAGGGTTTTATAATTAAGTTTCTCATTTGATCATTGGGAGTTTGTATTGATCATATACTTTCCAAAAGCATATATCATACCAAGGTCTTGATCATATACTTTCCAAAAGTATATATCGAACCAACAAATTCAGTCAAGCTTCCAAAGCGAGCACGGAATTTGATTCTTCCCAATGTCTCATGAGTGAGCTCATGTCTTCCAGTTCCGTAATGAACCTGTATGATCCCTTTGAGAGATTGTATTACTCATATGCCCTTGCATGCACACCAGCGCGTCGGTGTATAGACCTGGGTTAGGTCATCAACCTATTGGTCTGCCAAATGTACATACTCAAACATATAGTAACACATCTGTCTCCGGTCAGAGGATGCTTGGCTGTATCGTGACAGCATACGATATAGGACTTTAGTTATCTCGATCTCGTTAAGTCAACCCTTTGACTTAACTAATCTGACACCTCTGAATATCTATTCCTATACAGATGACCTGCATCAAGAGGTCGGTCAGATATCAGCCTATGAGAGAAAGGATTGCCATCTCCTACTCAGGCTGGAGATCACGTCTTAACAATCATTTGACAGTGCTTGATGAGTCCTCAATCTAACCTTTTAGATATTCATCCAAGCACCAGCCTCTATGATTCAATTATTGAATCAACAGCCGTATGATTATTGAGATGGCCATGGTACATAACCCTATTTGTACTAAGGGACCTATTATGCAAATTATTTATTATTCATTTCAGATCAGGGAATTATATTTGCAATAACATTTATTGCATAATGGCTTGTTGTGGGCTCACATGTCCAACACACTTTCCCTTGCCATTCGTTTATAAGGTTTTGGAAAGACTAGCCGTCAAGGAGTTATTTTGCTTTGTGGATGGGTACTCAGGGTACAACCAAGTGGCAATCACCCATAAAGATCAATAGAAGACAACCTTCGCTTGTCCGTTAAACAAATATGCCTTCAGGAAAATGCCCTTCGGATTGTGCAATGCACCTGCGATTACAGAGATGCATGCTTGAAGTCTTTGTCGAGATGGTAGAAAGTTTTCTCGAGGTATTTATGGACGACTTCTTCGTCTATGGTGACAGCTTCGATTCTTGTCTTGAGCACCTCGACAGAGTACTTCAGAAATGCCGTGAAGTCAATCTAATGTTATCTTGGAAAAAGAGCCACTTCATGGTCACATAATGTATTCTGCTGAGTTGTGTCATTTCCAAATTTGGCATGGAATTTGACGCGACAAAGGTGGATGTAATTTCCAATCTTGAGCCACAAAGACAATTAAGAATGTGTGGTCATTCCTGGGGCATGTGGGATTCTACAGAAGATTTATCCGTAATTTCAGCCGCATTGCTCGACCTCTTATGGAACTTCTATGCAAGGAGACTGAGTTTAATGTTGATCAATAGGTTCTCCTTTCGTTCAATCAGATGAAGGAGCTAATCACTCAAGATCCAGTCCTACAGCTTCTAAATTGGTCTCTTCCTTTTGAGATCAAGACGGATGCATCGGATTTTACTGTTTGTGTTGTTTTAGGACAATGAAAAGACAAGGTTCCTTATGCTATTCATTATGCCATCAAAACATTAGATGAAGCTCAAAGAAATTATACAATGATAGAGAAAGAGTTGATGGTTGTGGTATTCGCCTTTGAGAAGTTCAGATCATACTTGCTTGGATCAAAAGTCAACATCTTCACCGACCACTCTGTTATCTGATATTTACAGCAAAATAAGGATGCCAAACTAAGACTGATTAGATGAATCCTTCTCCTCCAGGAATTCGATTTGGAAATCAAGGACAAACCTGGAGTTTAGAATGTGGTAGCAGATCACATCTCCAGAATTGAGTAGCAGGAGCGTTCGCTGAGCAGTACACCCATCACAGACACCTTTCCTAACTAGTCGATTCTGGCCGTGGATTCACTCCCTTAGTATGTTGATATTGTCAACTACCTCGTTTCGAGTGTAGTTCTGCATGATTGGAAGAAGATTCGGAAAGACAAATTCTTTTCGACGATCCATTTCTACCAATGGAAAGATCCTCTCTTATTCAGGGAAGGAGTAGATTGTATTTGGCACAGGTGTATTCCTCAAGAGGAGCATCATAGTGTCCTCGAGCATTATCACTCACTAGAATCTGGTGGACATCACTATGAAGACAAAACAACAATGAAAGTACTTCATTATGGCCTCTGGTGGGCACGCTATTTAAGGATGCAGCAAACTTCGTTAAACGATGCACTGACTACCAAAGATTGAAAGGCACCCTCACATCAAAAGATTCAATGCCTCTAAAGATCATTCAGATAGCAGATGTATTGGATGCTTGGGGTATCGATTTTATGGGACCTTTCCCCAACAGGCAGGGATATGAGCACATCCTTATCGCCATTGATTATGAGTCGCTGGGTTGAAGCTATCCCCACTTGAGCCACAGACAGCCGTACAGTTTGTTGGTTTCTGAAAGAGAACATCATTTTGCGATTCAGGATTCCAAAGATACTGATATAAGACGAGGGTAGTCACTTCATAAATAGAGAGGTCAAGAAGCTCGGGAAGGAGTACGGCATCGAGCATCATGTTGCATCTCCTTGCCATCCCCAGACCAATGGCATGGCAGAATTGCCAAACAGAGAAATCAAGACGATCCTTCAGAAACTTGTGAAGCCAGACAGAAAGAATTGGTCTCAACTCTTGGACTCCGTCCTATGAGCATACAGAAAAGCTTACAAGTCTCCCTTGGGCATGTCGCCCTATCGTCTTGTATATGGGAAGCCGTGTCATATGTATGTGGAATTATTTCACAAATATTTATCGGCTACCAACATCTGCAATCTGGACTCTCAAAGAATTGGTCAGAAACGAAAAGATGATCTGAACATGCTCCTGGAATTTTGAGACTATGCATATGATAACACGTTGATGTACAAGGAGAAGGTGAAACATTGGTACGACCATCACATCAGAGAAAGACCTTCGAAGTTGAACAGGAAGTATGGCTATTCGATGCAATGTTGAAGATCATCCCGGGTAAATTATAGAGCAAATGGACATGGTCGTTTCAAGTTCAAAGAGCGCGTGACAATGATAGCATTGCAATATCAGAATTGTCTCTTGACGCACAACCATTTGTCATCAATGGTCAACTCCTGAAGCCTTATCTCGAGCATGACACCTTCTTGCCGTCGTCGACTCTATCCTAGTACTTCTCTACAATGGTACATCCACAACACTGTCAACATCAAAAGATTCAGATAATGCAACTCAAACCCTTTTCCTTTAAATCTTTTTGTCTTTTCTTCTTTTCATTTCCACCATCACTCTATTATTTAAAAAAAGAATATATATATATATAGGTGTATCACCCCTTTTTGATCAGTCTTCTATACTTACAGCGCACTTTGCCCAATGTATAGGGAGGGTGTACACCCCAATTATTTTCCTTCTTTGATCCTCTCCACTGTCTCCTCTTTTTGGCTATACATAGGGCTCTCTTACCCTA
This sequence comes from Ottelia alismoides, assembly GCA_037367405.1. Classification (NCBI taxonomy): domain Eukaryota; kingdom Viridiplantae; phylum Streptophyta; class Magnoliopsida; order Alismatales; family Hydrocharitaceae; genus Ottelia; species Ottelia alismoides. The sequence goes on along the minus strand of JAZKJV010010119.1, from coordinate 31,475 downwards.
AGGATAAGGGAGAGACAGTCTGAGTACGATCTGGTTATCCTCACTCTCGACCCTCCCGGCCTTGTATACAGTCTGCTATACTTAGGATTATTTGATCCTAGGTATAGGGGGACGATCAACTTCTCATTCATTCATATATGGCTTCGTTCCTTTATTCTTTAGAGTTTTATATACTCAGTATGAGTTATGCCTCCTCTTTTTCTCCTTGATCTATGAGGACATAGCTCGAGCTAAGTATAGGGGGGTCGTATATACTATATATATACTTTAGCCATAACTCGTACTTTTATATTTTAAATAATACTCATGGCTAAAATAATAATAAATCCATTACAACCTTTTAAATAAAAAATTCTTATAGATCCTCAAACACCCTTTGTACATACTGATTAATAAATCAGGTAAAAATACTTTTGCAAAATGTTTGAAAAATAGTTTGAAAATCTTTTCAAAGATATTTTGAAAACTGTTTGTAAAATATTTGTAAAATGTGTTCAACCTTTGTCAAAATATTATGTTTGCAAAATATTATTTTCTTTGTGTGAAATAAAAATATTTGAAAAACAATTTGTAAATGGTTGGGAAATTGGTTGCAAAAATATTTGACAAATCTATATATACTGTTTGAAAAATCTTTGCAAAATGATTTTTAAATGCATGTAAATATTTATAAACATTGTTGTAAAATATTATGTTGGACTATTGTTTTCAGAACAACAACAACAAAGCCTTTTCCCACAATTAATTAGCGTCGGCTACATGGATTCTTCACCTCCATTCATATCTATCTTGAGTCAATCCCGGGCTTATATCCAAAAAACTAAGATCCCTTCATATGGTATCTTTCCAACACTTTTTGGGCTATCCTCGCCCTCTCTTAGACAGCTCAACATCCCAACACTCGCATCTCCTAACCGGTGCATCAGTTGATCTTCTTTGCAAATGTCCAAACCATCTTAAGCAATTTTCTCGCATCTTATCCTCGATCGGAGCTACAACAACTTTCTTTCTGATTACATCATTCTGAATCCGATCTTTACGTGTGTGTCCACACATCCACCTTAACATTTTCATTTCTACTACATTCATTCTTTGCACATGTTTATGGTTCACAGGCCAACATTCGGATCCATAAAGCATAACAGGTCTCACTGCTGCTTTGTAAAACTTTCCTTTAATTTTTAAAGGAATTTTCTTATCACAGAGAACAACAGAGCCTCCTCTCCACTTTAGCCAGCTGGCATTTATTCTATTAGTAACATCTCCATCAATATCGCCATCATGTTGCAGAATAGATCCTAGATATCTAAAGGAGTCTCTCTTCTGAAAGTTATCGTGACCAATCTTTTCCTCGATTCCTTCACCATTGCTTCCATCAAAGGTGCACTCCATATATTCCGTCTTAGCCCTGCTTATACGAAATCCTTTAGTCTCCAACTCATGTCTCCAGGCCTCAAGCTTCTCATTTACTCCATCTATAGCCTCACCAATTAACACAATATCATCAGCAAATAACATACACCAAGGTAACTCATCCTGAATGTGACTTGTCAACTCGTCCATAATCAAAGTAAAAAGAAATGGACTCAAAGCAGAACCTTGATGTAAACCAATATTGATGTCAAAATATCCAGTCTTCCCAGATGGGGTCTTACACAAGATAAAGCCCTATCATACATGTCCTTTATGAGGTTAATGTATAGGGCAGGTACCTGTCTCTTCTCCAACACTCTCCACAATATCTCTCGTGGGACAGAATCACAAGCCTTCTCCAAATCAATAAAGATCATGTGGAGGTTCTTCCTTTTAGCTCTATAAACCTCCATTGTTCTCCTCAGCAAATGGATGGCTTCAATCGTTAAGCGACCTGGCATGAATCTGAATTGGTTTTCTTTTACGTTGGAAACTTGCCTCAACCTTATTTCGATCACACGTTCCCAAATTTTCATAGTGTGACTCATCATCTTGATACCTCTATAATTTGAACAATTTTGAATGTCTCCTTTATTCTTATAAAAACCACGATACTCCTACTCCAATCTTCAGGCATTTTCTTGCTTCTCCAAATAACATTGAATAGATTCGTAAGCCAAGTCAAACCACGCTCTCCTAAAACTCTCCATACTTCTACAGGGATGTCATCCGGTCCTACGCCCTTCCCAGGTCTCATAACCTTCAAAGCCTTCTCTACTTCTTTTCTTTGTATCCGTCTATAGCTTGCATGATTCAAGTAACTTTCACTACAAGCTAGATCACCCAAAGTGATCTCTCTATTTCCTTCCCCAATGAAAAGTTTATGGAAGTACTGCTCCCACCTAGTCTTTATATCCTTCTGAGTAACAAGCACATGACCTTCCTCATACTTAATGCATCTTACTTGAGAAAGGTCTTTGGTCTTTATTTCCCTTGCTTTGGCCAACCTAAATATATCCTTCTGTCCCTCCTTAGAGTCAATATTTTTATACAAAACTACATAATCTTTTGACTTAGCTTCGCTTATGGCCTTCTTTGCTTCCTTCTTCGCTATTTTGTAGTTTGTGACAGTTTCCTCTTTTTTATCCTTAGACATAGCTTTAAAGCAAGCTCTTATTATTTTTAGCTTCTCTTGCACCCCTTCACTCCACCACCAAGCCTCCTTTTGACCTGGAGCTCCTCCCTTTGACTCGCCTAGCATCTCTTTGGCTACCTTTCGGATACAAGATGCTACTTCCTCCCACATCTCGTTTGCACTACCGCTACAATCCCAAGATAAGTCTTCTAAAACCTTCTTCCTGAAGCTCGCTTGCTTCAGTGGAAGATTCCACCATATATCTCTAGTTATCTTAGAAACCCTCCTTTTCTTTACCAGCCGTTTCATTTGTACATACAAGACTAACAAACGATGTTGGGTTGCCAAACTCTCTCCTGGGATTACTTTGCAGTCTTTAAAACACAACCGATCTCTTCTCCTCAATGCAAAGTAATCTATTTGTGATCTAGTTAGCCCACTCTTATAAGTAACTAAATGTTCCTCCCTCTTCTTGAAGAGAGTGTTTACTATGAAAAGATCATATGCCGTTGCAAAATCCAGGATAGCTTTTCCCTCTTCATTTCTATCTCCAAAACCATGTCCTCCATGAACACTAGCATACCCTGAAGCATCTTTTCCCACATGTCCATTAAAATCTCCATCGATGCAAATCATCTCTCTTTGTTGGTTTCCTTGTAGACTCTTATCCAAATCCTCCCAAAAAACTTGTTTAGTTCATTCATCTAAACCAATTTGTGGTGCATAAACTGAGATGATATTCAGAATTTCTTCTTCAAGCACCAATTTTAGCAAAATAATTCGATCCCCGAATCTTTTCACCTCAACCACACAATCCTACAAATCCTTTAATCTCCCTTGCTTACTCTCCAACCCATTTAGTCTCTTGAAGACACAGTATATGAATCTTCCTTCTTTCCATCGTATCCACTATCTCCATCAACTTTCCAGTTAAAGTGCCAATATTCCAACTACCAATTCGCGACTTTCGTTGCAATCTCTTTTGGACTAACTTCTTTACTCGCATGCATCCATTATGCGAGAACCCTTGTAAATTTTGGACTGCATCCGGACGGTGATGCAACAAAACTAGCTTAGTTATCCGCATGCGTTACTCATGCGGGAACCCTTGCAAATTTTGAACTACATCCAGGCTACGATGTAGCGGCCCTTGCTCATTTTTCATTGCATTCGGGCGATGCAACGCATCGCAAGTTGGGAACGCCCCAACGAAATCTGTATGTTTGCTTAAATCCATGTTGAAAAAATCCGACTGTCATGAGGCAACTTCTTAAATAGCATTTTTTAAGGAAAAAAAGTACTATTTAGGATGTTATCTCTGACTTTTTTACACTGGCTGTCGGCTACCTAACGCAACCCTCCTCAAAAACTGTGAAAAATGATTTTTAAATAATTTTTGGGAGTATACACACTGTACTAAAAAATCCTTATATATATATTTGTGATCAATTATCCCTTGTATATCCTTTAAGAATAAAAACTCTTGTAAATATAAGATGCATCCCTGTGTAAATATCTTACCTATTCTCTTAGCCAAAACCTTCTGCTTTCAAAAATCATAAAAACATTTGCAAAATTAAAAATACCAAAAACATTTGGTATTTACACATTTATTAATAAATGACATTTTTATTCATCAAAATTCCTTTTATATATACTAACTAATAAACCAAGTTAGAAACATTTTTTGAAAAATGATTTGAAAAATGGTTTAATCCGTTTGGAGAACTTTTTTGTGAAATGTTTTCAACATTTGAAAAAATGTTTTGATTTGCAAAAATCCTTACTTTGTGTGAAATAAAATATTTAAAAACCTATTTTCAAATGATTTTGAAAATGATTGTAAAAAAAATTTGAAAAAATATATATATACTGCTGAAAAATCTTTGCAAAATGGCTTTTAAATGTTTGTAAATATTTGCGAAAATTAATTTGCACTATAGCTTTGAAAATTGTTTTCAAATAAATTTGAGGAATAAATGCATCATTAAATAAAAATAATTATACCAAAATAATAAATTCTTTACCAATTGTATATATACCTATAAAAATAGCTTGTTAAAACCCGTAAATTCTATAAAATTCTTAACTCTTGTAAATGAATAAAAAGTGACACGCTCGTGTAAATAGTTATGTATATCTTTTATTTATGTGCTAAAATTCTTTGTGTAAAATTATTTTTATCTTTATTTTCAAATTCCTTTTTTGAAAATTGCATCATTCTTTCTGCATTGTACATAGCATTTACATATCATTCACATTCTTTCGGATTGAATTTGATGATTGAACAAGTCCAAATAAAGTCGAAGATTGGAGCTTGGTTGGACCTTTCTGCATCTAATTGCATTGGAACCTCATGGGAACTAGGTTTAAGGTATTTCAGGTCCATGGGGACTTAATTCTTTGAGTCTTAGGGCTGGGCTCAAGTCATCTCAACAGACTAACTGGAACTTCTCGAGACGCACGCATCACTCTTGTCGGTTGTGACCTAACTTGGATACTTGCACCTTTCACTTAGCTCAACTCAGTTGGAGAGGCGAGGGGAAGGGATTTTTCGATTTGAGATACACACGAGTGGAAACATTCGTCCTCGTTTAGGGAGGGAAGTGCACCCCAACCTGGTCCAGTTACCATGAAGTCTAAAGACATGAGAGTGTGGGTTGCAATAATGCTTCAAAAGAGGGATAGTTTTTTGGCTTGAGAGGAAAAACTCCTTATGTAAATGTTGATGTAAATAGTATGCTGAAAAAAACTCCAAAAAAGTGGACATGTTTGATTGAAAATAAAACGCCTGCTGGAGTATGTATATATGTTTTATAGTAAATAAGCAAGCTTGAGCATCAAAGTTATACCATGTGAGCATGCAGCTGGATGACTTGACTACACTGGTCATGCATCCCAGGACAGGTAGCTACACTGGCTACCATCCATTCTTTTCTTCACCACCTCATCTTGAGTTGGATGCCACTTGAACTTAGAAGAGAATACCTCGCTCCTCGAGGATAGAGTGCTGGATTGGGGAATCATTAGGTTATCATTGTGGAGAAGTCAGTTCCTTTGTCATTTCAGTTGGGGAGAGCCATTATCACTTATACCGTAAAAGTCAGCTTCATAGTCATAATGGTTTGCGTATGATGTAGGCTAGTTCTAACTTGGCTATTGAGGTGGTTTGAATCGAGTTCTGTGACTCTCGAAGACTGTTGTGTTTTAAATTTCGTTCCTGACCAGGTTCCACACACATTCTCACATCAATGTCTAACCTGAGCTTCAAACTTTGACTATGTAAAGACAAGTTTAATAATTGAAAGCAATTCTATTTATTCTTTCTTTTTCTTTTCTTCTTTATTCTTTTCATACTTATTGCATAAGTGTTTGCTAGGGACTAGCACAGGCAATTATAGGGGGGTGATGAATCTCCATTTCATCACCTTTATTCTATCATTTTGGCCTTAAAAACCCTTGCTAATGCATGTAAATTGCATTTATTTGTATAAAATAACATTCATTATTTGTTGTATTTATTGTATATAAAACATGGTTTTTAATGCAAAAATTATAGAAAAAAGAGAAGAAAAGAAACGGAATTTAAAATCAAAGATATTTTATGACCCTAAACCCTGAGACCAAGTCAAGAATTGAGTTGGTTGACAAGGAATAAAGTAGGGGGATAAGGGCCAAGAATAGGATAAAAACCCAATTCTTTTATTTCATTATTTATTCATTTTTGACACATATATTATTCTTTATTATTTATTCACCAAACAAAGAAACTTTGTACATGAATGTTGTAGATAATCATGTAAATAAAAATACATAATTGAGTTTGTACAAAAATAATACACAGTGTACATTTTATACACAAAATAGAAAGACAAAATCCCAACTTTACAGACTCATATCTTTCAAATAAAAATAAAAACATATCAAAATCATCTCTAATTGTATATTACTTTTCACAAGCTATTTAATGGTGGTGGTTTCATATTTTTTGGAGTTACAATGTGAAAGTTAGGTTTTTTACCCTCATTATACATTATAGCAGGTTAAAAAATTTAATATTTATTATTTCCACAAATTCATGTTTTCGTAATTTTGTAATTATTATTATAGCATATGTGCATATTGAAACAAAAATTAAACCAAAAAGAAAATATAAAATAAAATAAGTCTATGTGAAAACATAGGCAAAATACCTATGTTATTACTTGTATACAAATAAAAGCGGATTTTATTCTTTTATTCTTTTTTCCTTATATTTTTGTAATATTGTAAATATTATCTATATTCTATTAAAAATACAAAGATAAAATAAAACAAAAGAAAAAGCTTTAAAATAAAAAGGTGTATATAATACATATAAATATACTTATAAACTACACATACCTCTTTATTTAAGTGTACAAATAATGTCATGAAAATATAACAAAAATAAAAATATATTTATAATCATAAAAATAATGATAATATATAAAATGAAAAAATAAAATAATAAATTAAAATATACCAAATAAAAATAAAAATATACAAAACATATATGAATATACCTATAAATGCACTATTAAAAATCAACTATTAATAAATAAAGTCAAAAAAATAAATAAAAATCATAATGAAATACTACGTAAAATAATAAAAAATTCTTATTTTATAATCCAAAAATAATAAAATCATTTATTATTTTTAAATATTTGTTCTTTAATAAAATTGCTATTTTGTCTTATAACGCGCTTGGCTGGACCAATGGGGACGCATCCTCTGTTGACCCCGGTCAACTCTCCCCCAGTTCTGTAACCCGTCAAATCTGTATTTTCCCGTGATTTCCTCCCTTTTTGTCGGCCATTCCATCCATCCATCGAGATCGCTTCCTTCATCAAAAATGTTCATGGATCATTGTACATACATGCCACCTTCTTGTATCCCTTGTAAATACGTTAGATTTTTACAATCGGCCGGTCAAATAAGGGTGCTTTCATTGTCTATAAATAACCACCTCCGCTTCCCACACATTCTTTGGTCATCATTTCGAGTCTAAGAGCCCTGATCTTGTGTATAGTTGAGTTCGTCGTGACAAGGGAAACTTCTTCGAGGCCAGACCGCGCTCTAGGAGGACGGGGTGCACCCACGTCCGCCAACTCCGGCGACCCTGCTCCCTGAGCTCTCTCAGTGATAAGAGTCATCCTTATCATCCCTTTTTATCACATTTAGCTGTAGATTTGACTTTCAGTTGTTAGTTTAGGTTATAAATAGTTAAATTAGTGAAATCTATCATCCATAAAGTTCATCGTGGTCGAGCTCTAGTGAGATCCTCTGTGCGTGTTCATCATCTCTTCGACCCTGCTTTTGCCCTCACTCTCTTCCACTCTATGATCTTCACATCGCTCGCCCCTTCACACTCCTTGCTCCCTTTTGGAGAACGTGATTAGGTCTCCACATCTGCCACTTCGCCGGAGACCTCCGCTCGCACCCACCTTTGCTTTGCGCCACCCAACAAAGCACCCTAGACCTTCCTTGTGTTGTATTGAGTTTATTTTGCAGGTCTGGAGGCCAAAGGACTCCACTGGGAGTCGATTTTTGCAGAAGTAAGATACCTGGGCGCACATTCCTTCCTTGACCTCGCTGAAGAGCTCTGTCAACCCCCCGATCCCTCTGAGCCCTCGAGTCGATACACGGTGGCCCCAGGAAGCTTTTTGGTCTGGTGGCAGCTTGAGGGGAGGTCAGATGCACCCACACCACCTGATCGAAGCTCGGGGATGGGGAAGTTCTTCCCTTTTCTTCGAGTTGCCCTCACTGTCGTCCGATCCTTTCCCGTTCATCCAGAAGCACAGCAGGCGTTGGATCACGATGCACCTCAGTCGTTGATTGTACATCTGAGATCTAATCTCAACCATCGAAGGTGAAGCGTCATTGCACGATAGGAGAGCGACGCATGGTAAGTGACCAAGATCCAACCGTTGGCCCACGCCTCTTTGCTGTAAATTTCACTTTTCACCCCACAATTTTGTATAGCTAATTATTGGTTCTGTAAATAAATTGAAGGGTTTTAGATATATTGGAAATTTTGTAATACGACCCATGATTTTACTTGACTTACATTCGGGTCCAATCCACGTCACCTCACGTGCCGTCCCACGTGAAGTGGAAAAATTGCAGGGACATGCCTGCTAATTTCTGTATTTATAGACTCTAATAAACTTATATGTACATTGTATATTTTTGTAGAAATTACTGGGAGGCCCCTAGACTTTTGTCTATTTACATTTTGGTCCTTCCCAAGCTGAGTCACGTGTAGTCCCACATGATGGTCATTTTGCATATCTGCCCCGACTTTTGTAATTGGATAAAAGTGCAATAAAATCGAATTAACATTGTATATTTCTGAATACTGAGAGAGAGTGACGGCTCCAGGGTCAGGGCCCAAGCTTGTAGATTGCTGAGGCGGCTTTTTGGCTTAACTTAAAGAGGGTGAGGGGCTCTTTCCCTTTCCAGTGGCGAGTGTAGGTTGGATAGATCCTTTTCCGATCTTTTCTCTACTTCTCTACGATAGGTGTCCCTAATTGCGTGTTTTTTAGAGTCTATCCAAGTTTTGATAATCTATTTCTTTCTGACCGGTAAATCTTCGTTTTCAACTTCGTAAGGTTATGTTATAACTCCTCTGGAATCTGATAGTACTAGTTTGACTTGCACCGTGGCCCCTGTTGAATATTTTATTTACAAACATGCCCCTACTAGGACATTAATTTTTGTATGTTTTACCTATTTATTAAATATATCTGTGGTGCTCCTAAAAATCCACAAAACTAGTGTTATGTGCTTTATGCCCTGTGCAATCATGTCCATATTTTATTTGGCATTTTTTTCATTTAATCCATTTATTTAAAAATAAAATAGAACCTATTTATTCCTTGTTTAACTTATTTAATACCAAAAAAATATAAAAATGTGCCTACAAATTAAAAATATTTATAGTCTATTTTTCCCTATTTTAATTACAGACCAAAAATCACTAAAAATGGAAAAACAAAAGGCCTAAAAAATGAAAAACCCTAAAATCCTTTATAAAAATCTTAAAAATCATAAAAAATCCAAAAATATGTTTTCTCTTTTAAAATTTTATTTCTACAAATATTTATATATAAAAACTGATTTAGGTAATTTTGGAACTTATTTACTACTTTTAGAATCCAAATCAATTTCGGTTATTTGATTAATCCCTTATTTGGGATATTTTTGACTTTACAAGTACATAAAAATTAGCAAACAAATATAGAAAATTACAAAAACATTTGAAAAATATTAAAAACCTAAATAAATATTTTCTATATTTTATCTATATTTATTAGTATTTATAAATAAACTACTATATATGGTATATATAAAGCCTTATATATGATAGATTATTTATATAAAAGAAAAGGAAATATAAAAAATATATAAAAATATATAAAATGAAAATATCAAAACAGAAAATTAAAAATCAAATACAAAAATACAAAACCAGATTAAAATAAAAAATATATAAAATTAAAACCCCCAAAAATAGAAGCTATGTATATATATGATGAATTACTTGGTTGTACATACATAACCATTTGCTACATGTTTTGCTCTCTGTGCTTCGACATCTATCATGCTTGCCTGCTATGCATTTTATGGTAGAGAAAAATAAATTTTAACCTCAATTGTGCTATTCATTGCCTTTATTCAAAATTGTGGGTTAATTGCTAACTAACCGGGGGTTTTAGAGTAGTCAACTCATCAACCGTTGCCTCACCTTGTGAGACCGTGCGACCCTCTACCTCTTACCCTATTATCACTAACACTATCTGATATCAGAATGTTTGGTATCCCGAACCCTGAAATGATGCTCTCATGTAGAAAACAATAAATTATACAGTTGTCAGTGGCTCAGACGAGAATAGATTCAACCTAACGACTCACATAATCAATGGCAAGAAGGATGTGCTCAAATACGTGACTGTTAGGAAAGGGGCCCTTGAAATTGATGCCCCAAGCATCGAACATCTCTGAAATCTAAATAAATTTCACGAGCATCGAGTCTTTAGCTATGAGGGTTCCTCCCATTTTGTGACAATCAACATAGCCTTTGACAAATGTTGATGCATCCTTGAATAGTGTAGGCCACCATAGGCCACACAAGAATACTTTTCTTGTTGTTATATCTCCGGAATGGCATCCACAAAATTTGAGAGAACAATAGCGCTCGAGGACACTTTGGTGCTCCTCTCGAGGGATACATCATCGCCAAATACAGTCTGCTCGTTCCCTGAATAGAAATGGGTATTCCCATTGGTAGAAAATGAATGGTGGACAAGAACTTGTACTTCTTGATTTTTGTCCAATCTTGTGGGACTACACCAGAAACAGGGTAGTTTACAATATCAACATACCAAGGGAGAGAGCCCATAGTGAGAATCGATTTGTCAGGAAAGATGTTTGTGATGGGTGCTTTTCTCAGTGGAGGTTTTTGATATTCAATTCCAGAGATGTGATCTGCTACCACATTTTGAACTCCAGGTTTATCTTTGATTTCCTAATAGAACTCCTAGAGGAGAAGAATCCATCTGATCAATCTGGGATTTGCATCCTTCTTCTGCTGTAAGTATCGGATAGCAGAGTGGTCAGTGTAAATGGCGACTCTAGATCCAAGAAGATATGATCTGAATTTCTTTAGGGGAAAAACATGGCCAGCAACTCCTTCTCTGTGACAGTATAGTTATGTTGTTCTTCATCTAATGTCCTACTGGCATATTGAATGCCGCATGGCACTTTGTCTTTTCTCTGTCCTAAAACAACCCCAACTACAAATATGATGCATCTGCCATGATCTCAAAGGGTAGAGATGAATCCAACGGTTGTAGGACTGGAGCTTGAGTGATTAGCTCCTTCAACTTATTGAAAGTAAGGAGAACCTGTTGATCAACTTTAAATTCGGTCTCCTTGCATAGTAATTCAGTGAGAGGTCGGGCAATGCGTTTGAAATCTGATGAATCTTCTATAGAAACCCACATCGTCCAGGAATGACCTCGCATGTTTGACATTCTGCGTTTGCTCAAGATTGACAGTCACATCAACCTTTGGTGGGTCGACTTCCATGTCACGCCTGGAAACAGCTTGGTACAGCATAATCCCTTAAGTAACCATGAAGTGGCTCTTTTCCCAAGATAGTACGAGATTGAACTCATGGCATTTCTGAAGTACTCTGTCTAGGTGTTGAAGACAAGAATCAAAGATGTCACCATAAATGTAGAATTCATCCATGAACACCTCTAGAAAACTACCAACCATATCGGTGAAAACTACAAGCATGCACCTCTGGAATGTGGCTTGTGCATTGCACAAACCAAAGGGCATTCTCCTGAAAGCGTAGGTGTCGAACGGGAAAGTGAAGGTAGTCTTCTCTTGGTACTCTAGGGTGATTGCCACTTGGTTCTACCCAGAATACACATCTTTAAAAAATAAGAACTTCTTGCTAGCTAATCTTTCCAGATTTTGATCAATGAATGGCATGGGGAAGTGGTCCTTCTTTGTTGTAGCATTGAGGTGGCAGTAATCAACACACACACGTCAGGATGTTGGTACCCGAGTGGAAATATTCTCTCCTCTTTCATGTGTAAACACGGTGAGCCCATACTTCTTTGGAACTGCATGCAAGGGGCTCACCCATTTAGAGTCAGATATGGGATAAATGTACCATGTGTCACAACATTTCATGATTCATGTCGATATCCCGCAAGTTAGGGTTCAGTCTTCTCTGGAAATCTTGGGATAGCTTGGCATCATTTTCCAAGTAGATGTAGTGTGAGGACAAAGATGGATTTATCTGACAGAGGTATGATACGTGCCAACCTAACGCCTTGTGGTTTTCTCTAGAACCTCGAGCGTTCGAGAATCCTGATTTGGGGTCAGTCTGCTGCTCATGATGATTGAATACATGTTTTATGTACCAGTAATGAAAGCATACTTGAGTCCTTCTAGAAATGGCTTTAATTCGGGTTCTGATCGAGCCCGGATCTCAATCACATTAGAAATTAAACTGGCAGGTGGGTGATCTACCATGATTTTGGAGGTGTCTCTCACCCCGGTTTCTAGTGGTTCTATTGATAATGTGTTGAACAAATCATCAATGAATTCCTCATGTTCAGATTGGAATGAATCTTTTGCCTTAAAGTGGTCCATCACCAAGTAAGAATATGTCTCCCATTCGATATTAGATCATGTGATGACTGTGTTTTCCTGGTCATCCTCTGGAGAGAGGATTTCTTGAACCCATGTGTCCTCCAAAGAGAATTCTGTATCTCTGATCGCTACAATAAAGTCACAGTCTGCTTCAGATGGTTCTACATAACCTTGATCATATACGACTTTGGGTTTACTGACCATCTCCTTTGTCACTTTGTTGTTGCTCGAGCATAACTTCCCAGACCCATAATCAAATAACGCCTCTGTTGTTTGCAGGAAAGGCTGGGAAAGAATAATCAGGGTCAGGAGTAACGGTGCAGGGAATTCATATCAAGGATCAAAAAATCAACAAGAAACTACATATCCTACACCGTTACGATAACGTCCTCCTATAAACCTTGGGGTCGCTTGACTATTCGATCAGTGAACTAAAGGATAATGCATATTTTCTTGAGTGGTCGCAGCCCAAGATCTGTGAGCAATGAGGTAGGCGTGAGGTTGATTGAAGAGTCTTTGTCAATCAAAGTTTGCTCAAATACCTGGTCTAAAATCTCGCATTTGATTAATGGAGATCCTTTGTCAGGCTTCTTTTTAGGGAGGTTGTTGATTGTTGCCAATGTTGCCATGATGAGGATGTGTTTCTCAACTAGTTGGTATTTGTTATTGCGGTTTGACCGACGCTTGCTTGTGCATGCTTCTTTCAATCCCTTATTCACAATGGGCATATATTCCATGGCTTTAAAAAAAATTAATTTAATAGTCAAGTTCTCAAGAATATCCACAACATTTGGGTCAGATAATGTAGTTTTTTGTTTTGCAATTGTTTTGGATTTCTCAGTTGTATCAAGAAAATGAATATGTACAGAATTGAAATCAAAAATATTTTTCTTACATTAATATTCATGTCCACAAAACTTTGTTCAATTTGTATACAAAAAATGTACACTCTGAAGCTGGAGGTGGACACCCAAAAACTATTGTCTCCGCTCTGTTAGTTGGCATTGGATCGGATGTTCTGGCTCACTCCTCCATGGTTGGCATGGTTTCACTTCGATTGTGGTCATCTTTTTGGTCTTTTTTCATTTTTCAGATTTTTTGTGATTTTTGTTGGAGATGGTGGTGCTGGTAGTATGCATGGATCCTCCTCCTTCTTCTTCCTCACTTGAACCTGTAACCGGCACAGTTGATGCAGAAGACGACGAATCACCAGATGAAGCTTTATTCTTCCCCTTGATCATGGCAGATGGTGGCATGGTTCTACCACTCCTGAGAGTAACAACATTGGATAAAATAAAATCTCTTCCGACTCTACAGGAATAGAAGGTACTTAACATTCTACCTTCTCTTTGCGCTTAAAGTTATTAGGGTTGGCTTCGACCTGGGCCGGAATTGGAGTTTTCATGGTCGTAAGGTCTTCCACCTTTTGAGTCATCTCTAATAGGCCCTTGACTAACTGGTCAAATAGTCAAGCCTCGAGTTCACATGAACTACTTCAGAAGGTACAACGTGCTTCCCATGCTGTGGTTGTTGGTGCGGAGGCTAGAAAGTTTGATGCTGATAATGCTGCTAAGTTGAAGGAAGTTAATACTGATTTTGGTAGGGAAAATAAGCATACTTCTTGTGAGATGGAGTCGCGTACTGATGGTATGGTTGATGTTAACGGTATGACAGTTGTGGTTACTACTGAGTTTGTCTCCTATTATTATGGAATTGGGGAGACTGGTGGTACTAAAGCTGTTGGGACTGGACGAATCTCCCTCCTTCATGTTGAGGGAATGGACGTGTTTGCAAGCTGGCCCTGCTGAGGTCTTCCGAGATGGGCCAGTTGCATGTCACTCGACCAAACTCCATTCACCTCTTGAATGAGAGGCGGTGAAGGTGAGAATAGATCATAGGAAGACATGGGCCTTGGTTGGTAACCACCAAATGTTGCTATTGTGATGCCTGGTTAGGAGTCTGCACGTACTACACGTGTTGGATTGTCGGTTGTTGTTGACTAGGCTAAGGTTGATGCGGTGGTGCTGGCTCATCTTTCTTATTAGTGGGAGTTTCAGGCGATGGAGTCGCAGACTAGCAGGTATTGATGGTACTTACCATAGACTCTAGTTGCTTGGTGATTTGATCCAATTTATCTAGATTTTGTTTTCTTTGTTCGATCACATCGAGTTTTTCAAGATCCTATGTTCGTTTCTCGAGAATAACAACTTTTAAGAGATGGCCTTTGATGAAGCTAAGGTTGGATCTCTCATCTCTCTCTTCCTATGGGATGTTGCCATGTGGACTGGCTTTTGGAGGACATGGGGTTGTCTTTGGTAAGCGTGTGATGAAGAGAGGGCAGCTTCTTCCTCGACCATTTTTTCAAAAATCTGCCAGACTACATCTTCATCCTTATTAAAGTGTCACCCCCCACAAGCAACACGACTAATCTCTGCCTTTTGACATTCAAGCCCTAAAATAAATTTTTGACCAAGATGATCCTTAATATGTCGTGGTGGGGGCATTTCTCTTGCAGATAAGTGAATCTCTCCCACGCTTCGTGAATGGACTCGTGGGTAGCCTGGGAGAAGTTACTATCATGGCTCACATTTGGTTGAGCGAACCAAGAGGGTAAAACTCGTGAAGTAATATAGACTTATGTTCCTCTCAGGTCATCACGACCTTTCCCAAATGGTTGACCCAGTATTGGGCCTCGTCTTGGAGACTGAAGGGGGATGTGATCATCTTTACTACACCTAATGGGATGTTAGGGTAGTGTATAGTTTCGCAGATGCGAGAGAACTACTACATGTGAATGCATGGTTCCTCATTGGTATTCTCATGAGAAGTGGGCAGAAGAGCAAGGAACTGAGGTTTAGCTCAAAGTGAGCATGCACCATTGGGATGTGAATCCATTAGGTCATCTGGTTGTCTCCAGGGTTAGAAGTCTCTTTCAGTGTAGGTTTAGGGTTATCATTCCTTGGCTCTTCTTCGTTGTTATCATCACGGGGAATTTAACTTTCATGTCTTCATCGTCCTCATGCCGGTATGTTCCTCTGATCGTTCAGCATGTCTTGGAATGATGTTTGGGCGAGTGCCTGCTCAATAATTTGCTACTGACTAGCTTGGATGGAAGCAAGCAAATGAGCATTCACTTGGTTCTGATCTGGTGGTGGGCCATGCTCTATCTAGGGTTGTGGTTGTCTTGATCATTTTCCCTTTCCGTAGGTAGGAGCCATCTCAAGGTCTAAATATGAGGAAATGAATTTTAGAATGGGATCCATAACTGGATTCTATCTGCAAAGTAAGAGGAATCCCAATCTGACCATCTGTGGAACTAAAGGCCAATTGAAGTGATGATCCTGAGATTTGGGTCAATCTCATGTAGTTGTGAATGGAGTAAGAGATGTAGACTGAAATTGACCTCTAATCACAGCGGGTGTTGATGGGGGCAAGAGTGGTCCCGATTTATTTGAGATATAAAAAGAAAGTGGAAAGAAGACAAGGAGTCCGGAAATCAGTTTGCAAGGTCTGAACCGGGTTTTCTAGAATCACCTAGAATTATTGACGATGCTGAGTCCATGGAATCAATGTGGGCATCGGCAGAGTCCCTACTGGACCATCCATCGATCGTTATTGAATAGAAAAAGAAGGATCGATGTAAGAGGAATGATATGGTAGTCAATGAAGAATAAAGGGAGTTTAAAATAGTAGAAAGGCTCAAAACGAGCATGGGGTCAAAGAGGGAACATACATGACAAATTTTGTGCAAGTATTGGGACTAGATTTTTGAACCTTAATCTCGATCCATACAATTCACAATACAAAACTGGGTTCATCGGCTCTACACATCTAAAGCCATAAGGGATCATCTATTTTTATGTTTTCCTTTCTAGAGTTGTTATTTCAGGCATATCTTTGAACAAGTCCTTAGACGCTAACCCTATAGGAGTGAGAGAAGTGCCAGAAAAGTATCATGTACTTGTCCTCATCCTTTGTAACATGTAGTATGCACTTTTATGAGGTCCTTGTAACCCTTATCACTACTCAGCCAAAGAGTGAGAGAGAGAGTAAGCCGATAGGCGAAACCACTACTTCAGACGTCGCTTGCAACAAAATCACGCGTGTGCGTGCAAGGCCATACCCGAACGCGAGAAGATGAGACAGACACACCCGTGAGGGTTTGGCCTAAGCGCAGTACTTGAAGCAAGGTTGGTGTTCCAGACAAGGTAGGAACACCATTGTTGATCGAGTCCTACTTGTCCACATACGATAGAAGCGCCAATACTTTGGAAATCTAAGCGATGCACATGGCAGTTACAGACAGGATTTTTGGCTCTAATATTCAGAGGGTTGCACCTCACCAATGGAGAAGTTTTGGTCCCCCCCAAAGATACTTTAAAATAATGAGGCCTTTATGAACCAAAAATAATGAAGTCCATTACAGATTTTAATTAAGGTGAAAGTTTATGTAGCAATTCCTTTATTTTAGATTTTTGGATTCTCTTTTTTTGGGATATTTTTCATACAAGCGCCTAACGATTTTATGAATTCTCATTTAAGTCTTAGGTGCTAAAAATCAGAGGGAGATAGTGAAAAAGTTGTGCAAGTTGATTCAATGATGGAAATCTCATCATAAATCTAATGATGTGTTTAGAGTTAGAATACTTACAGTGCTACCCATCTCTCTCCATATGGTTTGCAAAACAGAATTTTTAAACCTATCTACATGGCGGTGTGCAATCGACAAAATCACTCTATATAGTAGCTACTATTAATCGTTACTAACAATATGTTAAGTATTCAAAATGAACATGAGAGTCCGGTCACGGAGACACCTCGATGCTCGCCACAACGGGTCCTGCCAGCATTGTATGATGCATATCACGACACATGGGTTCAAGTCCAAATACCTAACAATTATTAATTTGACTAGATCCCAACGTAAGAGACTATAGGCACATGATTCTTGTTTGGGCTTGGACCTAATTACCGAGATAAGAAATCCTAAAATTTAGGGGATCCATGCATACAAAATAAATAGAAACAGAGGTGGAAAACTCAAAATATCAAGAAACAAATTAAAATAAAAGCTAGAAAACACGAAAAAGCCATGACGAGACCCCCAAGTGAACAATCAACCGGGCAATGGACCTCGCAAAGTAGAGTAATGTCCATGTACATGTATTATTACAAATAATAATGAATAAATGAATACCGGATCACTGTCTCACCAAAAATAAAATTCTAAACTAAAAATTTTGCTAAGTGTCCTCCTTGCTATGCTTGATGCCTCTCCTACTAGCCAGGGAAAGCAGGTTTGTATCGACCATGCTTGGATGCCTTAACTCCCTAAGATGTCATACTCACATAGCGGGCCCTCGCATCAAACATAACAAGAGAGGTATTAGCATAAATAATCAAATAATTTGTTTAAACAAAATAAGATCTACGAAATGTAGAAGAAAAAGAAAGAAAAGTTTGTACAAAGGAATAAAAGAAAAAGCAAGCACGTAGAAATTAAGCTACACTACGTTGCATCCCGACAACTACACCATCTGTTGAGTCGAGCTTTGCGGGGGTCTAAGAATTATCCTTAATGAAAGAATCAATGAAGATGGAGTGTCATTGAGGTGAACGTTCATGTTTTCTGGTTCAAACAACAAGTACCCACAATATATAATGAAAAAATGTAAAGAACAATTTATTATACTCTACAAACAAATATGCATAGCATGTAAACATGTAGAGGTTGAACTACTTAGAGCAAACAAGGTAGCCTAATGATTATTGCTAATCAAAATAAATTATGTACACAAGTATCCTCCTAGTCTTTTTGTGTGGATTTTTTGTTTTTAAATTTTTATGTGATTTTTCTTTTTATATTTTTAAAATTTTAATTTTAGTTTCTAGTTAATTAAAATATTATACAATAATGTATAACTATGTATATATAGGTATATATTAATGTACAAAAGATATAAGATATATATCGTAATAAATACAATAAATATACCAAAATCAGAAGATAATAATAAATATAGACCTGATTATATATTATATATTTATTTTTTTCTTCTCTCTTTTTTTAAGATTTAAGGTATTATTATAATAATATAAACCATATATATATGGTTTTATACAATACAATTTTGGGTATTATATTTATAAATATAGTTCAAAGCAACCAAATTTTGCAAAATAAAATGTTTTTTGTGTCTTTATTATATTTCTAATTTTTTTGTGAATTTATGGGCATTTTTACTAATTATTGGGTATTTCTAATGTCCAAAATATCCCAAAACTGAGATTAAATAAATAGGACGAATTGTTTTGAAATTTATAATTAGCAAATAAAGTCAAAAATCTTAAACTAATTTTCATATGTACTAATATATACGTGTGTGTGTGTAATATTATCAAACAGAAACAAATATTTTTTGAATTTTTATGGATTTTTTATATTTTTCTTGGATTTTAGAGCTTTTAAGTTTTATAGTTTCTTTTCTATTTTTAGGGAATTTTGGTATGAAGCTAGAAAATACTATACTATATAAAATATAATTTTTGGAATTTTTAAAAAAGATTTTCTATTTTTTTGGGAATTTTAATTCAAGAGGGATAGAATGTGCTCTATTTGATTTTTAATAAATAGGAAATGTGCATAAAATGCAAAAATAAAAATATAGCGTGAAAGATCAAGCATCCAGGTACCTTGTCTTAATTTTGGATGATTTTTGGAGCATGGAGGATACTTATAGAAATTAGAGAAACATGCACAAAAAATTAATATTGGCATGGACCTCCTTGCATCTATAATTAAGTTTACATGCATTTCAGAACCCCAAAACAAAAATCCAAGGCTTAAGGTGCACTTTACACATACATTTAAATTAAAATCGTTTGACAGGAGCATATTTGCAATGTACAAAACATCCATGGTCCTCTGTGCAAATCCACAAAAATTAACAATAAATATACAAGTTTATGAATTATTTATTAATACAGAAACTCGTAGGGGTATAGCTACAAAATACCCACCTCATATGGAGGGCCACATGAGATGAGCTGGCATAGACTCCCATGTAAATACAGAAAAAGGTGAGGAGGTCCATGCAAATTAACCACTATTGTTTACACTTCAGATCTAAATTTAAATATTAACTAATAATATACAAAAAGGCAGGGAGCATCAATGAAATTTACCCCCATATCTTGCATGGTCGGATGGTTAGGATTGTTCCACGTAGGCACACTTAAGAGCATCTGGCAGCTAAGGTGAGACACCACTTCGCTTGAAAACTATGTCCCAGATTAGATCTGGGTTGTGCATGAAATCTGACGGTCCAGAAGGGCGAAGGAAGAACAAGGAAGAGCATTCCCTACCCTCCCTTTGATCGTGCACTACTCCTCACTCTAGCCACTTGTTGCTTCACTGAAGAGTGCTTGATCTTCTTGGAAGCGTCCAGCGATTAATGGTACCGGCAAGAATCTTTGGACCTCGTTGGGGAGAGGCATGGAGCTCAGTGAAGCTCACGGTACCTAGAAGCCTCCTCCTACCCAAAATTCGACCCTTCTCGTGTCCTTAGCGCCTATTTCCTGCAGAAGAAAGTTCCTGGACTCGAGGCGATTCTACTTGACCTGCATCGAAGCTGTATAGTGCGAGGATGGAGGTGAATAGAGGAGCTCCGGCATAAGATGGAGGAGAAGCTCTGATCTGCTAATCTAGAGAGGATTAGGTTGGTCCAGATGAGGGAAAAGATGGAGCACACAATGGTGAATGAATTGGACATGAAATGGTGGGGTGCAACAGTCAGAGACACGACGAAACATGGCCAGAGCAGAGAGCTTCGATGATCTTTGATTTTAAAATTAAGCTAAACTATTGATCTAAGGATGAAATAAAGGGCAGGAAACTAATAGTTAAGACTCAATCTACCTAGAAATGGGTAAAAGATGTGTAGCTCGTACCTGAGAACCAGTGAGCAGAGGCCTCATCGAAGCGATGCCTTGGACCTCCTCTCCTCCACCTTGCTCCGCTCCAATGCCTTGGGGGTAGCCATGCGGTCATCTGGAACACACTCACGCACAAGACTGAGGGATTAAGGTCTCAAAAAGGGACCAATCTATGCTTGGAGGTGGGTGAAGGTTATTTATAAACATAGCAAAGAGGGCTTATTGACCGGCGACTCCTGACGAATTGAGGGCACAAACAAGGGTTTAAGATATTGGTTTGCATTAGTGATAATTAGTGGTGGGTTGGCATGAGAAATCGAGTCGAAGCGAGTGATTAAACACCCAGGAAATGACGGAGATGATGCAGTGTCTGCTCTGTCAGACGGGTAGGTGGCATGGGCTGAAGAGTTGACCCAGGTCAACTAGAGTTTGCTTCTATTTGGTCTATGTAGATCAACCGGAAAATTCTAAGGGGAGACTTATAAATAAAATCAGTAATAAATAGTTAATGAATTAATTAATTTTAGGGTACAAATAAAAAAAGTTTCTTATTTTATGTAGTGCTTAATTACTAATTTTATTTATTTTTATGGAGCTATTTATTATGAGTTAGTATTTACATGTATTATTGTAGGTGT
Organism: Ottelia alismoides; assembly: GCA_037367405.1. NCBI lineage: Eukaryota > Viridiplantae > Streptophyta > Magnoliopsida > Alismatales > Hydrocharitaceae > Ottelia > Ottelia alismoides. Next base: position 10,157 of record JAZKJV010010119.1, on the reverse strand, counting down.
TTTTACCTATATCATGTGTATTATATTTCAGATTTATTTTATTATTTTATACATATAATTTGTATATTTATAAATTATTTAAATATACATAAAAAATTTTTATTTTCCAGAAATAATATTTACATTTAATGAAAAAGATGTATTTATTATATAGGTAAAACTATAGGTAATTAATCTATATTTTTTATGCCTTTATTTATTCTAATTCAGCTTTTATTGGTTTTCCTTCTTAAATTATGTACATATAATATAAAAAATATTTCAAAAATTGCAACAATATAAAATATTGAAAAATAAAAAGATAAATAAAATGAATATTTTATTCAGTATATAGTACACTAGGGGTGCAGAACCTAACTTTTTGCATCTTATTCCAAATTAAGTGAAACCACCTTTATTAAATGGCTCATTAAAAGTTATATATAATTAAAGTGATTTTGGTGCATTTTGTGTTTTTATGTTGAAGATATGGGTCTAGGACGTTTGGTTTTTGGCATTTTATTCTGAGCATAACATGTGCACTTTGTATTATTTTTATGCAAAGTATATTTTGTATTTTTCTATATATTTTTATCTACAACTTTCATTTACAAAGTTTATTGATTTAAGGTCAAATAGTAAAGAATAAAATAGGTCCCAAAATGAATTATTGAAGAGTGAAAATGAGGGTTTTATTCTGTTTTGACCCTTATCTCCCCCTAATTTATTCCTTGTCGATCCAATTTTCATGATGCCTAGGTCTCGGGTTTTAGGGTCATAAAATACCTTTGGTATTTTATTTCTTTTTTCTTTTATTTCCATTATTCTTTTATTTTGGTTGTAAATAATATATCTTATACAATGTTTATTCAATAAATAATGACTATTAATTTAGGAAAAATAATGATATTTACATGCATTTAGATAGGGAATGAAGGCCAAAATGAATGAATAAAGATGATGAAATGGAGGTTCATCATATACTTCATCTCACCGTGACCTAATTTGTTTTGGTTCCATGAGACTATGTTCATGAGTCGATTTATTGTATCCAACAAAAACCCTTCATATCATCCGTAGGACTCTTAAGATAGTGGCTTGACAAGAGACCTCACACTTAACACTTACCTCAACTCAGATGGGTTGTTGAAAGATTGTGGAGTCTGAGTAGGGACGATGCCAGGTCGCTTCGTCAAGGGTGTTTTATGAACCATTCTTGAGGATTGTCGAAATCGATACTCTAACCTACTTCTTATGGTAGCCATGATATATAAAGACTAGAGATAGATTGAGACAATGCTTCAGATAAGGAACGGTCTATGTGTGCAACTTTATTCCAAGACCCCAAAAAGATGCTATATCCACTTGGGAACAAACAAGAATGCAAGATCTATGTAAAGTCAAAGAAAAATTCAATGAAGCTTACACCAAAATTTCACCAAAAATATGAGCTTCAGAAAAATCTTGCTTCTTGGAGAAGACTCAGTTACACCGATCGGGCTTCACAAGGGAATGATGACTACACCAGTCCATTACCAACTCTTTTCCCATTCTTCTAGCTTCCTCCCCCACTCGATTATAAAGACCTATGATACCTGACCTTATAAGGAAATATCTGTCTCCATGAGGACGAGTTACCAGGGGAGCAAACTCTTTTATAGTTCAAAACTTTTGTCTGGGAAGAGGTAAAAAATTCACACACATGGATCTGTCATTTCAATGTAGCAAGAATATGCAACTAAGAGGATGGCTTTGACCTGACTTTAAATAGAACTGGAGGATAGAATTATAGAACATAAGGGTTGTTGTCTCGCATTTCCTAATCTTAGTGTTGTTCCGAACACACTAATATTCCAAAGGTCTTCTCTAAGCTCCAAACTATGATTTTAATAAGGCAAGTTTAAGAGTAAAAAATCATTCCAAGTTCTTTCTTTTTCTTCTCTTTATTTTCTTTTATGCACCAATAAGCATAAGTGTTTGCTAGGGACTAGCAAAGACAAGTGTATGTGGGTGATGAATCTCCATTTCATCACCTTTATTCTTTCATTTTGGCCTTTAAATCCTAGCTAAATGCACGTATATATCATTATTTTGTATAAAATAACCTTCCTTATTTACAATATAAATATTGTATAAAATACCGTATTTAAAGCCAAAACAAAATAATAAAGAAAAGAAAATGAAAAGAAATACCATAGGTATTGAATGACCCTGAACCTCGAGACCTAGGCATTATGATGACTTGGTCGACAAGGAATAAAGTAGGGGGAGATAAGGGCCAAAAATACAATGAAAATACTAATTTTCAATTCATCAATAAGTCCAATTTGAGACCTAATTTATTCTTATTATTTATACATCAAATCAATAAACTTTGTACATGTAAGATGTAGATAAAAATATATAGAAAATAGGGAATTTATTTCATGTGAAAATAATGCGCATTATGGTTTATACACTCAAAATAAAAAGAAAAAATCCAAACTCCATAGACTTGTATCTTTTTCATATGAACTCAAAATTCACCAAAATCACTTTAATTGTATATAACTTTTTATTAGCTATTTACCGAAGTTGGATTCACTCAATTTGGAGTTAAGATGCAAAAGTTTGGTTTTGGACCCCCATTGTACATTTTACCTAAATAAAATAGTCATTTTATTTATTCTTTATATTTTTTACTATTTCATATTTTAATAATTTTGTAAATAATATATGAAATCCATGCGGATAATTAAAATAAAAGAAAACCATTAAAATTTGATAAAATAAATAAGCGAGTTCAAAGATATAAATGAATTATATATACATATATATAATAAATATACCGACTATTTCAATGTACATACAACTTCGGAAAAAATACAATAAAAATATATTTATTTAAATAAGTTGTACATAAATAAATTATATATATATATATAATAATAAATTCAAAGACACAGAATAAAAATAAAATACACTATACATAGGTAAATGTACATATAAATGTACATACAAATAGTAACATACAATAAATAAACTTGTAAAAATAAATACAAACTAGATTAAAATACTATACAAAATAATAATTATTTTTCATGTTTTAATCAAAAATTAAATAAAAGGATTTTTACCCGACAAACCCTATAATCTTTGTTAATTACCTCCACGACCTTTGAAACAACCTAATTCCCCACTCAACCCCGTAAACTTGCTAACCATTACCCTACAGACCATGTGGTTAACCCCCATCCCTTTACCCGTTAAAACTAACCAGATTCTGTTATGTTCTTTTACATTATACCCATTTTATTTAACAAATTTACATTGAGTGCCATTCTCCCTCCCCCACCTTACAAACAAAGTCCCAACAAACTCCTCCGCTTCTCTTCCCCAAGAACTCCCCCGCCCGAAGCACTACCTACCTCGTCTAGGTCTCTTCATCTCTTCCCTTTCTACTAATACCGCACCCTATCTCTGATATGATGGCCCGAAGTCATCCCGCTACAGCATCAAGCAAGAGATTGAGATCACAACGTCCCCCTCTCCCTTTTCTATCTCCAACGTTACCATTTCCATAGGAATTCCTTCTGATCCGCTTCGGATACTCATCATTTCTGCTACCTATCGTGAATTGCCCCTTCTAATTTAGATTATCCCACCAGATAACAGATCCAGTCAGTTCATCATGATCATCTTTCAATTTGATGTTGTGATCTGGTTGCAAGAAGAGTCTGATCAAGGACTATGAACTCCGATTGCAGCAACGCCATGAAGAAGCCGATGATTGGGATAGGCGACGACAAAATGGAGGAGAGCACCATATCTACGATTACCATAACGAGATCCGACTCCTCCTCGACTCCTCCCCGCCATCTCCGATCTCCCGATCCTGCACCAGTGACGAGTCGCTAGATACGATATTTAATTCGTGTCCGTTGTAATACGTTTACTTAGCGATTCGGTCAGAACCGAGAGAAGATCTCCGTGAAGAGTGTCTCGGCATTAATTTATATCCCGGGCAAGTCCGGGGTCGAACTCAGGGAGGCAAAGGAACAACTTGGGTTTAATTTGCAAATTTAAGATCTAGATATCCAAACGGTATTTTTTTAGATTTTTTTATGCAAAAAGAATGCAAATGCAAGTGAATTACAATACTAAGAAAACACACAACAAGGCCAAATTAATTTTAATGTCAAATTAGTCCAATTTAGCCAAATTATATTTTTTTTAGAGTCCTAATCCAGAGATGAACACAAAACACATTTTTTTAGAAAATTAGGGGTTAAAATGCAACAATTAAAAATGCACACTTTTTATGGGTTTTTTCGTAATTTATCACACAAATAGAAAGCAAAAATTATGAAAAAATTACTGGAATTAAAATATGATGCAAGGAAGCTATAGTAATTTTTTTGGAATTTTTTGATAAGTTATGAATTTTTTATTGATTTTTTAGTAAAAATAGAGTGACAGTGAGTAAATAATTCCTAATTAATCCACGTTATCAAATTAATCAATGTTCAAATTATCTCAAGTAGATATTTTCATGAATAATCCAGGAGATTTGAAATTTCGTGAAAGGCTTGTATGTGGATTTAATTAAAAATCAAATACTAATTTCACTCTATGATTTTTTTCAGGCACAAGACAACTCCATTTTATATGAAATTTGGATAGAAATTTAATCACATATCAAGACATCACATGTAATTTTTGTGGAATTTCTAGAGCAACCATGTGTGAGATATAATTTTAAGATCACTGATTGGGTAAAATATGCAATATTTCAGTTAATCATTTTTAATTAATTACCCAACTACCATAAAAATACAAATAAATACTCACATGACAGAGGATAAGTTGCTCAACATAAAAACATTTTTTATTGCATAAAATGATGCAAAAGAGAGGTCCAATTCAAAGCAGGAACACATGGGTCTTTGTGCATACTCAGAAAACAACATTCACAAGCAAACTATATACAGGGACCTTTTTGCAATTATAGAAACTATACATAAAAGAAATATAATTTTTACATAAAAAAATAAAAATATTCGGACCTTCTTCTCCGCACAGGCGTGGGAGGTGTTGAACTTAAAGGGCGGTTGGTGGCGGGCGACACCAGCGAGGAGAGCGATTGAGCTCACGGCGGGGGGGGGGGGGGGGGGGGGGCGATGGCGCGGAGGCGCCGCCTTGGCGGAGAGGCGATGAAGGCGGATGAGCGGGGAACCAAGGGTGAGGCGGCAGGGCCGTGAGGAGGGTTGCGCCTCCGCGCGCGGTGGACGAGAGGAGGGTGGCGCCTCCGGCGGGGCGCGGCCACGCGCTGGAGCGCGGTGAAGGCGCGACGGAGGTGCCGCGGGTGGCTACGGGGGCGGATGGAGGAGCCGAGATGGGCGGCGGCGGTGGGTTCTCCCAACGCTGCGTTTTTTTTTAATTTTTTTTAATTTTTTTGATTTTTATTGATTTAAAAAAAACTTTTTTTATTTTAGATTTTAATTTTTTTTATAATTTTGTTTAAACAGGGAATGTAAATGATGTGAAGAAAAGAAGAAAAAAATGGGATAATGGTGATGAAAATAAATTAAACAAATGGGAAAAAAATGTGATGGTGGTGATGGAAAGGATGAAATGTGGTATGCTAAAAAAAATTGCAAAAAAGACAAAATGAACTAAAATGAAGGGAAAATTTACCTACGATGATACGGTCGCCTATGGAGTGCTCTGGGGAGCACGGTCTTCGCTCAAATCGTCGGCGTGCGATGAGCTCGAGCAGCACGCGGTTGCGGCTGCGATGTTGGCCAAAAAGCCAACGGATCACACCGGAGAGAGGGTCGTCGTCGCTCGACCGCGGTTGCGTCGCTGTCACCGATTCAACTCAGGGAACTAGGCTCTCCTCACATAAAGATGGATCAAAGGCAAAATTGAGGAGAATGAGAGGTATATAAAGAGAATGGAAGGAGAGGTTATTAACGTGGTGGAGTTGAATGGGAGGTTGATTTATTAATGGAGTTGAATGGGAAGTTGGGAAAAAATGGTGGAATAATGGAGTTGAATTGGTGGTTATTGTAGAGAATGGAAATTAAATAATAAATAAATAAATAAATAAAGTTGTCTACTTTAAATACAATAAAATAAAAAGAGAAGAGAAATAGTGGAGAATTTACAATGGAAGACAAACAACATGTACACATTTTTTTTACTTTTCTAATATGTATTTTTTTTGTCTTTTTAATAAGAGACATTTACAACAGAAAAATACAATAAAATAGTACAATTAAAATACAACACAAGTATGATTTTTTTGTATTTTTAATAATTAAGAATTAATAAAAAATTAAAGAATGAATGAATATATACATGGTGTACAATTTACATCTAGGTCCCAAAATCCAACTTTTTCAAACGAGCTCCGATTTTAATGACACCACTTCCGTTGGATAGATAATTTTCTAACTTGAACTTTAAAAGTGAGTTTGGTGAATTTGGAGTTCATACGGAGCGGGAATTTAGCTTGGAAGTTGGACTTTACGGCTTTTTCTCTTTGGGATCTAGGAGCATTTATTTGAGATGAAATTTGTTTTGTATTTTTGTATTTTTATATACATTTTTATAAACAAGTTAGAGAAAGAATTAGACAAAAAGGAGTTGAAATGAAATTATTAAAAATAAATGAAGTTTTGGGCTATTTACAGGCATAAAACTCCTTTGATTTTGCAGCTTTTTATTGTTAATTCATTTTGTACAATCTTATATACAATAATTAGTGTGTTTTATTTACAAGAGTTATTTTATTAATTTATTGATTTTATGGATATTTATTAGGGAATTTACTCGTGGATTTTGCTAAGATCAAGATATTGAGATGATGAATCGTGGATTCATCACCCCCCTATACTTAAACTTTACTAGTCCTCGAGCAAATAAAGAATGAATAAGTTTGGTTAACCCCTGACTGTGCATGTGAATACAAGACTTGATCCGTTCAAGAACTCTCGGTTTTAGAGATCCTAAAATTCTAAGCTGAACCAAGCTCTAGTCAAAAGGTACCCAATTTCCCTAATCATCAGACTCTCTTTGTATACATATATATAAGGGATATGACATTAAGTGTTGACCGCAGTTACAAGAGTAGAGTCACAACATCACCCAAGGTTCCAGTCCAAGAGACTCTCCTAAGAACCCGATCCTCAACACTAGGGAATAAATCATTTCTTGCATCCAATCCACCGTCTCTTTAGTTTTCAGACTTAAAAGTGTAGATGGAAGGCCAGTTGATGGAGGGCATAGGATTGTGTCATTTCTTCTCTCCCTCTCATTGGAACAAGGATCCTCTCAAGTGCCTTATTACGCAACACATTTTTTTGGTGTTGATCAGTGCGTCCGTCAAGAGAAGTTGGAGCCGTCTGCACTTGTTTTCCTGGGAGTACACCGGGGTGTGCCTTTTTTGAGTACCTATCGTACCTTCTACACCCAGACTTGTAGCATTTACGATGCAGAGCCCTTTTTTGGTGCAAGCCCGACTCCTGGTCCTAATAGCGGTGGTCCAAGTGAACACTTTGAAATGGTTGGGAGCGCTCGCCTTTGGTGGAAGCTCTTTTGATAATTGACTTTGTGGAATGAGAGCTTTTCTTTGACATTTCATTGCTTTGTAGTATTTTTGGCTAGCTCCACTGCTTTTACCAAGAGTTGGCGCACACTGATCAACATTTTTTTATTTTATCACACCCTGGCACATAGGTAAATGTCAAGAGATAGTACAAGAACCATGTTCTCATACTGGCTAAAGATGCTGACACTCAGGTTTCATGAAGCCTTCATTGATTTTATCCCATCCTCGAGCATCATTAAATCAAGTCCAAACACAAATCCCTCATCCCAGTTCCTCAAGTGAAATTTCAACTCATCTCATCATAACTGCAGTCGTGTATGTGAGGTGCAGATCATATTCTTAAGGTAGAGACTAAGCATGCAATATAGCACACATCTTTCAAACTAGGGAAATGTGAATAATTAAGTCAAGGACCCTAATGACTAAGGCTGGTTAACTCAAAATCTCAAGACCTCATAAACCAAGTGTTCTTGAACATCACTAGTCTTGTGTGAAAGTGAATTGTGTCAGGGATTAAACCAACTTATTAGTTAGTTTTTTTTTAAGTTTTTTTTATGAATGTTTTTTTTTGTTTTTTTGTTGTTTTTTTTAAGTTTTGGAAAAAGTTTTTTTTTGTTTTTTTTAAGAAAAAGTTTTTTTTTCAAAAAGGGTTTTTTTTTTGTTTTTTGTTTTTTTGACAAACAAAGGCAAAGAAGTTTTTTTTTGAAAACGATAGGTGAATAAGAAAAGACTTTTTTTTTGAAAAGTTTTTTAAACAAATAAAGAAAAAGAGTTTTTTTAGGAATAAGTTTTTTTTTACTTTTGTTTTCTTTGTTTTTTTTACCCACCCCATAATTATTGTATAATATATATATAAAACATGAAAGTACGAGGTATGGGTAAAGTATATATGTAATATATACACGCCCTCCTATACTTAGCTTGTGCTATGTCCTCATGGCACTAGGTGACAAAAAGACATAGCTCGTACTAAGCGTAGGAAAGCTAAAATAATAGAAAGTATAGAAGTCGATCCGCCCCCCCCTATACTTAGGCTCTGGACCGCCTAAGTGTAGAAGAAGAGCAAAAATGGGGCGGACGAGGTCAAGAGGAGAAATGATGAGTAAATACACATGGCGGGCATCGGTCCCCCCTATACTTATGCTTTGGTCAGCCTAAGTATAGGACAAGAGTAAGTGTGAGAACCGACGTGATCTCGAGAATATACAAAGAAGGGAGAATATGTACAAGAGTGATGGAATCTTCTAAGATGTTGAATCTTGATGCTGCATCTTCATGAAGAGTAATAAGATGTATCTGCTCTGTGCTCACTCTGTATGAAGTTGATGACCTCGACTTGAACTAACTGCTCTTTGGAATCAACAAAATGCTTCAACAGTTGTCCATTCACCACATGAGATTGTGCACCATCTGTGAGATCAGCTATCTCTACACTTCCATTCTCGTGCACTTTCTTAACCACAAAGGGACCCGTCCATTTAGATTTGAGCTTCCCATGGAACATCTTCAACCTGGCATTGAACAATCATACCTTTTGTCCAGGGACAAAGTCTTTGCACCTAATGTGCTGATCATGCCATCTCTTTACTTTGTCCTTATAAATCAAACTCTTGTCATATGCCCTATTTTGGATTTACACGAGCTCGTTCAAGTTCAAGTCTCGACAAAGTTTCCCTAGGTGACAACTCCAATTAATCTTCTTAATTGCCCATTCGGATTTATGAATCAATTCTGCAGGCAAATGGCATGGCTTGCCATAGATCATTCTAAATGGTGAAGTACCCAATGGTGTCTTGTAGGCTGTCCTATAGGCCCACAGAACTTGGTCCAAAAGCTGAGACCAGTTCTTCCTATCGGGACGAACCAATTTCTGTAAAATACTCTTCACCTCTCTGTTCGAAACTTCTGCCATGCCGTTGGACTGTGGGTGGTAAGGACTAGTAACTCTATGCTCAAATCCATAGTCCTTAGCTAAAGATCTCATATCTCGGTTCACAAAATGGCTACCCCCATCAGATATCAAAACTTTTGGCACCCCGAACCTAGCAATAATATGGTCTCTCACAAACTTACAGACAGTCTTGCTGTCTGCGGTTCGGGTTGGGATAGCCTCCACCCACCTAGATAAATAATCAACCGCTAACAAAATGTACTCATGTCCTTGGCTGTTGGGAAAGGGACCCATAAAATCTATGCCCCATGCATCAAAAACATCACAAATAATCATCAGTTGCATGGGCATCTCATCTCTCTGTCCAACTGTCCCTCCCATCCTTTGACAAATCGGGCACGACCGCACAAAATCAATGGCATCTCTAAATAAGGTCGGCCAATACAATCCACATTGAAGTACTTTGTGAGCGGTTCTCTTTCCCGAATGGTGTCCTCCATCCTCAAGTGAATGACAAAATGTGAGGACACTATGGTATTCCTCCTGAGGAATACACCTTCTCCAAATACAATCCGGTCCTTCGAAGAAAAGGAAAGGATCGTCCCAGTGGTATCTCCTTGAATCCGACTTCAGTCGATCAATGCTGCTCCTAGTCCAACCATGGGGAACCTGCTTGGAGACAAGATACTTCAC